>LT553587.1:491480-520312 GCA_900079185.1 Absidia glauca
CCTAGGAAAACGTCAAAGCTGAGTAACCTGTTTTATGATGCGCCGTAGGTGTGACCTCACATGGTTCCCCCTCTTGTCTTACCATTGTTCCCGACAATCTACAGCTTCCTTCCTAACCGATCGTTTCTTATCATCTAACGCCAAGCCAATCGTCTTGATCACATTCGATGCATAAGGATGCAGCAAGTCCCTCTTGTTTGTTGATCGTACAATGCATGCATAATGAAGGAGACACCTTAATGCGCCTTTTCGTATCACTGTGCGTCGATGGTTGATGGCCAAGCTCAGTAATGCATCCAGTAAGCTTCCCAGGTATCCAATCGCATCGTTCGTTTTCGTGTTGCTGGTGAGTGTTGACCACGGCACGATGGATTGCGCAACGCCAATCATCGAGAGCACAAGATCGTCTTGAGCAGGGACTTGGAGGGCGGCAATGATGGGCGGCATCAGCTGGATAATAACATGGAAAAAAAGGGGATCAGCGTGTCAGGGCAATGATTCATTCCTCGGTACTCTTTTTTTACCTTTGAGATCTCCGAGGCGGGTACTTGGGTTGGGATGTTAGTAAGGATATGTGACAAGGCAACTAAGCAATACAGGTGATCCAGGTCCAGGGTAAATTTCGGAATACAGTGATGGAATACCCGTTGTCGGTAAAGGATCTAAAAAGTAAGCACGTTTAATTCAGGTCCCGCCATTTCTGTTTTTCCGACCACCCCCCTCGCTTACCGATATCACAGCGTTGGAGTTTCGATTCAGAATCATATCATCTTGGTGGATTATCACAGCAAACCCATCAGCAGCAGCAGATCCCAGATCTTCACTGTGGCACAGTTCAATCAGCTTGTTTAAAAGGTCAAACCCAAGAGGATGCCCTCGAACCACCAATCCCTTCGTTAGCTGTCAAGTGGGTCAAAAAAGAGCATCGGTGGTTAGTTTGACGACATGATAAAGACTACCTCCTCCCTTTTGATCTTACCCAAATCAGCACCACCAAAGCTGTATTCCGTTTTGACATGTCCGGCCCGTATAAGGAGGGTTCTACCTGAGTCCGTACATACCGCTTTAGGAACTCCGCCATATCATCTAGTAGAACGGGGGTGGTGAGTAATCCATGACGCATAACTCGTAGACCCGCTTACCATTTATCCATTTGTTGACTATGACAGCCACGGTCTGCGATAAAGACAGCTGCCTTGTGTTACAGTCGATGTTCGAGGTATGTTCAATGAGATTCTGTAAAAGCTGGTTGGTGCTTGGGACCGGTAATCGTATCTGGTGTCCAAAAAAAAAGGGAGGGTGAGTTGTCTGTGCCCTGGACTAACATAATACACATTACCTCTTTGCGACAGTTTCCAATGATGGCGGGGAAAAAGATTGTGATGTCGTTATCGCATCGCTCCCGTCCCTCTTCTACAGCTGGAGCCTAAAGGTGATGATTTCAAAGCCCGCGCAGGTCAGTGGTTGATCAAAGCCGGGTTTTTTCTATGCATAATCTTACCGAGCACACCCCAAATAAGAGATAACTTGTATTGCCAGACGTGAGATCCCAAACTTGTTTGTTGCCTTCCACAAAAACCGAGAATGCGTCCACTGCCATCTTCTCCTGGTCCCTACAAGGAGATTTAGTTGAGTGGGGATGAGAGATGGGAGGATGCGCCTTACCTTTGATTTGACTTTCGGACAATGATAGCAATGATAAGAGCCAGGGTATTCAATAGAGGAAGGCTCAGTTTCCAGCAGGACGGGTCATTGGTAGCGCTTGCCTTTATACACTTGGTGATGATCGCCGGATACAACAGCTCCTGGCCAACTTGAAGGACCTGTTCGGTCATTTCCACCTGAGACATTGTTGAGTATAGGCATTCTGCAAGTGCAATAGAGTAGTCTGCATAGGCTAGAAACCAATTCATGGTGTTAGTATATCTCTTGACTCCTCTGAGCTCACCTACCTGGTATCCTGCATGCCGTATTCAGCTTCGTCAGTAAAGGTTCCGCCAATGCGCAGAAGAGTGGTGGTTCGACAGACAGTATCTTGATGGCTGACAGAATTTCTTGATAGGCGGTCGCATTTTCAGTAGAGCCTTCCAGCGCCTCTAAGAGATACGGCAATGTGTGGCGGATAATCGCATTGGAGTTCTTTTTCGATACGATGGCCAAAGTAGACAGTACCAGTGCCCTATATACAAAACATTTGAGAAGTGGTTGTTAGCCTGCATGTTACACAAACAGTGAATAGACTTGACAATTACCTGATGTCCTTGTCGTTATGTAATGCCTGTCGGGTTAGCTGTGCCACAGTGATGTCAATCTAGAAAGACAAATGAAAAGATGAATTAAATAATCAGGGGTAATTCATCGAAAGATCTTTTTATGACAGGCTCTTTTCATAGTACTTTACCTCTTGTACGGACAAGAAACGCTTCATAATCACCATAAGACGGATGCCCAAAAGACTTTGATAGCGAAGCTGACTATCGAATGGTTGCTGATCGTTGATGAGGGATGATACAAAGATTTGTAATAGTTGCTGCTTGTATAAGGTCAACGGAGTCTGAAGATCCCGGTCTATCAAATGAATATATACGCACAGTAGATAAGTACTTGATCCAGGTACCTGTTTTGAGATTGTTACCTTTCCCCGTACTGTCGATCGAGCCATACAGAGAATTGCTTGCCTCCAGGATGTCGATGAGGATTCCCAGCACCGCTTTTTGTCGAGCAACAGGGTCAGTGACTTTGTATTCTTGATATAGTAATGGTATGACAGCATTGACCACCAAAGTACAGGCAGGATCTGAGAAGCAAACCAGCATTAATACACAACCCTGTCCCTCCACCTGTTTGCTTACCTGAGGCAGACCCGGCGGCACGTAGAATCGAAGAGGCGGACTTTGCGTTTTTCAATTCAGGCTCCTTGAGGTTCTCCACGGCTTGGTGTAACAGAGCTTCGATGGCCTTTTCTACAGGATCCCGGATGTTGACGATGCTGATTCCCGTGGCAAGAGTGGCCACGACTTGATGGATGGTTTCGAGGGCGATGGATTCCATAGTCAGATCGGAGCCTTGGTAGACTTCTTTGACCAGCGCCCCAAACAAGTCCTGAGCGTGAGGTAAAAGGGCATGCGCGCCATATGCTGGAGCACACAATCGTATGGTATCCATAGTATCTTTCTACACAAAGCAAATCATAAAGGGTTATGGTGGTGTTAGTGCATGATAAGACCTTCGTCGCCATGGTTACCTTGGCAGAACCAGTACTTGAGAGTAGTTTGTCGATCAGTAAAGGGGTTGCAAAATAAGCAAAGTAAGGAGATGCAGCCAGGCAAAGCCTATCAAAAGAAATTCCTCCATTGATTAGAGTCCAGGTACCAGTGTGTGTTCATTTCGCTTGTCTTACCTAAGACTAAGTTTCAGTTCTTCAGAGGTGATGGCTAAAGGATCGTTCGATGGGGGAGTAAAGCTGATCGGGAAGTAGCAAAACACTACATCAAAGATGTCCTACGGGGAAAGAGCATGAGTACAGTGCACACCATTGAGTGAGTAGTGAGATTGTATGAGGTCCTTACTTCGACATGCCTTGAGATATCCAGCTTGTCAATGATAAACCGGACGAGATCGAACACCATCAAGAGATTCCGGGGATCCTTTTCGCCATCCATGATGGAGATAAACCCTTCGATAAAGTTCAGCGACGGAGAGCGATTAATGTCTAAATCCAAAGCAAAGCGAGATACGATATGAGTGACAGTAACAAGAAGATGTGGTTTTGATGTTTACCATGGGCGTATCTTTGAAGAAGCTGACCAAGAATGCTGAACACCTTGTAACGAGTGGATTGGACCCATTTTCTACCCGGGATATGTGTGAATAGTCTATGTCATTGTACAAAGAAGAAGGTTAAAAGAAGATGATTTGCCACTTTTGATCGCACCTACAAATGACATATGGTGATGCACTGGTGTGTGTTACATAGATCATGCTCCACAAGCTGGAGAAGAATATCCATACATCGAGGCACTACCAATGGTTCGGAGAGCCTGTTGCTGATGAAGTTTAAAAGCTCCTTCACTGTCGATTGTACCGCCATGGAAAGAAAAAAAGAAGTCAATGGCGAAGATCCAAAGTGTCAAAAGTGTTCGTTTGCTTACCAGTATTAGGTGTAATGGTTGAGATGCTGGGGGTTAGCGTTTGGGCAAGAAGATTGATACCTGTGATGGTGATATATAAAACAAGGGTAATCGATTAGAGCGAGGAATGGGGAAAGATCTGCCTTCCATACTCCACTTACACTTCACTTGAGTTTGAGTATCCGTTACTGATGGCACGGTGGGTTGCGTTTCGGTATTCGTGTTCGTGTTCGTTTCCGTCGCCACTGTCGTTGTCCAGTACTGATCTAGTAAATGCAATAGAGCAGACAGTCCATTGGGCGCCTTGCTAACAACTACAAGCAAAAGAAAGACAATTGTTAGCTGCTCTGTCACATTGCAAAAGAGGTGGTGTCGTTCCTACTTACATAGAAGAGTCGTGGCCAGTAAGGATGGTAGCACTTTATGTTCAGAAGAGACTAGCCATTGGTCTAACGCTAGCTTACAATCCCCTTCCATAATAAGTGTAGCACGTTTGGAGGATCGATCAAAAAAAGAATGGGAGGAGCGAAAGAGAGAGGAAAGAAAGGGACGGAGTAAAAAACAAGGGTGAAGGTTAGTTATCAGATGAAAAAAACACAAAAAAGAGTCATTATCTGATTTACCCCTTTTGAACTCCGGTAACGCTTTTTGGCCAATCAGTCTCACGTGAGAGGAGGAGACAACAGCAATTGCATGATCATCCAGCATACAGTTTATTAGATTAGATAGTGGCGTGTATTAACAAAGGGGTAGTATAAGATAAAGGGTAGGGGATTGGGTCCATAGTCTTTTCTAGTGTGCGTACTTGCGTGCCTTGTTTTCGTCATCACGTTCAATGGTATCGGCTTCCTTGGTTTGAGCGGCCCACACAGACTTGTTGTTGCGTAGAGAAGCGTCGTATTGCTCGGCAGTAGGTTGGCGGTGAGATCCCCCGAGCTTATCCCAGAATGTGAAGTATTGACCATAGTTGTAGTTGAAGTACAAGTGATGGACGGTATGGTGAGCTGTGGTATTGATGACATCCGAGTGTGAGAGGAAGTTGCCTAAGATTATACAGGTAAAAAGGTTCACGATCAGTACCAAATGAGTGTGTAAACGAGGGTTTACCATCATGGATCAAGACGGTCCAAAAGTTCACGACGACAAACATGGATACATAGAGCCATTTGTGCATTGGTATCAAATAGGCGTAGATATGATAGGGAGTAGACTGAAGATACCCATCGACGGCATGGAACGCATGAGAAGCGAATGGAGTTGGTACTACAGGGACGAGCAGAGATGAGTTTTCTAAGAGCAAATTGTGCCTATTCGATTTTTCAATTACCGATCCATTTATGGTGAAGCTAAGGAAGGGGGATAAAGCCGATTGAGTATGACATAAAGCTGATTAAACAGTACATACCTTGTGGAGAGACTTGTAGATCAAAGGGTGATGAAGTAGTCTATGGATCCAATAGATTCCCATGTCCGTGATAAACAAGAAGAATGGCACAGTGGCTACCAAGTACAGCCATTCATAAGCATTCTGAGGTGTACCTTCGTATAACATTGAGTAGCCATTGATTTCACCAACAAACCAAGGAACAGTAAGGACTATGTGCAGAGTATCGGTATGAGTTCATTTGTAGCTTATATTTTGTGCTTCATCTTTTGTTCTGCCCACTTACTCGAGAATCCAGGAATGGCACTGACAGCGCAGATGATTTCTTGTCGTACCTGGTTTTTCAAAAACTTGGGGTGTTTCATCATTTCATGGTCGAAGACGAACTGATAGGACGCCCACGCGGAGGACAAATAGAAGATCCATCCACCTAGACAGACGATGATAAAAATCGTGAGAGATTGGCGATACAAGTTGTCTTGAGACCATGATGAGATCGCACCAAGAGAAGTACTGTTGTTCAACAAGAAGGGAGGCACCACCACCTTATCGTAGAGGCCATCAAACACATATTCATCGGCGTATTTCACTACAACATCCATTGCTTGACAAAGTGTAGACCCTGGTGCGTAAAGATGCTGAAGAGAAGTAAAGGAAGTAAAAGGATCAATGAAAACAGTTGCTACATAAACCATATTTTCAACCACCGCCGTCGGACGTTCAAAACATCGTAAGACGCGGAGCTGTCAATCCCACCGACATCACATTCATCATGCCACATTCTGAAAAAAACGCACCACAAATTTGCCCATGATTCATTTACCTTTAAGACCAATAATGCCAATCTATGCCTTTACGAGGAGGGTTCCGCCTGTCGCTGATGAGTGCCTTGTTCCACTGCAGTGCCTACGACCTAAACTTGACCACTTGCAATGAAAAGAGAATGGGATTAATGCATGTAGTTACTGTTTTTATCAAGCACTTACCGTCAGTGATAACTGTCTAGTATCATTCAGAAGCGGAGTCCATGCGCTATTCATTCAATGTATGCACCAGTCTTGTAGTAGTCCATCGCAGTAAACAACACAAAGAAGAGAAGCTTTAGATAGCGAGTACACTATAAGTTTATTACATACCAAACCAAGCCCCTGAGGTACATAGCTTTCAAGGAACAGTCAAGAAATTGTCAAAAGATGCAGAAGAAAGGCAAGTAGATTGTTGACCATTGAGCAAAGGATGGACCTAGACTACAATAGAATGTACTTCACCGAGACAAAACAATGTTCAGTAAGTACTAGAAAGAGGTAAGAGATCTGAAGCTCTTTCACTTACCTTTAGGGATTCCAGGTAAATGCAACTCCAGCCATCGGTCATGTTAAAAGCTATCGACAGGGGAAAGAAGAGCGAAAAAGGAAGCCAAGACAGATAAGGAAAATTTTGCCCCCCAAATGTCGGAGTTGAAATAAATCTATATCGATCGCCCCACACCAACTGAGCCGACTTGTCTTTCTCTTTATCTTTCTGAATGATATTGTATACTCACACGCCCTCATCACCATAAATACCTATAATGCCATACAAGAATGGCCTTGAACCCAAGGATGCTAGAACTTTTGACACCTATGATAACAACAATGACTTTGACGACGACGATGACTTGGATGACTGGACAACGAAACCGAGGCCACGAAGGACAGGCACTCAGGCCTTGGTAGACTTTTTGAATACAACAAGCCCTGAAGAATTCCAAAAGACTGCCCCAGCAAAGAAGTCACCATACAAGATTCTAACCACCAATTCCGCCAAACGTATCACCTCCACCTCTTTTTTCCTTCGCAGACGCAACAAAAGCAAATCGTCCTCTTCGTCGACATCCGCCAGCATCCCTTCATCGACCTCCTCCACTCACTCAGATGCCTCTTCCATGACTTCTTTTTATCAGAAACTTGCACCCAATACCATCCACCGGAAGAACCACATTGAAATCCTCGCCCACAACTCAGGTACCGGGGCATCTGCAACCAAATTATCCCTAAATGAACCTGCCAGATATGGATCAAGTCTTCATGGAGCTTCTGCCCGACATGCACCCGCCAAATCTCCTTATCTTAACCACACCACTGGTATCCCTGGTCCTACTGACCCTTCCAACAATGCGGATCCAATCTTTGGTGACACTTTACCCATCACTTTACCGATACCAAGTGCAACGGCCCTATCACCCCGATCAGCAAAAACGCAGACCAGCAGTGCCAGCAAAAACGATACTCACCACCACGAACATGGGTCTCACAACGAATCGGAAACTAATCAGACGAATACGACAGCAACCATTGGAGTGGATGTGATTGAAGCTGGCTTGATCCAACGCCTCAAACAATGGCAACTCGCTGAACCGGACAAATCCATATACAACGTAGATCAGTATACAGACGCTCCAACATCTGACCCACCATCGCACCCAACTGGACGACAGCCGGAGCGATTCATCACCAAGAGGGCACGGCACGCTCAGATACAAACCCTCCCCTGGGATACCCCACCACCTCCTACAACTGACCTTACTCCACCACTTAAGCCTGGTCCACCGACTATTTCCATCGACCCGGCGATAGACGATCTGCGACGACAGATAAACCAGGAACGTCAAAAGCGCCACCACTTGGAATCGGCAATACAACAAACCTGCGCTCACTTTGATATCCTCAGCGAACTGGCCTACAAGAAACTAACCGAACTTTGGGACGAAAAGGTGCGCTGGGAGAATGCTTGTCTCGAACTGAACGAAGATCTTCTCAAAGCTGAACAAGGTGTTATTCCCACGACAGGCCCTTTGACAGACGATTTCCAAACAACAGCCCTAGCATAGTAATCCCCCGCTCAACTATTAGTTTGACCCCATTCTATTGATTAGACAGACAATTCTATGTATGTGATAGTTTAAATAAAATGTACTTTGTTTCCTTTGTATCATGCTTGTTTGCCCCCCCGATGTAAAGAAAGGGACTATCGTAGTGGGGTGTCCTTGGAAGTTTGTACTAATCATACGGATCAGCGAACAGTAGCAAATTTTGCCGCCGCTGCTCTCTTTCTCTCTCTGCTGTATGACCGAAGCATTCTATTCATGGTAAAGTAATCCAAAGCATGACTTTTGAAGTACCCCTCTCGGATGATTGGCAGCTCCCCCCCCCCTTTTGAATTTCAAACGCCGCTTTTGCTACAAAGGTTTACTTTTTCCGCCTATCCTTTTATTTGCTCCTTCTTTTGCTTCATCACTTTTTTTCTTTCCATCGACATTCGCACCGCACCACAAACGGTTCGCCCTCTACCGAACGACTTTGAACGACGAACGCAAGGTAACTCTCTCCTTCTCAGGAATCGTCCGTCATTGTCTTGCCATGACTAACATTTGCCTTTGCATCATTAGTCTTTTTTTTTTCTTAGCAGATTCAACAGGATGGCAACGAATATAGGCTCTCTTGCGTCCAATCCCTAATCTAACCACATGTCCGTCCAGTCCTGGTACCAGGGATTACAAAAAACATGGAGGAACCTTCACAATTTTTTTTAGGTGCACTTACTTATTCCAATGTAGATTGTCTAGCCCTTGCACTTTTAAACAGCATTATTCCTTGACCCAGTTTTTTTGGACACTGGCACTGATACCTTTGGCACCGCTGACCAACTCTCCCCTTCTTAGCTCATTAAACTAGATCAGTTACTCGATAACAAAGTCCTACATTTAGCTTAACCATAGTCTCATCCATTCAATAAAACCTACTTGAACCCAACTCCATGACTTTTACTTTTTGAATATGTTCCAGTCATCTTGGAAGCACACCAGGGGTTGAAAAGCGGGGGTTGAAATAAGTGGGCAGGCGGCCTTTTAACACTTTTGCTTTTTTTAGAAACTTTACGATCTCCAGGTGTAAATTTTTGTGATGAATTGCCCCGTTTTTCAAAATTGAAATGGATAACCCACCTTCAAATTCCACATGGAACAAGATAAAATGTATATCTATTAAGAGATATTAGTCTTGAAACATATGGGAGTTGTATGCTCCTCTGAACGCTACATCAAGTCCCGTAACAGCGGCTCATTTTAGTGGCCCTAAATTCGAAGAATCATCCACCCAACCCTGACAGTTTTAACATCATGCTGTAGATATGAAGCACTGTTCCCGTCGTGCAAAATTTGAGGTGAGATTTGTTATTTTTTTTTCGAGAAAATGCATGTTCAACAAAACGTGGCATTTTTCACGGGGGATGGTCCATGCTTTTTTCAAAATGCGGGATTTGAAAAAATCGATCAGCTTTTTTTGGGGTTTTCTGAAATAGAGGGTGCCGAATGTGTAGATACGAGTTTTAAAGACAAAGTACCTGGAATGGATGCCCTGTGGACACGCTTAAGCAACAATGAGGTGTTGAATGGAGGGAAGATCAAAAGAAACAAAGAAACAAAATTCTTCAGCACTCGCAGATCGATCATCACCATTATCACCAACTTTGCCCAGCAGCACAACATCACCGTCAAAACCGCTGCCAATGTCGCCGAAGAAAGGCGCTCTCGGCTCAATGAGCCTTTGCACTATCTTGCCGAACATAATGACCAAATCTTCGCATAGTAATATGTACATAGCTTCTAGTCTTTTTATGTTGCATGCTATACAATCTATAACCTTTACTTCGTCTCTTTTCAAAGTCGGGACTTGGCGCATGGGGTTAATTTGCACCCACTCTAGATTTCAACCCCCGATTTGCTATAAGAACTTTTTTTGCGCCCGTTCTTTAATTTTGCTCCCTTCTTCCCCTCGTCATTACTTTTTTGCCTCCATTGTCATTCTCTTTACTCCACGACGACAAACGAACGAACGAACGAGCAAACGAACGAACGAACGGTAACTCTTTGCTTCTCACGTCATGTTCATCTTTTGTTACCATCACTAACTTTTTGCTTTTTGCATCGTTCCTCCTTCTTTTGACACTAGATCGGCTACGACGATGACGACGACGATAAAGACAACGACGATGTTATTGACGACTCCACCACTGCTTCATGTCGCCCAAAAAAGCTCTTTTTAAAATTTTCAAATGTAAAAAACATGGGGAAACCCTTGAATTTTTTTTTTAGGTGCACTAATCTTGTCCATAGTAGATTCCCTCCGTTTGTACTGATAAAGTGCACTATTCCTTGACCCATTCCTACTGATACTTTAGACCACACTGGTTCGCTCTCCTCCCCCCTTTTCCTTAGCTCATTACACTAGATTAGTCACTCCATGGCAAGCCCTGTTTTTACTGCCACCCATTAGGACATGTAGCCTCATTCATTCAATAAAAAACCTACTTGAACCCATCTCCATGACTTTGTTCTTTCGCATAAGCTCCAGTGATTTTAGAGACTGGGATATGTTGAGGTACAAATCACCCGGTGCGCCAAGCCCTGACCCTTTTTTTATTGTCTACTTCGTCGCTTGACGGAGCTTAAACTATGGTGTGGACACCTTTTTGGCCCAACTAGTGCCTGATTCGACAGACCGCTAGGGTACTGAAAGGATGGGATAGGATGTGATGTATCAATGGGTGGGCGACATTATACAGGGCATACTGGGTTGAACCCCTGAATAAATGAAAGTTATGAAGTACGCCCTGAGCCCTGAGAGATGATAATGAGGGGTTTTTCCTGCGCATACCTATCAAACGATGATGAAAACCAGGTAGTTCATGCTATACCGTCAGGGCAAAAGATTTTATTCAGTAAAGTTGGTTATCTACGCATCGCTATCAAACTACATGGCTGTAACAAGTGAGTAAACTACAAAAGTGGGGATCTAAACTACAGTAATGCCCGTGGGGCTTCGTTCTCCAGTTGTCGATACATGGCTTGGATTTGTTGCTGATAGTAGTGCTTTGCTTCGGACCGTTTCAGTTTCATTGTTGGTGTCAAGATCCCGGCCTCGATGGTGAAGGGTTCGGCTTCCAAAAGCAGCGCCTTTGGCAATTCAAATCCTTTCAGTCCCTTGCGTTGGCCCAGCCTTGTCAATTGCTTCAGCATATGTGCATGAATCACCGGGTGTCGACACAGATCTTCCAAGGCCTTCGCATTGCTGTTTCCTTCACCAACCTTGACACCGAGACGAGTTGCCAGAGCTGCCAGTTCTTCAGGGTCAGGGACGACAATGCAGACCAGTTTGCTTTGTAAAGAGTCACCATACACAAACACCTGCAAGACCACAGGATCGTTCATCAAGACGTTTTCGATCTTTTCAGGGGCAATGTATTCACCTTGGGCCAATTTGAAAATGTTCTTTTTGCGGTCGATTATAACCAAGCAGCCGTCAGCGTCGATCATGCCAATATCACCTTAAGTCAACGTTATGGTTAGAATTTTCTTTCGCCGTTTGCTATTGTGTTGTACTTACCAGTATGCAGCCAACCATCAACGATCGTTTCCCTTGTTTTCTCTTCATCCTTGAGATAGCCCAGGAAGGTAGACGGGCCACGTGTGCAGATTTCACCCCGAGGTTGAGGATCAGTGGCAAAGTAGTTCATTTCAGGGACATCCACCAGCTTGAGCTCCGTGCATTGATTGGCGGCACCCACATGGCCAGTTCGGTATTCGCCTTGTTGATGCGCCGTGCCGTTCCCGCCATTTTCAGTACAACCATAGACTTCGACGATACCCACACACAATGCGATTTTGAGGTATTCCATGACTTCGCCCGAGATAGGTGCAGACCCAGTCACCATCATTCTGATTTCACCACCGAGGACCTGTTTGACCTTGTTGAATAGTAATCGATCCCAGAAAGGATGAGTAACGCCCTGATGTTGTCGGAGTGTGCTGAGTTTTGCCTTGTACGCCAACCGGAAAAGTCGTCCCGTGGTGCCAGGCGCATTGATGGTTGCTTGTGCAAGTTTGCCATAGATACGATTCAGTAACCGGGGGACACTGCCAAATACCGTGGGTTTTAAAAGTTGAATGTCTTGTAAAAGTAGATCCACCGCCCCATTGAAGTAGCCAACCTTGCCACCGTGAGCCAGGACGATCCAATCGAGAGATCGACCAAATATATGAGCGCTGGGAAGATAAGAAAGGACAGTTTCTTGACCAAACCGATAATCATAGACTGAGTTCGCAGATGAGAGGGTCACCACCATGTTTGCATGAGTCAGCATAGCGCCTTTAGGGTCTCCAGTCGTTCCACTTGTATAAAGGATAAGAGCCAAGTCGCTGGGTTGAGGAGGGACGTGGGGGTGGCGGGGTCGCTGTTGCTGGCCTAGTTGTTCAACGTGACTAAAGTCGACCAGTGTGATGCCCTTTTCTTTGGCCCACGAAACCAAGGCGTCGCCATTATTGTGCCCAGTAAGAGGATCCATGGAGATGATGACTTTCAGGGCGGGACATTCTGAGGCCACCAGGAGTAGATGACGAATGTGATTGGCAGAGCAAATGACGACTTCCAGCTCCGAATGGTTGATAACAAACTTGACAGAGTCGTCGCCGAGAGTGTCGTACAAGGAGACGGAATAGAAGCCAAAAGACACACAGGCAATATCGACTAAGCACCATTCCGGGCGATTGAGAGCCCAGATACCGACAGCCGACTGTGCATCGCTTGTTCGCCCTGTCGTTTCCTTCAATAGTTGTCGTAGCCCCGCACCAAAGCAGTCTGCCCGTTCGTTAGCTTGTTCAAAAGTTTGCCATTCAAATACATTGGAGAGTTCTTGAGTAAGAGGATTGAGAATAGGTCGATGGCCAATGCAATTCAGATTTCGGGCACGAGGGTAAACTATGAGAAAGAGAGAGAAGAAAGCGGAGTTATAACCTTCCCATCTTGTACAAAATTCACCACCTTCGTGTTCCTTGTTATAATTGACTCATGTCACCTACCGTCTTGCCAAACATCATATAATGTGCGGATACCAGGTTTGTAGGTAACCATTAACTCATCCTTGACTAGAGTGTTTCTATAGACGCCTATGGTGCCATTTTCAGGATACATAAAAAGTCAGGACAAAAGGGCAATCTATAGAAGGCATATGGTCTTCTGCTTACCTGTCTGTCCCGGCTGCCGAGTGTTCTTCAGTTCAACGTTATGATGGATAAAGGGCATGGTGTAAACAGATAACGGTAAAAAAAAAAAAAGTGAAAAGAAGAGGAAAGAGAAGAGAAAGAGAGTTCAAGTGATTTCAGTGAAAAGGTACTTTTTTCTTTCCTTTTCAAGCTCCGCCGATTGAGTTTGAGGGCTCCAATTAACCTGTCCAGAGCACATTCTCGTTAGCATATCTTGCACTGCTGTTACATTGATCACTTGTTTTTCTCGACGTTCTCACCATCATCAACCCAAGTCAAACCTCGGATCATCAAATCTAATGCAGAATCATCATCGCCGCTCCAATGGCATGATCCTGTGCACACAGTGCAGTACAACATATATTTCTAGTTTGAATATTCGAATCAGGGCATAGTGTGAAGCATAAAGGGAACCATGGAGAGCCGTTATCATACCAATGTTCCTTTTGAGATGACTTGTGGAGCCCCTTGATCTTCAAAAGTGGGAATCGGAGTTTGAAATGTTTAAAGTCCAAGGCCGATTTTTCTTTTAGGCGTTCTTTCCCTCTTCCTTCTTCTTTTCCAATTCATTCACCACATCATGAGTTATCTTTCCAAGGATCAGCTTGGTAAGTAAGACACCCACACCACAGGCCTGCTATATGACTCACTTTTTATGTTTCTTTTCAGACAAGTACCTGAACAATCTTCCTGGGAAAAAGACGAATCCTCCTTCCAACCGCCCCACAACAGAAACATCCGCCAGTCGAAACGAAAATACGACCACCACTTCATCAGATTCCCGCCAAGACAACAAGCCATATGACAGTATACGCAGCGAATTAGTGTACCCAATGCAAAAGATGGGGCTCGACAACAATGAAACAAGCAACAGCTCTCCAAGTCGTGTACGTGGACCCGGCCAGGATGCTTTTGAAACGTCACTTCGTTCATCTCCTACTTACTCGAAATCTGGTGCAACAAACACAAAGATACCTCCACCAGCACCAGCAAAGAAACCACCTCATCTTAGTCCAACCGGCAGAAAAGTCAGCGTCCCCAATCCCCTCTACAGTCAAACTCTCTGTGCCCGTTGCAACAAATCAGTATCATCTGGGGTGGTGGTCACTGCTATAGGTCAGAAATGGCATTCCAACTGCTTCAAGTGCACCTCATGTGGCGACCGTCTGGACTTGGTGGCATTCCTCGAAAAGGACGGCAAACCTTACTGCACTACTGATTATCGAAAGCTCTTCAACGCCCGGTGTGATTACTGTAAACAGCCTGTGGAAGAGGTAAGGTGCCCTAGTTGGAAGAGAATCTGGATCTAACCATGTATTCGGGTTGTAGACGTCGATCCAGGCGCTTGGGAAACACTATCATGTCGACCACTTTTTCTGTCATTCTTGCAAAGTCCCTTTTGATGAAAAAAGTGCGTTTATGGTTCACGATGGCCACCCTTACTGTGAAAAGGATTACTTGGTTGCTTTTGGTCATCAATGCCAAGGATGTGGGAAGTATATCAAAGGATCTTTTATTGGTGCTCTTGGCGGCGACTGGCATAAGGATTGCTTTGTGTGTACTGTAAGTGGATATTGCACTATCGCTGGGATCATACTCACTTTGTTTTTGTGTAACTATAGGAATGTCACCAACCTTTTCCTTCGGGCACGTTTCATGTCCGGGAGAATCGACCCTATTGTGATCGACACGCCAAAGCAACCTTCTCTCCAACACCGAATACCACCGACACTTATGGCTTGAACAAGACGATTCACTCCAACAAATCACCAAGGGATAACGATATGCCAACAGGGACGAACAGCAGTAGCAGCATTGGTAGCAACATCACACCAACGGTGGTCGATAACACCCCGAAGCACAGCGATACGTTACCAGAAACTAGCGACAACCGTAGTGGGAACAGCAAGACCGATAGCGACCACTGTCATGGATGCAAAGAATCACTGGCTGGTGCGAAAATGATATCATCTGCTTTTGGGAACAACTATCATCCTCATCACTTCCAATGCACAGTCTGTCGTCGACCATTATCAGCTCGTGTACCAGGTATTCAAAAGTGGACAGAATAGTGAGAATCAACTAACCATGCCATGCTTTTCTATTCTAACAGGACTATGGGAAAACGATGGCAATGGTGAACTTGTATGCAAGCAATGTGCAAGAAACAAAGCATAGTATAGGAACCCTTATAGCTATAGTCCCTTATTAAAAGTAAAGCACTGATCATCGTACTGCCTTTGTATAAAAAAAAAAGTCGGCATAGTGTGTTTAACCCCCGCCCTAATCGGCATTTGAATTTTGTTTTTTGTACTTTATGGTGGAAAATGCGCCAAACCAATTGTACACTCCTTCTTTTTATTCCTTTTACCAAACCTTAGGATGAAGTTCTCCGCTGGTAAGAAAACGCAATACAATGGATGATCCATCGGGAAAAGCAAATGAATAGATGACGAATGGATCAATGCAGCGTATGGATGAAAAAGCTCACGGAAAAGGCTGGATGGATGGATGGATGGATGGATGGGCTTTTCTCTAAAGACAACATATACACACTCATCAGGTCACCACTTCAGCTATCACCAACATACGAACAACAATAATCCTAACGATGACATTAACGCATGGGGATGGATGGATGGGTGGGTGGGTGGATGGATGGATGGATAAACAAAGATCGATCAACAATGTAAAGAACATGCATTCTCATTCCAACATGAACCTTATCCTTTGACGGCCAGCGTACAGCAACTCATCGTTCCTCTTCACGACTCTGTCAATCCTTCATTCATTTGCTTTTCTTGACGGTACTGTACCTCTCTCGAATCCTGTACTAACTCGCCATTCTTTTTATAGATGTTAGCTCTTCTCGTAGAAAGAGCAGAAAGGCTCACTTCTCTGCCCCTTCTCATCTCCGTCAAAAGATCATGAGCGCTCCTTTGTCCAAGGAACTCCGTGAAAAGCACAGTGTAAGTTTGATCCCCCTCCTCTCTCTCTACGTTGCCTTAACCTTCCTTTTTCGCTTAGGTCCGCTCCATGCCTGTCCGTCGTGACGACGAAGTTACCGTTGTCCGTGGTACCTACAAGGGTCGTGAAGGCAAGATCGTCCAAGTCTACCGTAAGAAGTGGGTTATCCACATCGAACGTGTCACCCGTGAAAAGGTCAACGGTGCCTCTGCTCCTATTGGCATCCACCCCTCCAACGTTGTCATCAACAAGCTCAAGTTGGATCACTCCCGCCAAGCTGTCCTTGACCGCAAGGGCAAGAAGGAAGCTATGCAACAAGTAAGTAGTCCCTAAAATGTAGAAACATACACATACTCACCATCATCTCCTTCCCATAGTAAATCCTTTGGAACAACTAGACTGTTTAGTATATCATACAGTATTTTGAAATAAAGCATATTGTTATTGTCTATCATAGTTGTATTGGTAGGACATTAGACACATGGATCAGTTGGTGGTGCGGTAGGCCCTGCCATCAAGACGACTCAATGGGTGAACTTTATTAAAACTCCGCTACCCCGCATTCGATACAAAGCACTATTTTCTGTCCGTTCTATTACTTTGCTCCTTCTTCCCCTCGTCATTACTTTTTTGCCTCCATTGTCATTCTCTTTACTCCACGACGTCAAATGAACGAACGAACGAACGAACGAACGGTAACTCTCCTCTTCTCACGTCATGTTCATCTTTTGCATACCAATACTGACTTTTTGCCTTTTGCATCGTTCCTCTTTCTTTTGACACTAGATCGGCCTACGACGATGAAGACGGCAATAGGGACGACGACGATGCTAATGACGATTCCACCACTGCTTCATGTCGCCCAAAAAGGCTCTTTTTAAAATTTTCAATTGTAAGAAACATGGGGAAACCCTTGCAATTTTTTTTTTTAGGTACACTCATTCCATTGTAGAATCTCGTAGTCCAAGTTACTAATAAAAGTATACCAATTCTTTGCTCATACCATTCCGCTACTATCTCTGATACTTTTACACAGCTTGACCGTCTTTGTCCGTCTCCATTTGCTGGGTTTTTACAGTAGCTTAGTCATTCTCATTACTACCCGTCGCCATTTACACATTAGCTTAACTCCGGCCTCAAACATAGTCTGTACCGTAGCCCATTAATCCTATTGTACCAATAAAACTTTGTATGCATGCGAAGATAGACCTTACGATCATGTACATGTCATTAGATTTATTACAACTAGATGGTGTTTTAGGAGTTGTCATTGATGAGCTAATCATCTATAGTTTGGTCTTTATAAAGTACATGGTATTGTCATGGTTGTGGATTTGAGGAACGTCTTTCGTAGAATGATTCAAGTAGGCTTTATTGGTGGAATAGGATTAAGGGGCTATGGTACAGGCTATGTTTGGGGTCGTAGTTAAGCTAATGTCTAATGGCAAAAAGCTATTGTAATGGGAATGACTAAACTGCTGTAAAAAGGAAGCAAATGGAGGTAGACAAAAACGGCCAAGCTGTGTAAAAGTACCAGTGACAGTAGCGGAAGGGTATGGGCAAAGAATTGGTATACTTTTATTAGTAACTTGGACTACGAGATTCCACATTGGAATGGGAGTGTACCTAAAAAAAATTTGCGAGGGTTTCCCCATGTTTTTCACTTTTGAAAAATTTTAAAAAGAGCCTTTTTGGGCGACATGAAGCAGTGGTGGAGTCGTCATTAGCATCGTCGTCGTCCCTATTGCCGTCGTCATCGTCGTCGTCCCTATTGCCGTCGTCATCGTCGTCGTCCCTATTGCCGTCGTCATCGTCGTCGTCCCTATTGCCGTCGTCATCGTCGTAGCCGATCTAGTGTCAAAAGAAAGAGGAACGATGCAAAAGGCAAAAAGTTAGTAATGGTAAGCAAAAGATGAGCAAGACGTGAGAAGGGGAGAGTTACCGTCCGTTCGTTCGTTTGCTCATTCGTTCGTTCGTTTGACGTCGTGGAGTAAAGAGAATGACGATGGAGGCAAAAAAGTAATGACAAGGGGAAGAAGGAGCAAAATAAGAGGACGGGCAAAAAATAATCTTATAGCCATTCGGGGGTTGAAATCTAGAGTGCATAGGCACACATTGTTGGAGGAGTGTGAGGGCAGGATCGTGTTCCTGAGCGTCAATTTGCAGCATACCCCTAACATATCAGAGTGAGCATGCTACTACATTCCGACACCCAGGTTTCGCTTCCTATGTTTTCGGGTTGGACGCCCAAGTTTCGGTCCGTTCGAACAAAAGATTTGTGAAAAAAGTGAAGACATGTTGTATTTTCAAACCCGCCAACTTTTTCCTCTCACCACAAAATTCTTATTGTCCACAGGGTATTGTCGCCAGGAGCGGAGTTTTTAATCCATTTGGGCTGCTGCAAATGCGCCAACTTGCCTTGCCCTATCAAAGCACGGCGTTGAAGCACGCACACAACTCGACGATGTTTCAGTGTGGCAAGGGCCACTAAAAAAAAGAAAGCTTGGCCCAATCAGTCAAGTGACATGAGGGCGCTTGCCATCACATGGATTCAGTCGTTCCCCTAGAGAGCAATACGTTGCCATGTGACACACAAACACCGGCAGAAAGGAATACACAGCTTCATGTCTATCGTCCATGAACGGTGCCTGAGTCTATTCAAACCCCGCCCATTCTGCAATCATGCATGTAGATTGGGAATCATCTGACTCTATCTAACGGCCAGTTATCATTCAAAACATTGTTTATTTTTCTTTTTCAAGTAAGAGATAGGGGAGAAGAGGGTATATAATGATGTGGAATGGAATACAATAGGAAGGCATAGTGCTATAAATGTGTATCATAAGTAAAAGGATGCATAGACGAGGCAAAGTATGGCCATTTTCATTCAAAGGGGTTGGTTTTTCCATCTTGAGGTCGTTTTTCCCGTCGTCGTTGCCGTTTGAGCGCTCTAGAGTCATACCATTCATCGCGTGCTTGGGTCAAGCGTGCTAATGCGTCTTTCCAATGATGCAGTCCATAGTGCCTTGGTGATGACCCTAGTGAAGGTTGCTTTTCGTTGCCATACCATGGGTCCATGCTGTTGACGAGTGTGGCGGATGAGTCTTGGCACTGTAGGAAGTACGAGCTGTAATGGGTTGGTTTTAGTAAAGTGCCCTTTATCGTATCGATCATGATGTGAAGTTTTTTTTTTAAAAAAAGGGGGGGAGAGATCAAGTCGTTTTTTGACACCTAGTAAGGAGACAAGAAAGAAAGTAAAAGAGGGACAAACATAAAAAAAGGCGGTACTTTTTCTTTATTTATAGGTAGACACTACAGGAAAAAGCATGACCTTCTATTTGGAGTCCACTGTCCTTTGACGTAATACGCTAAATGTGAGATGCCTAGAGATCTTGGTGCCGAGTGAGTGGGGAATCCTATTGCCGACCCTGTCGTATACGTAGCATCCTATTTAACCATCGTACGAATGTCAATATCTATCGCTTCTGTATCACTGATAGGATTACCTTCGTCGTTTCGGTCGTTGTTCGTCCAGGTCAAACACTTCTTGTTCCATCGCCAACGTCGGTCCCCCAAGTACAGGACTAAGCATTACATCGGTCCCGTCGTCGTTGACATCTTCAGCAGCATCATCACTTGTATATTCAACGTCATAATCATCAGGTGTATCGCCTTCGTTATCATGGCAATCGCTAAACCCTTTGTCATTTCGAGCCTATGACAGTATGTATTTGTTAGCATGATTTCAAATTCCTTTTGTGCCTTACCTTTAGAGATTCATCTAGCATCACCGCCGGTGTGTTAGTTGTTGTATTGCTGGGCGGATGTTTGGGTGAGGCAGGGAGATCCGAGGGCTTGTTATCGAATACTTTCGTTAGTCGACTTTGCGTGGATTTCATTGCCTAGTATATAAAAGGAAAGATGGGGAAGGGTGAGCATTGTTCGTCGTATCACTTGTTCTATGCATTTACCTTGAGGCGGGCCTTCAATTTCCTGTTTTCGTCCTGCAACACATCCATGGCATCACGCATTTCAGAGATCAGGTCTTCTTCTTTTCCAGCGTCTACAGATACCATGATCAGCGATTCCCGTTTGTTGTGGTGAGTAAGCTTTGGTGGATGGATCGGAGGCGCCAATGTGGATATAGAGAGCTTGATGTAATGTTTCAATAGAGCCTTGGCCCGCTTCTTCATATGGAATCTATCTTGCTTGAATTGGCGTTGAGAGATCAGTTTCAGTAGCTTGCCCATATTGGATTCCTATTCCAGTCAGCCAAAACAGGGGGAAAAAAAGAGATGAATATGATGTATTGGTTTCACTGGGGAGGGAAGTTACTATACCTTGACTATATCGAATGTAACATCTTTGAATGCCTCCACTTGAGACATGATTATATCGGTATCATCAGCGTACTAAAAGAAGGGTCAGTATCCATTCCCCCACTATGTCATGTGCTGAACAACGTACCTCTTCCGATTTGAATATCGCTCGGCGAAGTCTTTTCCGTAAGTCAAGGAATTTGTCAAAGGGAGAAGGCTGGATTTGGTTTGTTGTTGATGGTGATAGAGATGGTGATATGGCTGAGGTTGTAGTGGAAGATGATTGTTGAGCAGGTAAAGATGGACCAGGTGTTTCCGTTCCGGGAGCCACAGATGATTCTTTTCGGGGCAAAGATGCAACCATAAAGGGGTTATCTTCATCCATGGGATCGTAGGCATTTTCAGTTTTGGGATCAACTTGCTGGCGCAGATCTTGGATGGTCAGGTCACGCTGTTGAATATCTTGCATCAGTTGATGAATCATTCCTTGATCCTTGCTTCTATTCTGTTCCAATACAGCAATCTAAGAAAAGGTCAAGTTAGCACTAGCACCCTTTAAAAAGAGACTATCCTTCAAGTATCACCTTTTCCAAAAGAGCTTGCTTAGTGATGTCATTGTCTTGCACCCGAGTTCGCATCTTGTTCAGTTCGGATGTCAATGTTTCTTGTCGCTGGTATAACTAGAGAAGACAGAGAGTAAGTATAACCAATCTCTGTTCAGGTGAGGACACTTGTTGGAGAGCACTTACATTGTTCAAGAACATAGCTGCTTCAGGATCTATGGATATAATGCGAATAAGCGTGTATAAGGGCACTGTTCCATCCTACCACTGTTATCGACACTTACCATCGCCTGTTCCCGCCTGGCCTAAACGCTGCATAATATCTTCCATGGTGGAGCTGTTCTAATGGTGGAAAAAGAGGGTCAGTTCGGAGTTCATTGCACTTTCTTCGTCCACTTACTTCCCGAGTCATCCTCGCCATGTAGATTTCTTCCATTTTGCGCAATTCGATATCCATCTCCTTAGAGACCTGCTGTCGGATTGTCGATTCCATCGTCGCGCATCGAGTTTCTGCATCAGTCCACTATAGCCAAGTTAGTAATCTTGATCGCGGATGTTCTATGAGGTGGTTTTGCTTACCTTATCCCGTAAATCCGCCCATTGTGTGATCAGGTTGTCGACAAAAGGATCTTCAAGGTCGTCGTCATCGTCATCGTCATCATCATCGTCATCACTTAGATCTTCTTCGTCCATCGATTGGCACACATCCATGTCGTCTGTAACCGTATGTTGATCAGTGTTGTTCGGTCGGTGTGTCACTAGCAAAGTCGTATTAGTAAATGCCGACTTATTTGCATGAATACGGCCTAAGCGACTTACCTCGTTTTTCTTTTGTGCGACGACGTTTGACTGTGGTAACATGTAAAAGTTAATAAGATGAGAAGAGAAGAGATAAACTAAAAATATTAAACTTACCAGCAGCAGAGATCCCTTGAAGGTCGATTGTAGGATGGATTCTTCTCCACGTGGCAACATCCTTGGCGACAGCAGCAAACTTCATGACTTGGCTATTTTCATCAAAACCTGTTTCCGTCGGATTGACATTGACGACCATCACCTAGTGCATAGCAGGCATGAGAATACAAGAATACAAGAATACATTGATCAACCACTATCTCTACTTACAGCCTTTCCGTCACCTTCAAAGGAGCTTTTGAATAGTTCTGTAAGCTTGCTATGTCGGAATGGTACAATCGCAGGGCGCTATCCAATAATAAGCACGATTAAGTATCAAGTTCTTCCATTCGCCAGGCTATGCCGTTCCTACCTTTCCCATGGCGACTTTAAGTTGGTTCAATCTGAGCGTTTCCATACATTGTCCGAGTACCATGAGTGATTTGTTGATGTTTCCGGCTTCTTTTAGTCTTTGTCCTATAGATAACAAATGTTTTTAGCTGCATGTGCACCATACCAGCTAACCACTTCTGTAGTGATGGTGAGCTTACCAGAGTTCAAGGTATTCCGGTAACGTTCAGATCCAGCCAGATCAACAATAGACATTTTGGATACCACAGCATACGAAGGGTCCTAAAACCAGGTCAAAGAAGAGTAAGTTACATAGTCCCCGATACAATTTACTTACCTCGATCACATAGTCGTTTTCGTAGATAGGAACCCGCACGATGGCGATGGTAAAGATGCTGTGGCTTCGGCTGCTTGTTTGGTTCATCAAGGTGGAGAATATGGCCCGATTTCGTTGTCCTTCTTGGAGAATAATATAGGCTTCCTATGATCATTGAATCCAGTCAAGTCAGTCAGTCCCTAGTTCTTTGTTGCTATGTTATTCGTTACCTCGATGGTTTTCACCTTGACTTCTGTAAGACCCGCGATATACTTGTGCCCACTGCGGAACTCGTACTTCAAGGAAAGAGATTTGCGTTTGTGTTGCTTGTCAGGGGCCACCAGTAGATCGTATATTCTTTCGGTGTAGATCTCGGCAAAAGACACCCATATTCCGTATTCATACTTGCCATCAATGGGTATCACTAATAAGAGAGAAGGCAAGATGAATAGAGTAGTTCTTCGATCTTTTCTTTAGCTTACCGGTTGTATCAGGGTGAGAAGGAACTTGATGACCACCCCACAGATCGTAGTTCTACATTTTAAATAGATAAGTTCAGTTCATAGGGAGCTCTTTGACAGGACTAATGTTACATGTTACCGATGATCCTAAATGTGCATTTTCAGAGCTTCCTGCTTGTTCCAATACGGAGCGATTTTCTTCTCCGCGATCTTCATACGGTTGTACCAAACTATGCATGACTGGCTTGAGCTGTAGAACAAAAAAGTTAGTACACTTTTCATCATCGGAGCAAATATGATTTCCACTGCTTTTACCTTTGAGTCACTGGTGTAGTCCTTGATACTGTTGAACAACACATCCAAAGTACGAGGGAGCAAGCCAGTGTTCGTTCGGGTTCCCATGATGGAATAGGTTTTCCCAGAGTTGGTGACACCATAAGCAAAGATCAAAGCATTTTCACCACCAAGGACATCTTTGAGCAGTGGCAGTGTTGTCTTGTTGAAGAATTCTTGTTGAGATACCTTCTCGGTGAATATCTTGGTGAAGCGGTAACGTTCTGGTGCACGATTGCGAGTTCGATAGGCGTTAGAATCTTCGGGCGGTTCCATACATACTTCGCTATTGTCAGTGATATGTAGATAGGGTACTGTTGAGAGGGTGGTGGTGTTAGTGCCTTGTGTTCTAGCGATATTGTCGTTTGAGGCAAAAGGATTGTTCGAGTATGCGGTGTTGCGCTGATGACTTTGTTGATCTGTTGGAAGTAAAGGTGGCCTAATGCGTAGATATGCCTGTTAAATATAAAGGTTTAACAGACAGTCATTTGACCTGTTGAAGTTGTTGTTGTCGTTGATGTTGTTGATGTTACCTTTATGGGCTCTTTCTCTGGATTGTAAGAAAAAAAGTTGGGTTCTTGTTCGTCTGGAGTTGTTGGTACTGTGTGTAGTTGGAAATTAGGCGGGCGAGGAGGTGGAACCAAGTGTTTTGTGGAAGGATCATAATAAGCATTAGCTGGTGTCCTAGATCGTGTTGGTGTATTGCTTTGCGAAGAGCGTTGTTGTGTTCGTCTTGGGGTTCGATTGTTGAAAGGCGCTCTGGGAGAAGATGGGTCCTGTCTCGTTGGTGTTGACGATGCCTTACTAAAGTTAGGTGCCCGCATTCAAGAGCACCAGCAGCACAAAAGAATAACATTAGAGACTATCTTCAATCATTGTTGCTTGAAAAGTACCTGAGCATTTATAATTTATAGCTGGTTGATTGATTAAGAGGGAAGAAAGGGAAAGGAAAGAAAAAAAAAAGACGCTCCCTTTGATATTCTTGATATTCGCGGGCGGAGTTTGAATGTACGCGAGCAAAATGAAAGGGGAGAAAGGGGAGACGTTGAATTTTTTTATCTTCTTCTTTCCCTTCTTGATATCAATTTGCACGATGGCTTCAGAATCACCTATTGCTCAAGTACCTGAACCTAGTATTGACATTGAATACGATGACGACTTGATATATCAACAAAACGATGATGATGACGGCTTTGAACAGGATGCTATCCCACAGATTCTCAGGTTGGATTTGCGTGGCTCTCGGATGGACCTTGATCGAGATACTTTGGTCAACTTACCAGAAAGCCTACTGATCGCCATGTTTCCAAATGGTCTCATTCTTGGTGGCAAACAAGATGATTATGATGAAGACTCGGTTGGTGGTAGTGGGACAGGTGCTAATGAAAAGTCAAGTACTGACTCAAAGGACGACCGAACTAGCTCTTCTCAAAAAGAGGACGACAACGGCGGCGACGACAACGACAACGACAACGACAACGACGGCAACGACGACGATGACGATGACGACGACGACTTTGTAGTGACTTTTGTAGACTTTGACCCTATCTGTTTGGAATACGTATTACATTTTTATCGACAAGCACAACAGCTATCAAACGAAAAGCAACAACGATTGGCTTCAGAAATAGCATCTAGCAATACCAATGATAATGACAATGCGACTGCGACTGCCACTCCTTCTATGAACATGTATAATTCACCAGCCTACTACCCCTTAATGGACAAGCAACCTATCATTGTACTGCGCGAAGAATTGGAGTACTTTTGTGTCCCTTCTCGAAAGAAGCTCTCTGTGGCAGACATGGCAACTCTCAAACTGGAATCTGGACAATACTTGCGCCATCAAGATGAAATCTTTGCTGCCCTCCAAAAAAGCATTGCTCGGGAAAACAACATGGCTGAACAACACTTGATCGACATGCTTTGTGATGCTGGGTTTTCGCAGAATGATAGGTGGGGTCATCGCTCGTTGGAACCTATGCGGACATGTATCATCAGTATGGGCTTGGTCTTGTTGAACACCACTGGACCTCATAATCACATGGCTACTGCTCAAAAGCTACTGTTGTTTTGGAGAAAACCTGCTGTAAGTCTGTTTCACTTTTGCTTATCATCTTTGTTAACTGATATCTTGTACCTTCGAACTCATCATAGCGAAAGTGTTGGTGGGATGGAAACACAGTGGATATCCAAGGCCAATCGATTAGACTCTGGGCAAGAAGGACTTGGTACATATAGAGCTTGATAAATAGTAAACTGTTGACTGATGATACCATTCTTTAGGTGCCTCGAATTGGCCTTAGTGTAGACCGTCAAGTCGTAGTCTAGTCAATTTACATGATACCCCTTTACCTCCCACTTTTTATATCTCATGTTGCGACTACTCCCACTGACGCGGATACATCATCATTCTTCACTAGCATCGCCCTTACATTGATACTTACTATTGTTTATCCCCGAATCACCACCACGCTGTAATTATTCGTCTATGCCCACACTACTATTCCCGTTATACTACCTTCTATTCCATAATAAACACTGTCAACAAGACGAGATTGTCTTTCCCACTCATATATACGCTCTTTAGTGTGCTTAATGTTGTCAATCCACCTTCTCTCTACCACTATGGAATCATGTCAAACGTGGATAGGCTGTCTTTTCAAGCTCCGCCTTGCATGAATCGGGGTAACTGTAATTTTTCGTCGATGATTCGTGCAACTTACCATCACCAGTCAGAGCTTCTCCAGTACCCCTCCTTCTCTTGGGAAATGCACGCCCATCCTCTCATTCCAAAAGGTGGGATGCCCAAAAAGTACTTTGCAGCTATATAGCTATATGGTTGAGCGCATGTGATAAAAGGGAGGTGAAGAAACTAAGAACTTTTGAACTCCATTTTTTTAAAGAGTTGCTTATTTCTCAAAACCGAGATAGAGAACCCGCCGTTGAATTTTACACGCAACATGATCCAATGCATATCTATAGACTGATACCCAGAAGCAAGCATATTTATTGTATGCGACCGTGAACCCTCCGAGAAGCCCTTGAAAAGCGACCAACTGGAGTGGTATCAAAAATGGCAAGTCACCCAAGGAAAGCAGGCTTTCTTGGTATCAGTCGATAGATTAAAAGCTCTTCTGAGTCTATGTTAAGTTTGAAGTTGTGTTCTCTATCCTGTTTATAAAAAAAATAAGCTCTAAAAAAGTGAGACTTTTCCAAGGCCTGTCCTTTCTTCAAATGGCGGGGGTTGAAATTGAAAACTTGAGCTGCGTACTGACGTTTTGAAAATGTGAACTTTTGACCTCCTTTTATTTTTTTGAAGAGCTGCATATTTCTCAGAGATATGGATAACCCACCGTTAAATTTTACACGCAACATGATCCGATGCATATCTATCGACTGACACCCAGAAACAAGCATTTTTATGTTGTATGCGACCGTGAACGCTCCGAGAAGCCCCCCAAAAAGCGACCAATTGAAGTGGTATTAAAAATGACAAGTCTTCCACGAAAATCAGGCTCTCTTGGTGTCGTTCGATAGATAAAGCGCACATCTGAGTCTATGTCCAAATTGAAGTTGGTTTGTCAATTCCGTTCACAAGAAAAATGGGTTCCAAAAAAAGTGTGGCTTTCTCTAAGGGGGAATTCTACTGACAGAACCACCGAGACAGAACCAACCTGTGTATGCTGCATTTTGCAGATAATAAGGACTGATATGGCGGGGGACTCTCTGAGTCCCTGACTTGAGTCCCGGGCATAGCTGGGACTCAATTCGAACTGAAGATAAAACCGTCCCGCCAGGCACAGGAATGGTCTTACTTTTCTCAACGGGAATCGATCGGCAAAGCCCCTTTCTCCTAGTATCAGGTCTAACAAAAACACACCCATCGATTGCGGCTCATCAGCTCGTATGGCGGGTAACGTGTGTGCGAGCGTGGATCAAATACGACGCCAAGGCCGATGGAACAACTCAACGATAAAAGGCGCATATCTCACCAACCTTCCAAGAGAATTAGGGCGATCAATGACAGACTTCCCTACATATGGTTGATTCTTTTATATTGCACGTGCCGCCCTTAACCCACCTACCAGCCTCTGCAAGAAGTTGTTCCAGGAGATCGGCGAATGGCATGACCGACTGGTGGCGAAAGAACTCAGTCCTGGAGATCCTATTCAATCTACCGTCGCTGAAAATGCATTTGTACATTTGATCATGATGTTCAGGAAGACGTTTATACAAGGCTCGGTGCTCATGATGGAACTCCACCCCTGCTATCCCATTTGGCAACATTCACTCTTCTCTGATCCAGCCTACTTGTCATTTCAAAGGTAAGTCCACATCATAGCATGAGAATGTAGTAGCATGCTCGCTCCGATATGTTAGGGATATGCTGCAAATTGAAGCTCACGAACACGATCCTGCCCTCACACTCCTCCAACAATGTGCGCCTATGCACTCTAGATTTCAAACCCCGAATGGCTATAAGATTATTTTTTTTTGCCCGTCCTGTTATTTTGCTCCTTCTTCCCCTCGTCAATACTTTTTCGCCTCCCTTGTCATTCTCTTTACTCCACGACGTCAAACGAACAAACGAACGAACGAACGGTAACTCTCCTCTTCTCACGTCATGTTCATCTTTTGCTTACCATTACTGACTTTTCACCTTTTGCATGGTTCCTCTTTCTTTTGACACTAGATCGGCTACGACGATGACGACGGCAATAGGGACGACGACGATGCTAATGACGACTCCACCACTGCTTCATGTCGCCCAAAAAGGCTCTTTTAAAAATTTTCAAATGTAAAAAACAGGGGGAAACCCTCGCAATTTTTTTTTAGGTACACTCCCATCCCATTGTAGAATCTCGTAGTCCAAGTTACTAATAAAAGTATACCAATTCTTTGCCCATACCCTTCCGCTACTATCATTGATACTTTTACACAGCTTGGCCGTTTTTGTCCACCTCCATTTGCTTACTTTTTACAGCAGTTTAGTCATTCCCATTACAATAGCTTGTTGCCATTAGACATTAGCTT
>LT553587.1:528633-538712 GCA_900079185.1 Absidia glauca
TGCAAAGGCTGTAACAAGACCATGGCTGGCGGTGCCTACACTGTCTCGTAAGTGAAGAACACAAAAAAGAGGCACCCAGCCGCTGTACTCACCCAAAGTTTCCGCAATGAATAGAACCACTGCTGCTGCCACCGTTCGATCCACTGTTCGTCGTCTCCGTGAAATTGCTGAAATCTAACTCTAGACCCACCATCTTCCCCCCTTGCACATAGTCGTTTAAAAGTAATGATCATCCCCCCTATCTTTTATATCTCTTCCAAAACTATAAAACAGTTTCCATTGTATCTATCAAAGACCTATTTCACCACAGCATTCTGCTGTCGATTTTTTAAACTCAGTTTCACACTGCAGCCTTTTTCAAACTGTTGTGAGCGTAAAAGTTGGTCAAGACTTGGCGCACATGTCAGATATACCAAGAGGACTGGAGCCTGTTCAAAAGAGTCAAGTCATGGAGATGGTTTCAAGCAGGTTTTATTGACTGGATGAGACTACGGTTAAGCTATTGTAGGACTTGATATGGAGTAGCTAATCTAGTGTAATGCGGTGCGGAATGAAGACGGGGAGAGCTGGCCAGCAGTACTAAAAGTATCAGCGGTAGTGTGTACAGGGATTGAGCCAAGGGATGGGGCACTTTAAAAGTACAATGGCTAGGGAATCTACAATGGAAAAGTGAGTGCACCAAAAAAAAAAATTGCGAGGGTTTCCCCATGTTTTTACAATTGAAAAATTTAAAAACAGCCTTTACGGGTGATATAAAGCTGTGGTCGAGTCGTCATCATCATCGTCGTCATCGTTATCGCCGTCGTCATCGTCGTAGCGAATCTAAAGTCAAAAGAAAAATGAATAATGTAAAAAGGTAACTGTAAGCAAGAGAATCAACAGGATGTTGAGAAGAAGAGTCTTACCGTTCGTTCGTTGTCGTTTATCTTTCATCGTGATCGTCGTCGTTCGTAGTGCGATGCTAATGTCGATGAAAAAAATAAAAAGTGATGAAGAAGGAAAGAAGGAGCAAAGAATAAACGATTGAAGGCAAAGTAATTCTTGTAGCCAGGGCGGAGTTTCAAAATAGACCAACACAGTTGCTTGTCGCAAATTTCATTCTTTCCTCCTTCGCTTCTTCATCACTTTTTACAAATCAATCGTCTTTCCTTTTATCTTTCCACCGGAATGGGACCACCTTTAATGTAAACTTTTACGGACCAACGACCTTTATCACTGAATGGAATGTGGGTATTCCCTTCCCCTGATGACCATGGTCCTCTTACCACAACTAACATTGGCCTTTTGCACCACTGCTGCTTTTTTTATTAGTAGATCGATTGCAATAGTAACGGATAAAGGCTCTTAGGCACGAGCACCGGATGGACGTGTACTTGAATCAGGGATTGGGACCAAGGCCCTCGCAACGTTTTTTCGGGGGGTGCACTCACTTTTCCATTGTAGAATCCCTAGCAAATGCACTGCTAAACATCACTACTCGATTGCCTGTTTGCCTTTGCCCACTACCACTGACACTTTTGACGCCGCTGGATGACTCTCTCTTCCCTCATTCCCGGTGAGATTACAGTAGATTGGTCATTCCATAGTATTCCATGTATCCAATTTATACACCCCCCCCCCACTTAGACATTGCTTAACGATAGTCTCAATCAGTCAATAAAACTTACATGAAACTGACCCCATGCCTTTACTTTTCTCCAAGAATATAACCGTACATACTTTATTCCTAGGGCCCAACTTGAGTGAACCAATTCCACTTTTTAACAGGTACACCCTCCCCTCCAGTGTTAGCAGCAAACCGCCAATTCATGCCGCCTACAGGTCGGAGTGTTAAAATGTTTACCAAACCGCTTTTTTCCTATCTCCATCGCTATGCTATTTGATTCTTGACCAGTTAGACACGCAGAAACCTATAGGGAAGAAGAAGAATCTACGCAGTACCCCCTGACATACTTGATATGAAGATCGACAACGACCCCTACATTCTTCACAGACAAATAGAAGGAGGAGCATTATATCATGTGCATTTATTCCATCACCACAACACAAAGACTAAAGCTAAAGGGATAGATGTACAAGGGGAGAAAGACTATAAAATAAGGCAACCAGAAGACTGTCCAGCAGTAAGAGTTCGGTTGTTGTGGTCATGTCTACGGCGCACAACGGACGAGGGATGTCTTGTACTGGATCGAAGCGGCGCTGCGTGGTCGTGCCATTGCCCATCCCGCCAAGAGTAGAAGCTTTTGATATCCAAAAAGGGTCCTGCTTTGGCCAAGGCTGATCTGACCCCTGATTCCGACACATCTCCACAATCCAAGAGTTCGATCGTCATGGACCTTTGACAAGAGGCGGCCAAGGTTTCCTGGTGCAATGCAGTAGATCCGATCGGCGCGCTGGATAAGTCGAAGGAGTGCAAAGTGGAGCTGATGCTGCTGATGCCGCTGCTGGAGATCGAGGAAGGGGTAAAGGAGGAGGATGTACTGGGCGAGGTGGAGAGAGGTGCATGAATGACGTCGTTGAGCTCCTGAGAGTGTTCTAGTCGTATTCGTTCGTGATCCACAAGGAAGGTCGCAATGGTATCTAAGCATGTATCGGTGATTGCACATCCATCCAATTCCAAATGGTCGAGTTTTGTACAGATGCCATGCAAAATGAGGTGGAGGATAGCGTCGTCGTCTATAAGAGAGCAGTTGGAGAGGCAAAGGCGTTTGAGGTTGGGTTGGTTGTTGGCCAAAGCTTTGATAGTGGCGGATGTAATGTGGGAGAGATCCTCTAAATCCAAGTGCACGAGTGATCGTAGTCGGGGCGCCAAGAAAGTCAAGCCAGTGTCGGTCAATGCGTGGCAGCCTGCCAATTCCAAATGGGTGAGTTGATCGCCGCCGTTTAATGCCAGCTGTTTCAATGAGCGGTCGGACAGTCGTGAGCAATTCGAAAGGTTGAGATGAGTCCACCGTTTCACAGGAGACTGAAGAAGGCGGGCAAAGGCAGGGTCGGTTAGCGTGATGCATGATGCCAGTGAGAGCTGTCGGAGTTTAGGAGAATACAAAGCCAAGATACCCATCGTCGTTTCGTCCATCAAACCAGCACCGTTCAGTTTTAGAATTTCGATTGAATGACATTTCCCGCCGTGGTAGACCAGATGTTGGATACCTTCGCCCGTGATATTCTTGCACCAGGAGAGGTTAAGCTTTTCCAGATAAGGTAGGGATTGACCAATGATTTTGAGCGTAGAGTTTTTGACACATTCCAATCCAGAAAGATCCAACAAAGTGAGGCTTGTGGCACGTTGCAGAAAACAAGCAAGGCTGGGCGTAGAGATCTTGCGACAATCCTTCAAGTAGAGAGATTCCACGTTGACACAATGTTCTGATAACACACGTAGCATCTGGCTTGTCAGCTGATGGCACCCTCTTATATACATATATAGAAACGTTTGTAAGTTCATCTATCAATCCATCAGTCGAGTGATTGTTTCCTTACCTAAAGTTTGCGATTTTAAGGAAGTTACCGGCAGCTAACCCGAGTTTCAAGAGATGATCGGAAGGGATTGTCTTGTAAAATGGAGAGATGTCAAGGGTCTTCCATAAGCTGCCTTCGTATACCAGAGCATACCACTTGTGACACACCTGTAGAACAATGAATGATATAGGATATAGAAAGGGGAGAGGGTTAGACTTCATAGTAGATCATGATTTGGCAAAGGTCTTACCTCAGTCACTTTTAAAAGATCTTGGACCGTCAGGTAGGCAAGAATTTTGATTTGGAGTTCGTCAGGTATTCGATGGAAGGCACAAGATAAGGGAAGAGTATCCACTGTGGTAAGGTCGAGAAGAGTGGTAGCTGTCTTGGTGTTGGTGATGGTGAGATAAGGCAAAGAAGGTTGATTAGGCAAAGTCAGCATGGAGGAAGGATAATAGACTAAGCATGTGTGAGTAAGTAAAAGATAAAGGAGGGAAAGAAACAAGTAAAAGAGTTGATAAAGTAAAAGTGAAGGAAGGAAGAAAGAAAGAGAGATAGAGAGAATAAAAAGGTACACCTTATATACAAATCTATTTATGCATGACCAAGTCACCCTTTATTGGACCCACACACATGATAACAGCCGCCCATTATGTCTACCACTTCAAGCCAATGCTTCATTCTCCACCAATTTGCCGACTAGTAAATATTTGGTGGCAAAATGTTGTTCCCATTCACGCAACGATTCCCATTCTTCAGTGTTGAGGTCTTCCAATTTGTCGATAGGTCCATTGGGATCGCACACCATATCGCTGTCGAATGAATGCTTGGCCAATCCACGAGACGCATCATGCCCCGCAAAGTTGGCATAAGGGCCCTCTACATACAGGCAAATCATCGTCAGTAGTCAGTCCCTGTCCTTGTCCCTTCTTTCTCTATTCCATACCTGGTCCATAGAAGCTTCGTCCTCGAGTAACATCATACACACTACCATTGACACCCATCAAGATACGACCCCCATGCTCTTTGGAGTTCCCATCATAAGGCAGCAGATCAATAGGGGAGTAGTTACGGAAGAGCAGCACTTCAGGATGTTTCGCTTCGATCGCTGCTGGTTTGGTGGAACGGGCGTATGACTTGACGACGTAGGCAAGGACCGCCAGTAAAGCCCAGTTTAAAGGGTTTTCTATTCCAGTGTAATAGTAAATGTAGAAAAGTTGAATTAGTCACTGAAAAGGTCCATAGATGGATGAGCAAAGCGTACCTTTAAGTTGTGAGAAGAGTGTGGTCACGGTGGTATTCATCGTCCTATCATTGATAAAGAGACAATTGAGCTGTTTGTTGTTGATAAGACAACCAGAGCACATTACTTACTTGTTGTTCATGTTTATGTTTTCAGAAGGGAAAGAAGAAGGAGGGAAAAAGAATGGGGCGGCAATACAAGCGCTTTATATTTTCGAATTCAAGGCCCACATGATTTTTGAAAATTGCTGGCTTTTAATTGGCTCGGCGAATTCGCCTCCGATTTTTCTTTCTTATGTTTTTCCACTCTCCCCTTTTGTCTTCTCCCGCTTCTCTTTCATGCTTCCATCACTCCTTTTACGACAAGTTCGCCTTTGCAGATCTAACTTGGGCTCCTCCGTCTCCTTTTGCCACTGGCACCAACAGCAACTTGTGCGATCTTACTCCGCTACAGCAAACACCAATGACGACACTAGCAACACACCATCGCCGAACTTGGCCAACACCGTCTTCTCAAAACGATACGGCACTCGTACGAAACAAACGCGATCAAGACAGCAATGGACAAAAGAAGAAGACGAACTGCTAGAACAGCTTTACAAGGAACATGCACCTCGATATACCCACATTGCCACACTACTACCCCATCGTGCCGTGGCTACAATATATAACCGATGCCAAGCGCTCTTCCAGCGGACGACGACACGCCATGGCCGATGGACAGAAGAAGAACTGGAAGCACTGAGACACTTGACAGCAAAGGCGACCGATTGGCACACCATTCAACAGCAATTACCGTACCCTCGGACTCTCTTTTCTATCAAGCAGACCTGGTACCATACTCTCAATCCTCAATGGACTCGTGGGCGGTGGACGAAGGAGGATACAAGCAAGCTCGAGCAACTGGTGGAACAATTTGGAACCGACGATTGGTGCCTTATCTCCGAACACATGCGTACTCGATCACCACGACAATGCCTCGAAAAGTACCGCTACCAAATCGAGCCCGGGCATAAAGGACAATACACCCCTGAAGAAAGCGCTGCGATCAAGGCCGCCGTAGACAAATATGGCAGTAGGGACTTTAAAGTCATCAAAAAGGCCATCAACAGTCAACGCACCTCTCGTCAAATCTCACAACATTATCGCTATGCCCTTGATCCCAACTTTGATCGCTCCCCGTGGACCACCCAGGAAAAACTCGAGGTGTATCGTTTGGTGCAAACACTTGGAAAGGATATGGTCAAGGTCAAAGAAGCAATGAAGAGTAGGCGGCAAATACGGGACATGTGGAATCAATACAACAATGTCAAAGCTTGGTCTGACAAGAAACGACGAAGCACCACTAGTTAATATCCGCATAACAGTAAAAGTAGATTAGATCATGTAGCATAGACTGAAGAAAAGCTTGTATAATAAAAAAAGGGGGCAAGAAGATCTGATTTATTATTGGTATGATACAATGACTGTAGATAGAGTAGGCTAAAAGAGGAAGGGAATTACAGCTTTACGGTTGGCAGGGTAGTCCGAAAAGTGATCTTGGTACCATTGATGCGACTTGTACGCCCGAGGAATCAGATTGGCCATCGTCCCCAAAGCAAACCAAAAAGAAGGCGCACTATTACAAACCAAAGCAAACCCAATCCATTCCACACATTCTGATAAATAATTGGGGCAGCTGACATAGCGAAACAAACCTCCCATTGGAATCGAGTAGCCAGTCGATGACGCCTTTCGAAGATTAAACAGGATGGAATCGTGGTAGATATTTGATGCAAACCCAACGAGCCAAAGGCAAGTCCCCAAGACAACCCATCCCCCTTGTGTGTGTGTAGCCACCCAGTAAGCATTGGTATATCCGTTGACAATGTTGAATCCTATCGCTGAGAGACATGTGATCAGAGCCATCGGCGCCATAGACGGTACACGGTAGCTATAGATAAACGTGCGGTTGGTGTAATGGATGTACCAGAGCGCTGACACCCCCAGTTGGAACCACGTGAGCGGGCCTGCCACATTATAGATCGTCAGGCTGTAAGCAATCGGTGACATTAGCTCCATCACAAACCAGGCAAGTTTCGACCATCGTTTGCTGAATCCAAAGCCAAAGATCTTGTTGCTGCTGGCAAACCTCCCTATGTTCAAACGGAGCGTGAGAGGCTATAGGCGAAAGCATAGGACATGAACTTACCGTAAGGTGCGTTGATCACCAGTAGAACAGGTGGAAGAATCAGAATAATCGAGGAGTAGACTAGCAATGTTCGGTCATAGGTAGACCTTTGCTTCAAAGTGTGAAGGAGAGAATCCATCAATGTTGGGATAGGAGCAAAGAAAGAGCAAAAACGAAAATGGGGAACCAAAATTAAATATACGACTGATTCGGAGTTGTAATTCATGCAAACACATTTGAATCCCGATCGGCGCCGTCAAGTCGACTCCACAAAGAAATGTTACAGCCCACAAGATTTGCAAACTCCGCGTTGGCTACAAAGGATCGTATACCACATACCATATGTGAAGAAACTAATAGAACGTGCGTACCATTAGGACTCTGCTAGGCTCATATTGAAGTGATTTATAGTGGGAAAGGGGTCAGGGCCTAACCAAGCGGGGAGGCGAAGTTTCTGGATGCTACTTCCAAGTACAGGCACATTTGTTTAGTGAGTTTTTTCTGTACGGATCCAACTGTCATGTACCATCAGATTCCTACCATTGGATCCTCCCAATGGTGAAAACTTGTCTGCATGGTTGAGCCAATTGTCATTCGTAGGCCCAAACGTAGGTACGGCGGCGATTGAAAAATGTCTAAAAGTAAGACTCTTTCCCCACCGATCCTTTTCTTCGCTTCTTCTTCCCCTCGTCATCACTTTTTTTTTTTCCCTCGTCATTTTCCCCTCGTCCTTTACATTGCCCCTCCCCCTCCGAACGAACCAACGATTGAACGAACGAATGAGCTCCCTCCGAACGAACGAACGAACGATTACACTCACCTCATCTCAGCACCTTGCTAATCTTTTAGCTTACCATGACCAACATTTTCTTTTCGACTTTAGATTTCGGCTACGACATTGACAACGACGATAACGAGGACGATGACGACGATGACGACCCGCCCACTGCTTTATATCACAAGATAAGACTGTTTCAAAAAATTTAAATATGAAAAACAGGGGGAAACCCTTGAATTTTTTTGGTGCACTCACCTCAACCATAGTAGATTCCATAGCCATTGCACTGCTGAAGTGCACTATCCTTTGGCTTGATTCCTGTGTCCATCACATCTGATGCTTCTGAAACCGTTAGTCTGCTCTCCCCTCCTCCATTCCCAACGTCATTACACTACATTAGTTACTTTATGGCAAGTCACTCCTGCCCCTACACTTGGAAATATAGCTTAATTATAGTCTCATTCACTCAATAAATGATACTTGGCTCCTTCTTCATACTTGGCTCCTTCTTCATATGACTTTTATTCTTCTCCTACTACAGTGGCCTTACTCTGGAAAAAGTGGAGACTTATACCATTTTCAAACCCCGGCAACTTGCCCTCTCACAAGGGGCCGATTTTCTTCCTCTACCTTTTCTTTGCATCTTCTTTCCTTCTCCATACTTTTTTTTTCCCATCGGCTTTGCCATGGTACCGCCTTTGACACGAACTGTATACAGCGACCTTTAACGATAAACGCAGGGTGACCCTCTTCTTCTTAGTTTCATGTCCCCCTTTATCTCACATTGCTGACATTAACCTCTTCCGTCATTACTCGTCTTTCTCACTAGATTTCACAGAATGACAAAGGATATCGGCTCTCGGCTTTCTGGCTTTATGAAGGAATGGACTTGGACTTGGAATGGCGATTTGAAGGGCTTGAATTCAGGGATTACAAACGCCATGGGGAAACCCTCTTGACGTTTTTTCTCAATGCATTGCCTTTCCATAGTAGATTCCCTCACCATTGCCTTGATGAAGAGCGCTACCCTTTTGCCCACACTGCCACTGATACCTTTGTGACTCCCACCAGCTCTCATCACCTTCATCGCTTGGGCTATCACACTAGATTAGTCTTGCCATGACCTGTCAGCCCTCTCAATCTCACTCAGACTTGTAGTTTAGCCATAGATATAGCCAGCTTTTGACGTACCAATCAATAAAACTTAAATTTTAAAGTGCATGGATCCAATGTAAAACGTTTATTGAGATACAGATGTGTGAATAAGGGAAGGGGAAGGGTCAGTGTTTTTGTTCGGCATCATTTCAAACCTTAGAAGCAAGGGCTCTTTGATCTATTTGCGGTATAACAACACCAACCCAAAGCCTGGCAGCTCAAAATACAAATGGTATAAGAGGGGGATCCTGTTTTAAAGAAAGGAAAAAAGAAAGGATCAGTGTCATATCATTACATGACGAGTGATTTCTTTCGCCCAAAAAAGGGAAGTGGAGTTTGAAATGTGAGACGGGCTCAGGCTCAGTGTAGGCTCAGGGCGTGCATAAACTCCACTTCTATAGTGGTAGAGTCAGGGGGTCCTAGGCTTATTACTGAACTAATGCGCTTTGGCACTTGAGTTTTGCTATGTGTGTTGTACTCGCTCATTGGCTCGATTCTGCCCAGCATTAGATCTCACAATGTTGGACATTGAAGGCATGGGGGAGCGTACGATCATTCCTCGGCTTAATTAAGCGGGGGGATTATTTTTCCAAGTTACTACTGAACATGTAATTGAAAAGTTGATCTGTCCGTTCAGGAAATGGGCTGACAGTGTATACCATCATTCTCGCGCCATTAGATCATCAAAAAGATGGATGTGGGCCGAGATCTGAGAAATGATTTTTTTGAATTGCATTTTGCGTCGGACCTTGAAATAAAAACATGAATGGTCGCTTGAGACAAAAAAGAAAAGTTTCGAAAAGTTTTTTCTAAAAAATCGAGAATTAGATGGTGTCATTAGCCTACTGACTGACCTGTCTTCAAACTTGAACGGTATGGTCAGGAAGGCCGTACGAGCATGCACATGCCATTAGAATTGAGATTCGACCGGTTTGAAATGTGAAGCCCATGGCGGTGAGTAAGCACAGGCCATCACCCTTCCCTTTACGCTTGAGTAAAGTCATGAGCTCATCACCGCCATGGGCTTCAGATTTCGATTCGCAATATAATGGCATGTGCATGCTCGTACGGTCTTCCTGATCATACCGTTCAAGTTTGAAGACATTTCATCTAGTAGGCTCATGATCCCATCCAGCACCATGATCTTTTGGAAAAAAAGTTTTCGAATGTAATGAATCGATCCTCAAGTCAATATATCCCTTGTCATCTAACCTTTTTCCCACCTTGATTAATTCATGCCTCACCCTTCTTCCCTTCTTCATTAATCCCGTCGGG
>LT553587.1:539632-549804 GCA_900079185.1 Absidia glauca
CAGCGTGGTTGAATCTCAATTCTAATGGGATGTGCATCCTCGTACGGCCTTCCTGAGCAGACCGTAAAAGTTTCAAGGCAGGTCATTCGGGAGACTAATGAACGTTCCACATCACAGACCACCACCATTCCCCCGCTTGAGTAGAGCCATGGGCTCCACATTTCGAAGCGGTCGAATCCCAATTCTAATGATGTGCAAGCTTGTACCGCCTTCCTGAGCAGACCGTTAAAGTTTCAAGATAGGTCATTCAGTAGGCTAACGACCATTCCCCGGCTCCGTCTAAAATTGGGCTCCAACCGGTTTTTTAAAAGGGCAAAATGAATGGTCTAGGTGCATTTCCAGGAGAGATATGTTGGATTAAAGTTTGGATAGATATGTGGGCTCTGGAGCGATCTGTCGGAGTTTGAGGATAATATGAGGGGTAGGCTCAGGGTAGGCTCAGGGCGTGCATAAACGCCGCTCCTAGAGTGGTAGGGTCAGGGGTCCTAGGCTTATCACTGAACCAATGCGCTTTGGCACTTGAGTTTCGGTATGTGTGCTATACTTGCTCATTGGCTCGATTCTGCATTAGATCTCACAATGTTGGACGTTGAAGGCATGGGGAAGCGTACGATCATTCCTCGGCTTCTTTAAGCTGGCAAAAATGGTCCCCCGCTTACTACTGAACATGTAATTGAAAAGTTCATCAGTCTTTTTCTGGAATTGAGCTGACAGTGTACACCATCATGCTCTCGCCATTAGCTCATCAAAAGGATGGATGTGGGACGAGATGTGAGAGTTGATTTTTTTGAATGGCACTTTGTGTCGGGCCTTGAAATAAAAACATGACTTCCTTTTTTTTGGAAGAGTTGCTTATTTCTTAAAACCGAGATGGACAGCCCACCGTTAAATTTTACAGTCACCACAATGCAATGCATATCTATCGACTGATTTCCAGAATCAAGCACTTTTATGTTGTATGCGGCCGTGAGCGCTCCCAGAATCACCCTAAAAGCGACCAATTGGAGTGGTATCAAAAATGACAGGTCATCCAAGGGAATCATGCTCTCTAGATATCAGTGGATAGATACAAAGCACTTCTAAGTCTATGTCAAATTTGAAGTTGGGTTGTCCATCCCGTTCACAAGAAAATTGAGCTCCAAAAAAAGTAAAACTTTTTCGAAGGTCTGTCCTTCCTTCTAATCAACGAAAATTCAGGTTTACGCCCTTCGCCCTGGCGCAAATCTATTGTAAACTCCGTCTTTCCAATTTGCCCCTGCGCGTTGCTTCTGCGCGGAGAATCCCCCCCCCCATAGAAATGCGTCAAGACTGTCAAAGTTTGCAAAATAACTGGAGCATATTCAAAATAGTAAAGTCATGGTTTCAAGAAGATTTTTATTGACTGAATGAGATAGGGTCAAGCTATTTAAGACTTGGCATGGAGTAACTAAGCTGGTGTGGTGAGCTACGGAATGAAGAAGGGGAGAGCTGGTTAGCGGTGCCAAAATTGTTTGTGATAGCGTCTAAAAAGTAGTAGGCAAATGAGTAGTGATGCTTAGCAGTGCAATGGCTACACAATCTACAATGGAATGGGGATGCACCAAAAAGAAATTGAGAGGATTTCCCATGTTTTTCGTAACACCTAGCGTCCAACCCCTAAGCTGGGACCATGTCCATCCAGTCCTGGTGCCAGAGAGCCTATGTTTTTTGCCAACCCATTTGATCTAGTAAGAGAAAAAGGAGCAATGATGCAAAAGGGAAATGTTAGTCATGGCGAGACAAAGGTGGAGATGGTGAGAAGGACAGAGTTATCCTGTATTCGTCGTTCAAGGTCGTTGTATAGAGGACGAGTCGCTCGCTGTGGGGTGTCAATGTATACGGAATGAAGAAAAAAAAAAGTGATAAAGAAGCGAAGAAGAAAAGAAGAGTGAGTAAAATGTTTTTATTCTTTGTAGCCTGGAGATTTATACCGGAGTTTGAATATTTACCTGGCAGGGATTATGACGATTTGAGGTCAGGAAGATCGTCGTTCACAAGCAAGGATCCATTACAAATCAGACCGGATCATCCACAAGCAGCACATAACCTGCTGATAGTAGACTTTGGTACAATGTAAAGATAAAGGGATACACTTTATTGAAGTGGCGTATAAAGAAGATGAATACTATAGTACATAAACAGGTAAAGGGGAAACAAGGAGTGGGGGGAAAGGGTGAATTACAAGAATCTAGTGAGGATTATAGGAAGAATTGGTATAGTTGATACAGAGCTATAGTCAATCTAGTTACTTTTGGGCAGCAATAGCGGTGATTTCGCCGTCCTGGACGTTGTTTCTAAAGACATCCAACCAAGCCTTGACCTTTTCGTAGACCATGAAGGTGACGGCCTGACCAGGAGCCACACGCAACACACGAGGAGTCAAACCCTTATAGAAAGCCCTGAATCCTTCCTTTGTGTAGATTTCGGTCGTCACCACGCGGAATCGTTCCCAACCTGAGCCCTTGGCGCTGGACTTTTGGATACGAGTCTTGATGGTATCGATAGGGGCGTTTGACAAGGGACCCATGGCACCAGAGACACCACCCAAGATCAAATGTTGGTAAGAGGGAAGTTCTTCCAAGTTTTGTACCTTCTTGGCGTAAGCCTTGAATTCTTGGTAAGCTGTAAAGTTGGCGGCTTGGTTGGTGGCTATACAAAGAAGATGTCAGTAAAGAAAGAGAGGACACCTTTGATCTGATTGACAGACAGTACCTTGTCGTAAAGCGGTCAAGGCAACACCCTTGTACAAAGCACGGAAGCCTTCTTCCTTGACAATGGTATAGGCGGCATGAGGAGCGTTGCGGTACTTGGGGATATCCATAGGATCAGCCATGGAGTGACGTTGGGCTTGAAGACGAATCTTGATAAGATCCATAGGGGACACAACCATCACGGCTTCAGTTGTACCAGCAGCAAGACCAGCTATTAAAGATCATTTCGTTAAAATGTTAGTATCCATTACTTTGCGTTGTACCCCCTCAACCCATACCCCTTATCTCTAATGTTTAACGATTCCTTCAAACTTACCAAAAAAGACCGCAGTGGTGCTGACTTTGCCATTTTCATCCGCTAACCATTCCTTGTACAGTTCAAAGGAGCTGAATCGAATCGCCATTTTGGGGACAATGCCGGACACAACAGCACCAAGACCTTTGTAAAGAGCCCAGAAGGATTCGTTCTTGACAATCTTCACACCCACACCAAAGAAGCCAAGTCGTTTACCCTATCATACATCACAAAACATAACAGCATCTGTTTAGTACCTTATCAGTATACACACTTCTTCTTCTGCAGTCTGACTTACAGCAGCATTGCGTTGGACGTTCTTGGCCAGCTGCATGCGCACTTTGATGGTATCGAGAGGATGGCAAGTACATGCTTCCATGAACCCGGCAGCACCACCAGCTACCAAGTGAGTGAGTAAAGGTGTCTTTTGTTGTTGGTTGTTCTTGCTCATGGTTCAGAAGATTAAGTTAAGTAGAGTGGGGTTGGAAAAGAAAAAGAAGGAAGGAAGAAAAGGAAAAGAGAGAAAAAGAAAAAAAAGTCTATTTAAGTTTTTGTCCAAAAAGACCCCGCTTGATAATTTTCATGTGGAGCGGGCAAAGATGAAAATAAGGAGGTGTAATGTAAATCAATGTAAGCTTTACCAACAATGATGCGTGTGTTGGGTGATGTGGGGGGGAAGGCGATGCTGGACCAATGACTGGAGGGAAACCCAATTGCGGGGTAAAAAAAAAAGTGCCTGGGTGGAAAGTTTCGGTAGGCTTCACATGAAATAGACAAACGAACCCTCTCTGTCAGGCCACTTCCGTGCCATTCCGCTTTAACACTCATCATAGTCATCATGGGTTGGTAAGCATTTTTCCCCTTTCTGATGAGCGGGGTTTGAAATATGGGGTCTTGGTTGCGTGGGAGAAGATTATCTAATTGGCCACTTTACCCCTGACATGATCGTTGTTGAATGCCTATCGCACTTGAACTCATCGTCATCAACGACCTTTCAACCTGAGGATGTGAGGAAAAGAGAAACCCGGTTGTGGAAGGACATCAAAAGGGGGTTTGCATGAGATCCCATACTTTTTATCTTATCATCTTGTATACCAAAAAGAGAGTTGAGCCAATCAGATCGACGGTGGCGGCGTTTAAAAAACCTAAAATTTCATCTTCTTTGGAACTGACACCTTTCAAATTACACATGTGTCATCCATGTTCTTTTCTTATTCAAGTCGCCGGGACCTTGACCATTGACCATTACTAAACCGCATGGACGATTGAGTGCTTTTGGATGGCTTTTCGGTTAACTTTTCATAACACCTTGAACGAAGAGATGTCTGCACTCGATCTGATAAAAACGCATTTCACACTCCGCAGCTTTACCCCAGGACCATTCCTGTGGGAAAAAAAACGATCTCAAGATCTGGTCGTTTCTTCACCGTCTGATTTCTTCACTTGAATCTCTTCCTCTCTCTCTCTTTCACACTATCGGTTTTTACAAACAAGGGATTTGTCATGACTGACACCCGAAGAAGATGGAAGGTATTTCGTACCCCGTCCGGCAGAACGTTTATTCTTTTGGGGGAGAGAAAGACTTGGGGCAGGCCCCAACTAACGGAAGTTGAAAGCTGTTTTCTGCCTAACCGATCGACCCTGTCTGTCAAAAATTAGTCGGAAAGGGGTTTGCACCACCTATTTGTAAAGAGAGAGATTAATGCAAAACAGGCGATGACTCACTCCCAAAAAAAGACCACGCCATCTTTTTTTGGATCAACTGTCTCTGTACAAAAAGATGGATCAGGCGGAGATGGATCATCAGTATCCCTTTTGCATGGGATGATGAGGCGTATCACGTCGCTCCCTGGCAACGCCTGCAGGAGCCCCAAGTGCTTGTGAAGCACTTGTCGGGCGCAATCACAAGTTGAATCGCACTTTGTATGACTTGGAAGTCCCTAATTGCACTACGCTCTAGTGCCGTTATTTTGTCGAATGCACAAAACCGGAGTTTGAGATCATGGTAGGCTGCATATAAAGGGAGTTTGAAATAGAAATTTTATCGCTGAAGGTAACCAGGGTCTATCACGTAACATCATCTTCCTGTTTGGAAAAGTAAGATCCTTCGGGGCGTTCACGATCGCAAACAACATAAAAGTGCTTGTTTCTGGGTATCCGTCAATAGATATGCATTGCATCGTGTAGCCTGTAAAATATGACGGCGGGTTGTCCATCCAGGTTCGGAGGAATAAGCAACTCTTTAAAAAAACGCAATCAAAAGTTCAGAATTTTTTCTTCTTCTTTCAACCCCGCCATTTGAAGAAAGGACAGACCTTGGAAAAAGTCTCACTTTTTTGGAGCCCATTTTTCTTGTGAACGGGATTGACAAACCAACTTCAAATTTGACAGAGACTCAGAAGTGTGCTTTATCTATCGACTGATACCAAGAGAGCCTGATTTCCTTGGATGACTTGCCATTTTTGATAGCACTCCAATTGGTCGCTTTTGGGGGGCTTCTCGGAGCGTTCACGGTCGCAGACAACATAAAAGTGCTTGTTTATGGGTATCAGTCGATAGATATGCATTACATAGTAGTGCCTGTAAAATTTGACGCTAGGTTGTCTATCTCAGTTCTGAGAAAATGGCAGCTCGTTTTAAAAATTTGCCAAAAAGTTCAATGTTTCTGAAACCCCGACATTTGCGCATCAAGTGAAACTTTTATCTCTCCCTTTCTTGGTTTCTTCTTTGCTTCATCACTTTTTTTCCATCTCTACTGACATGACATCAGCTCTGGATTGATTCCTCCCTAAACCTACATCCTTCAACGGCGGACACAAGGTAACCCTTTCTTTCTCATGAATCGTCCCCCTATTTCTCACAGCACCAACGTTTGCCTTTTGCATCATTGCCTTTTTTTCTTAGTAGATCGAACGGGATGACACAGGATATCGGCTCTCTGGCTCCAGGGATTGCGAACAAGGAGTTACGTTTACATGGCCAACCGTCCATTTGCTCACTCTTATGACACACCCTACCACTGATACCTTTTAGAACAGCCGCCAGTCAGATCAATTCTTCATTCCCATTATCATTACACTAGATTAGCTATGGAAAAAGTCATGTCAATCTTACTCAGACCTGTAGCTTAGGCATAAATGCAGTCAGCTTGAATTATACCAGTCAATAAAAACCACTCTTTGACCTTTGAAGTTTACATGTACAATCACTAACCTTTCACCATCGGCGGCGTTTGAAACCCAAAAATAGTACGATCGTGTGATAATTCAGGAACACTGTAAAAAATGGCAGGTTTTGCTTCACTTTTTATACAAACCGACACCCCATCAACGACACTCGTCCCTATTTCGCTTTTATACAAAAGACTCCATTGGTAACCAACAAACCTGTGGCCCCGTCAGTAAACCGTACAAACAACCACTATAACAACGCTCCATTAAGCTGCAATGCTTGAAAGCAAGAAGGATATCATAAAAGACAAAGGGGCTTTATTAATTTAAAGAAGGAGATATACAGTATGAGAGAGAGTGAGAGATGACTATTTTAAATGGTTTTAGATTAGAGCACATCGACGGGGTGGAATTCGTGAATCTTCTTGTCGCTATTTTTGGGCATGATGACGGCCAGGTGTCCTTGGACGGTGGGATCGGTGAGCAACAAGTCGGGTTCGGTTATCAGGCGTTCGTTGACCTCAAGGAGTTTTCCGTGTACCTTGGCATAGATGGGCTCATCGTTGATCTTTGCAATCATGCTACCCGGAGTGATCTTTTCGCCCACTAGATCAAAAGCCAATTCCACCGTGGGTGACCCAGTTTGAGCATCTCCTGGTATGGATCGTACACCTAAAACCATAATGCCATTGGGGGCTTGCCGAAGATATAGGTGTGGCTGTCTGTCGTTGATGTATTTTGTGTAGTAGCGTTCGAGATGGCTTAATGGTTTGTCGTTCCATCCTTTAGTCATGTCACGATAAAAGGCCATGTCGTAGTCGGCCGTACTGGAGTTTGGTGAAGTCATGATGAATGAACGGCGTGAAGAAGAAGAAAGCCTTTAATTTTTTCTGTGTGGCTGGGAAATAGGTTGAAGCACCGGGTGATTTGCAGCTCCACTAAATACCAACTCCGCTCAAGCTACAAAGTTTAAAACCCCGATTCGGCTGAATGTAAGAACATTTTGCCTGTTCATTATTTTGCTCCTTCTTCCCCTCGTCATTACTTTTTTGCATCCACATTGTCATTCTCTTTTACTCCACGACGACAAACGAACGAACGAACAGACGAGCAAACGAACGAATGCAAGGTAACTCTCCCCTTTTCACGTCATGTTCATCTTTGCTTACCATTACTAACTTTTTGCCTTTTGCATCGTTCCTCTTTCTTTTGGCACTAGATCGGCTACGACGATGACGACGACAATAGAGACGACGACGATGCTAATGACGACTCCACCACTGCTTCAAGTCGCCCAGAAAGGCCCTTTTTAAAAAATTTCAAATGTAAAAAACATGGGGAAACCCTTGAAATTTTTTTTTAGGTGCACTCTTTGTTTCTTTGTAGATTCTGTGACCATTGCACTTCCAAAGAACCCTGTTACTCAGCTCACTTCCTTTAATCACTGCTAGTGATAACTTTAGTAGCGCTGATTAGCTCCCCCCCCTTTTTTCAGTCCGTAGCTCATTACACTAGATTAGTCGTTCCATGGCAAGTCCTACATTTAGCTTAACCATAGTCTCATTTAGTCAATAAAACATAATTGGGAAACCATCTCCATGACTTTACTCCTTTTAACATGCTCCAGTCACCTCGGAAACTCTGACATGCATTGATGTGGCAAGTCTTGACCCATTTCTGAGAGACTGAAAATACGGGGTTTGAAATAAAGTGGGTGGGCAGCTTGTGAAAGCATTTGACTTTTTTTAGAAATTTTCGATTCTCAGTTGTAAAATTTTGTGATTAGTTGCCTAGTTTTTCAAAACCTAGATAGACAACCTCCCTTCAAATTCCACATGGAGCAAGATGAAATGTATATCTATCGAAGGATACCAAATTTGAAGTATAAATGTATTGTATGCTTCTCTGAACGCTACACTAAGCCCTGAAACAACGACTAATTCCAACGACCCCAAAGTCGGTAATTTGTCCACCAAAACCAAACCACCTTGACATCATGCGATAGATAGGAAGCACTCCTTTCTTGGTGTAAAGTTTGAGGCAAATTTTATTATCTCTTTCATGAAAAAATCCAATTCCATCAAAAAGTGTCACTTTTTCATGGGGGATGGATGGTCTGCCCTCTTTTCAGAAAGCGGGATTTGAAAAATTTAGCAACTTTTGGTTTTTTTTGTACTGGAGGTTGCCAGGAACACCTGATGCTTAACACCACATTAAACTATGATGGCATACCAGAATGCATGCACTACTGACTAATCTGGATAAGGTTTACAAACGTTTCTATCTGTGCACAGTAATGCCAAGCCGGCTACTGATGGAAAAAGAACGAACGAGCGGGTTTTTAAAATGGCATGAATGGAAGAGAGACTATCGAGCCGACAACTCTTCTGATTTCGAAAAGTATGGATGGGGGACACGGTGTAACCGATGGCATACAATAGCATAGACGACATTGATTACAGTTAAAAGACAAGGTGACTTTATTGGAGGTTAGGGGGAGGAATGAGTGTGGCGTATGTAACGTAAAGAGAGAGAGAGAGAAAAGTCAAGTGATATGGAAGGGGGCATAGTAACTAACAAGTAAGAGAAGGTAAAAAGGAAAGGATGGGAGAGAGAGTGTGTGTGGGTGGGCGGGGGATTTGCTATTCAAAGGGGTTTTCTACCAGCAAAAGCAGCCAGTTGTAAAAATAGACCAGATTGTTCACATTCTTGGATATACCGGTCGATGAATCGTTCATAGTCTTCAGGCTGTCGGAGTAGATGGTGGGCCAAGATGGGTTTCATTGCCTTCATAGCGCTTTTCCAGTTCCATAGCATTTCCTGGGAGATTGGATCGCCAGGTTCACCATAGTTCACCATTTTGAGCTCCTTTTCAACAATGTCGAATCCATGGTCGGGTAGTAGTTTGTTGAGATGATCGACAATCCAAGGGTCATGGCCACGTTCCTGCATCGTTGTATACACTGAGAGAAGGGTGAGACGCTGTTGATTTCTACGCTTTCCTTTTGCCTAACTTACATGTCTTGTTGAACATTTCCACCATAGGACTCTTTTGTGCCACCTTGTAAAAGTCAATATCCGATCCGGCCAAAGCAAAAGTAAGAATTAAGAAGATTGTTCCATAAAAGAGACAGAGTCAGAGAGACAGACAGACAGACAGACATAAAGAGAGAGAGAGAAAGAAAGAGAGAAAGATAAGTCAGTAAAGTTCGGTAGCGCCGGAGTCCAGGACCATTGTACAAGACGGTTTGTATCCCCCTCCCCCATCCGATTTTAGATAAAAAGAGTCCCTGATCGTATAACTCGATATTAGCTTACCGTAAAGTCCGATTCGACCAGTTGCACGTATCCACCCGGTTTCAACACACGATAGATTTCCTTGAGTATGAAAGCCCATTCGTCCATTCGCCAGGCAGCAATCAAGAGTCGCATATGCACGAGATCAAACGTATTGTTTTCATAAGGAAGGCCTTCTAGAGCGTTGTGTAGATCGAAGTTCACGTTTTGAGGTCGGATCGTCGTGGGAAACATATCTGCCATATCCAAGCCTCGGATTTCTGAGCGTGGGTAGTCGAGCGCCATTTCCTACATGCATTCGAAGAATGAGAAAAAGAGATGACAAGTGTTAGCTGGAGCGACCATCATAAGGTTTTGCTTTGTGTAGGATGATGAGTGTGTGTGAGAAAATGGGCAGGAGGATAGGTTTAGAGGTTGTGTTTGTGTAAGTATAGGTAGATGATGGAAGGGGAAGTCTATCTATCAAATAGGGTTTCTTCTCTTTTAGCTTCATTCTTACTAAACACCAGGTAGATGATCCACACCCAACATCAAGAATCTTGGCTTCCTGCGCCATAGAGGATCCAATGGTAGGTAGTATGTTCCTATTGTAACAAGGAATGCGTTTGTCATCAATGCCGAGAAGGAGAAGGGGAAGAGAGAGATAAAAATAAATCTTTTTGCCCGCCCGCCCGCCCTTTA
>LT553594.1:24647-34758 GCA_900079185.1 Absidia glauca
AAGCTGTAAAAGGTGGGCGTTGGTGAAGGGGATCATTCGTCGGCGGTAACTGAGGAATCAGGTTCGTTATCGTAGATGGAGTGTTGTGGCAGCACCATGTTCTTGTCCTTGAAAACCCCGCCCAAGGCATCGATCCACGTTTTGCGTTTATCCATGGCCAGTACTGCGTTTTCGGAAAGCATTGACTTTGGTGTTGACTGGGCTTTACGTTTCTTCGACTTTTGAGTGCGCTAGAGAGAGAGAGAAAGAGAGAAGGATTAGTGATGTACTGTGTTTTTTATATAAGGGAACTTACGAAACGTTTGAGATAGCACTGTTCTACTTGGCTGTCCAAGTTGTCGAGCACGTGGCGGTATTGTTCATATTGCAGCTGGCGATCGGTTACCTCCAACAGCCTTTTCTTCCTGAATTCGTTGATCGCCACCTGTTCTTTGAGTTCCCTTGACAGTTTTCGAAGTTCGGCACATATTTCGTCGTCTTCTTTTGCGTTCCAATCCACCTATCCCATGTATGCAAAAAAGTTAGATTCCTTTCCGTGCCCCCTTTCATGTTTTTACCTCGTCGTCACCAAAGAGACCAGCGTAACGAAGCTCCCTTTTTAAGCGCTCCTCAAAATCCACCACTTCATCCGGAGGTCGAGTAGACAGTTCCACTATAGTTCGGCCTTCACTGACATTCGAAAAGTCGTCGTCGTCGTCGTCAGCTCCACCGTCGTCGCTTCCATCGTGGCTTGAGGCTACGTACGATTCGAGATCCGCCGAGTCCACTCCCACATCTTCGGTCACCAAGCTGCTTATCAGTCGTTCTGTCAACGTGCCACAGGTCAAGTCTTCGGTTAAAAGATAGTCGTCGGTGAGTGTTTCGTTGGGACTAAAGTATTTAAGTCGGTCGTGGTAGTGTGATCCCAAATGTCCATTGCTTGATAGTGAAGATAAGCCGAGTCGTCCGTCGTTACTGCCATCGTGTGAGTCGTACCGTAAGGATGTTCCGCCTGAGGATGAGGGTGCAAGGACGGGTGATTGTGAGCGGCTGGAGGGTAGTCCTCTGTCTTCTTCGGCCCATGCTTCCAAGTAATGTTGTCCCAATGGTGGTATCAAGTAGGGCGTGGGGTCGTTGTTCTACACCATCAAAGAAGCGGGTTAAAGACGGTCCGCCCTGAATGTCCCTTGCTTACCTTTTGCAACAAAAAGTCCCTATCCTCTTCAGTCAACGGCCTAAAGTAAGGTTCCAAGTAAGACCAAAAGGTGGCTATCGGTACTTGATCCTTGGCCTTGACACGCACAAAGTCCAGATCCTTGTTCCCGTTTTTGACTACCGAGGACGCTTTGGTTTTGCTGTTATTTGGAGATCCTACAGAGTTATCATGTCCATGTCCATTGTTTGAAGACTGATGCGCCCGCGCTGTAGCATTTGATGGTGACGATGATGATGGTGACGGAGATTCCCTTGATGTCGACAAGGCGAGCTTTTTCTTTTTGAATGTCTAGGATAATACAGATTCGATAAGCATAAAATCGCTCGTGTGCCTGGAATAAGAGACTTTTGGCTTACTTCATTTTGTTTCGGGGTATGTTTCGAGGTCCCTTTCAATGGCGGTGACATGCTTCTTGATGTAGGAGTTGCGTTGTCGAGTTTCTTCACCTTGCCCAATGGATGAGGCGATTCACTACGTCTTCCCGCTTTAAGACAGAATATAAGTCTACTAGATTCATTTGTTGTCACTTTGGTTGTATACCTAATTTAACACCATGATCAGATGTATCAGTATCTTCCCTCCGCCTCCGTCGCTTTAATGTTTCCAAGGCACTATAATATGAGAAGAAGTAGAATATCAGTAAGTAATGCTTCGCCTGTGTTTTCCTGTTTACGTACGCCTGTCGATCTGATAATTGTAGAAGGTCTTGAGTATCATCTAAATGAAGAAGACGGGTATTAGTTGAGTCTATGTATTATAGTCGGCAGTCTACCTGAGCCGGATGATTCTTGTTTGATTCGCATCTTCTCTGGTATAGCGCTCATGTTTTTCCCCGAAGTTATCTTCTTTGGACCATCCGAGGCTTCTTGGGATCCACCATGGTTCAGAATAGAATAGAAGAGAGATGAGTAAGTTCAGTGCTGACATACGACAAGAGCCTTTTTGTACTTTACCTGAATCCTTGATCTTGATATTCTTCTCCAGATGGGAATAGTCTTTCTTCAAATGGAGCATCCTTGCTTCGGAGTGGGGCAATAGTCCTTCCAGATCGGTCTTGATAGTGAGGAGGTCTTGCGATTCAGGAATGGCACCGAGTTGAACACTGGCAATGCTCGAGGCAGTTGTGGAAGCCGCGGTTCGGAATTGACGATAATGAGCGGCTGTAGAGGTGGATACTGGTATGGGCAGGCTGTATTGGCGGTTAATGTCAGCGTCCATGTTGTTGGTGGTGTTTTGAGGAATGTCAAGAGAGTTTCGTGGTAGAAGTTAGAGGTGTTGGAGTGAATGGATGTTGATTTCGCAAAGGCAGCTAAAAAGGCTTTTCCAACAGGTATAAAGGATGTGTTGTATATGCAAAGTATTTAGATAGTATAATAACAGGCGATGAGCAAAGAGCAAGGGAGAGATTGTAGCAATCCGATCAAAAGATGCAAAGAGTTCTTTTACAATTAGGCGGAGCAAGAAGCAAAAGAACCAAGGAAAACTTGAATCGATGTTTTTGTTCCTTTCAATCCCCGCTTGAATCGGAGTTCGAAATACATTAATGGAGGAAGGGGGCTTGATCTTTGGAACTGAAAATTTTTTCTATTCCCTCTTCTTCTTTACTTTTACCACAGCATGAATTCAAACACTCAAATAGCAGATCCCAAGGTACCTGTAGGTGGAACAATCGAAAAGATCACCAAGCGAGTATCCGGTAAGTGAACACACTGTGGATCTAAAGCTAGCGGGGTTGGCAAGGCGAAAAGTCACTCACCCTTTCTCCTGAATCTGATCTGACAGGCAAGGTGTGGAAACTTCAAAAGACACCAACGGTACGAACTCAACAACCCAAATCACTTCGCAAGTCCTGGGAAAAGAGAACGCAAGAACGTCAACGTCTTCAAACCGTCCGGGCTTTGGAAAAGCAAATGAAGGATGAAAAGCAAGCAGAGAAGGACGTAAGTAATAGATGGATGACCTTCCCGTTGCCATGCCGATACTAATCTCTTTACCGTTTGAACTTTCCTTGGAAACAGAGAAAACGAGACATCAATCTGGAACGAAAACGTATCGAAGAAGAAAAGTCAAGACAGGAAGCCTTAGCGGCCAAGGTAAGCAATGATAACATAGTCTGACAGGCTCTCTAACTGTTTGCTTTGTACCACACTTTTTGTAGATGTCTGCCCGACGACTCGCACGAATGAAGAAGAAGGAATTACGGAAGAAGGCTCGTGTTTAGGGATAGTGATTGTTGGGTATGCTAGTGTAGATACCTTGTTTTGTATAATAGTACTCTTATCATCGTCAGTTAGGAATAAAATAGGCATTATCATTCGTTACAAGTTGGTTTGTTGATGCTGTTGTTGTTGTTGTTGTTATGTGTGTCAAAAGAGGAGGATCTTTTGTGATGGAACATATCATTGGAAGTGGAAGGGATACTAGGCGGAGATATGCATAAGCATGCAAAGTAATGAAAAAAGGCTTCATGTAGGAGTATTCGCCATCTCTCTTCTTCACTGGGTACTCTCACGAATGCGTCCTATCATAGTAAGCTGTATGTGTACGAAAAAGGGTCTATTAATACCAAGGACGAAAAGTATACAAGTCGTATCGTATGGTTCACATTAAGGGGATCGATGCAGGAGACAATGGTTACTATTGATGGTACTGATGACGAATGATAAGACAAAAAGTTAGTATGCATGATACACCTACCTCTTCATAGAGAGCGATAGGTTCATGCTACAACAACACTGGAGAAGCAGGGTTTGTTTGTCTGTCTTTTCTTCCCTTTCTCCTTCTCTTAGTAAGATCATATTCCTTCTCCAACCTGATACATTAAGCATAGTGCTTTGCTAATGGTCTAATTGTTAAAAAACCTATGTGGAGGATCTTCCGTACAAGTACACGCATTGCATGATTCTCGAAGAGTCAACTTGCCCACCCGACTATTTTTCACACTCCGACTTTTTTCTTGGACTCTTCTCTCCTGTCCCTTTTTCATTTTTCGGTTTCCCTTTCTTCTCCTCTTTTTTTTTTTTTCTCTTTCTCTCCAACTTTCTTTCCCCCTTCTACTCAAACCCTTCAGTGTCCTCCCCCACAGACTATTCCTTTTATCATACTTCATATCTTTATCTGATACCTTGACAAATAAACCCTTTACCACTTCATCTCTATTGACCATGTCAAACAACAACGGATATATGACGGAGATAGACTTATCTTACGCAACAGCAAAAGTTGACTTGGACGATGCAGCTACATACCATCACCAAGGTAACTTGAACACAAGGCAATACACTCTAAAGTCCTCTTACCTTTTCCTGTCTCAATATAGATCAACACTCTTTTAGTTACATGCCACCTTCTCATGCCATGATTCAAGACATTGACTCTATTATCTATAACCAACATGAACAACAGCAACAGCAACAGCAAGGAAACAACCACACATCAGGGACCAACGTGGTGGTACGTACAGCAACTCCTGGGATAGCCTGCCTTCCTAAACAAGAACCAGGTCTTTACAATACATCGAACTCCGACATGATGGGTTCATGCACGACACCTGCACAACAACTATTGCCTATGATGGTTGGAAACAACAACCATTGTGGTGGAGCAATGGACATGGATACCACCACGAGAATGATGGCAACATCGACTTCTGGCACCACCAACTCTTCTTCTCCGTCCTCCACCTGGACCCCTTCAGCATCTCCAACTGCAACGGCCTCGGCTCCATTGGCATCTCTAAACGGGCCAATCCTCTTACTCCACTCGTCATCCACCTCTAATTATGCCAATACCACAACAAACTCCGCCACCAAACCCAACAACAGCAGGTCGCCTTTTCACAATCATCAATACCCTTTGACCTCGAATCAGTCCGATTCCATGGGCTATCATTCTCCTATGCCCACCTTCCACCATCAGCCTCAACACCTCTCCAATTCAACCTCCACCTCGACTGCTTCCCACTCCTCCAATCTTTTCGCTACCGCTTATCCAATCATGACCACCTCAGCGTCTGCGCCAACCTCCATGACTTCCACCACAGGCGGGGAATCTTCCCCTATACTACAGCAACACACCTCCACCTACCAAATGTCGCCACACCCTATGCACGACATCACCAAAGAATACGATAGTGGCTCCCAGGAACCACAACAAGCTCAGTCCAATGCGTAAGTCGATATCCCTACCGTAACCTACCCATTGACTCTTACACTTTTACCATCAGATCTACGGCGTCCAACACAGAACTCCGTAGGCAAATACATATCCAGTCAGAGCAAAAACGCAGGGCACAGATCAAAGGTAAGGATAAGAAATCAGGGGCATAAAGTGCCTGTCACTCATGCGCTGCTTCATCTCCTTCTATAGACGGGTTTGAAGAACTACGAAACGAGCTACCTAGCTGCTTGAACAAGAAGATGAGCAAAGTCGCTCTTTTACACCGTAGTAAGTTTACGCCTACCCAAGGAAAAGCCCTTCTCTAAAGTCCTCTTTATCATAGCCGTACAGCACATCCAACATCTGAAGAGCACTCAAGTCACCATCCTCGGGGAGCTTGAGCGACTGATGAACGAAAACGACCATCTACGAAAGTAAGTCGATGCAGATACACAAGACATGCGTGACTGATCCCTCCTTGTAGATTCCAAGAAAGCGTCATGCAAAAGCAAAACTCGACAAAAACGTATCACAACAATCCCATGTAGTGTTTACTAAAAAGTCCCTTCCCCCTCTCTTTCTTCATTCCCATCCCTTTCCTTCAGTTCTATTACTAAATGTACTTGTATGCCATTCCCCTTCTTTATACACAACATATATACCCTTCCAATTCCTTTACAGTAGTGATCATATATGCAAAATCTATAGTCTACATGTTTTATCCTCCATACTCCCCATCCTTACTGCAATAAAATTAAGACTTTACTTCCAAGTGTCCCATCCAAACGAAATTGTGCATGATTGATGCCGACGCTGTCGGAGTTTCAAAGTTGTTTTTGTTGTTGTTGGGAATAAAATTTGACGGGCGCCTCTCTCTCTCTTTCTTTCTCTTTCTTTCATCAACAACCCACCAAAAGAAATGCCACCAGCACGACAACAAGTAAGGATTGAAGATCGGTCTAGTCAACATGATGCAATACAGAGTGTACTAATGGAACTTGAATAGATCGATAAAGCAACCCTCGACGCCTACATTAGAGAAAAGCAACCTGAAGGTGGGACCTACAACATCTGGCACAATCGCTACTCAGGTTTAGAAAGGGATTGGTCTAAAAAAGGGTAAGTAAGGCCTGAAGAAAATGTCCTCTACTAACGACTCTTCATCAATTGGCTAGTGTCCATGCCAAGTTTCGATGTGATCCTGCCAGAGACTCCGGCACCACAGCGGGTACTCGGAATCCTAATGCTTACTTTTGTGTGTACTTTGCCAAAGGCATGTGTGCGCAAGGCTCCAAGTGCTCCATGTGGCATCGTGTACCCACGCTCCAAGACGAAATAGAAACCACCGTAGATTGCTTCGGGCGTGACAAATTTAGGTAGGAAAAAGAAAAAGCCCTTTAGGAGCTCGTCTAACCATCGTTGTATTGTAGTGACTTTCGACAAGATATGGGTGGTGTAGGTGGATTCTCGACAACCAACAAGGCGCTTTATATCGGCAGGATCACGGATGTCAATGAAAAATCGGTACGGAAGCATTTTGGTCTCTGGGGCGAAATCGGGCGGGTCCATATCCTTCGACAACGAGGCGTGGCCTTTGTCGATTACAAATCACGACTCAATGCTGAATTCGCTAAAGAAGCAATGATGAACCAAAGCCTCGACAACAAGGAAACGATCAACGTTAGGTAAGGGAGATGGAATGCTGCAGTAGACACTTGACTCACACACACACACACACTCATAGATGGGCGACCGAAACTCAGCTGCAACGTGATCGTGTGTTCCAGGACATGGTGGTGGACGATCCGCGATTCCAGATCAACGCTCCTTCTTCAGAAGCCGACCAAACCAGCGGAGCGGATAATGTCGAACAACAAGACTTTGAATCAGAACTCCCTGTCGAATACACCACACAGAAACGAACAATGGAAGAAACGGGGCTGGATGACATCAAACGACAAAAGCGATTAGGAGAAGAAAACGACGATGAGGATCAGAACTATGACCAGCATTCGGCCGCTTCTGGATATACCGACGAACAGTTACAGCAATACTACCAGGAATACTACAGTCAACAGGCAGCAGCAGCAGCAGAACAAGCAAAAGCAGCAGAGCAAGACGGTGGCCTGATCCCTCAAAACATCCTCCACTCTTTGAAACAGCTATCTGGGAACAAGCCCTTGCCAACAAAAAGCACCCCAGCACCAGCAGTGGCGACGGGTTTAGGTGGACTGGCTGATTATGGTAGTGATAGTGATAGTGATTAGTGGTCCCCCCCCCCTTCAATATGGTTTTATCTCATTGTCTAACTAATAAACAACCAGGCGGGCAAAAACTCTTCCACGTAGTGTGCTAACTAGTTTAAAGGACTGTCATATAAATCCATGTCTTCAGTACAGCAGTGCCATGCCGATAGAAAAGAAGGGCTACCCTTCGGTGTGAAATAAAAGACAGGGCAGTCGCCCCCGGGAATTTAAACTCCGATTCGTCTACTCGCTTTAAGACTTTTTTTGTTGCCCGTCCTTTATTTTGCTCCTTCTTCCCCTCGTCATCACTTTTTTACCGCATTGTCATTCTTTTTTACTCCACGACGACAGACGAACGAACGAACGAGCAAACGAACGAACGAACGGTAACTCTCCTCTTCTCACGTCATGTTCATCTTTTGCTTACCATTACTAACTTTTTGCCTTTTGCATCGTTCCTCTTTCTTTTGGCACTAGATCGGCTACGACGATGGCGACGGCAATAGGGACGACGACGATGCTAATGACGACTCCACCACTGCTTCATGTCGCCCAAAAAGGCTCTTTTTAAAATTTTCAAACGTAAAAAACATGGGGAAACCCTTGAATTTTTTTTCTTCATCCATTCATCTTGTCCATAGTAGACTCCCTAGCCATTGTACCGTTAAAGTACACTATTAATTGACCCAACAACTACTGATACTTTGGATAACACTGGTCTGCTCTTCCCCTCCCTTTCCCTTAGCTCATTACACTAGATTAGTCACTCCATGACAAGCCCTGCATTCACTGCCGCCCACTAGGGCATGTAGCTTTAGCATAGTCTCATGAAGAAGCAATGAAACAGAGTTACCTTGCGTATGTCTTTCAACGTCGCTGTATAGAGGACGAGTCGTTCGTGATGCGGCACTACTGTCGATGGAAAGAAATAAAAAAGTGATGAAGAAGCAAAGAAGAAGCAAGGAGCAAGTGAAAAGTGAAAAAGTGAACCTTTGTAGCCAGACTTCAATTTTCGCGGGGTTTGAAAACTTTGAGCATTTGAAAACTTTTTTTTTGATTTTGAACTTTATGGTTTCGAGCTCCAATTATTTGTGCATTGATGGCCTATTTTCCAAAATCTAGATAAACAACCCATCTTCAAATTCCACATGAACAAAGTTTGGATCCATATACATCAAAGGGTACTAAGAACAAAGTTTTTCCATGCTGCATTCGTCCGTGGACGCTACCCAAAACCTCGAAACAACGACGAACTGGAGTGACCTCAAAAAGGCGGTAACTTGTCCAAGAACCTCCAGCACCCTTGACATCATTCAATAGGTGAAAAGCCTACCTTTCTTCATGTACAATTTGAATATGGGTTGTCTGTATCGCTTCCTAAAAAAAGTATGGCCAAGAAAAAGTGGCACTTTTTCATGGGGAATGCTACAGACAGAACCACCAGGACAGAACCAATCTGTGTATGCTGAATTTTGCGGACAATAAGGACTGATATGGCGGGGGACTCAATTTGAAATGAAGATATTCCCGCCCCGTCAGGCACAAGAATGGTCTTACTCTTCTCACCGGGAATCGATCGGCAGGGCCCTCTCTCCTCCTGGTATCAGGCCCAACAAAAAGACACATATCACTTGCGGCTCATCAGCCCGTGATGGCGGGTGACGTGTGTGCGAACGTGGATCAAATACGACGCCAAGGCCGATGGAACAACACATCGATAAACGGCGCATATCTCACCAACCTTCCAAGAAAATTGGTGCGATCAATGGCAGGTCTCCCCCCATGGGTTCGATTCTTTTATCTTGCACGTGCCGCCCTTAACCCACCCTACCAGCCTTTGCAAGAAGTTGTTCCCGGCGATCGGCGTGACCAACTGGCGGCGAAAGAACTCAGTCCTGGCGATCCTATTCAACCTGTCGTCGCTGAAAATGCATTTGTACCGGTGATCATCATGTTCAGGAAGACTTTTACAGTATAAAAGAATCGGTGCTCATGATGGAACTCCACCCCCTACTATCCCATTTGACACCATTCAATCTTCTCTGATCCAGTCTATTTGTCATTCCAAAGTCAAGTCCACATCATAGCATGAGAATGTAGTAGCATGCTCGCTCTGACATGTTAGGGCTATGCTGCAAATTGAAGCTCAGGAACACGATCCTGCCCACACACTCCTCCATCAATGGGTGCCTATGCTCTCTAGATTTCAAACCCCGATTGGCTATATAAGATTATCATTTTTTGCCCGTCCTATTATTTTGCTCCTTCTTCCCCTCGTCATTACTTTTTTGCCTCCATTGTCATTCTCTTTACTCCACGACGTCAAACGAACGAACGGACGGGCAAACGAACGAACGGACGGGCAAACGAACGAACGGACGGTAACTCTCCTCTTCTCACGTCTTGTTCATCTTTTGCTTACCATTACTAACTTTTTGCCTTTTGCATCGTTCCTCTTTCTTTTGACACTAGATCGACTACGACGATGACGACGGCAATAGGGACGACGACG
>LT553594.1:65980-77641 GCA_900079185.1 Absidia glauca
AATACTTGAGCGAGACGATATCAACAAGAGGAACAAGGGAACAGGAAGACAGGACGACACAGCCAAGGAAGAATCAAAGGGAAGATTCAGGACAGAAGCACGGAGGCAAGAAGGCGGAAAGCACAAGGAAGACAGAAGTCAGGAATGGATGTCAGAATAGCTGGATGATGCTAAGAGGATGGAGATGAATAGATACAGCAATCAAATCCTTTTAGTATATATAGACCAACACATCCTATTCGAAATAAAAACCATTCAACAGTCTCATCGTACTTTTCTATCTGTCTTCACTTTTATTTTCATTCACATTTTTACACCATATCACAGCTGTACTTGACGTACGCCACGGCTGGTGACGATCAACAACCTCAAGTCTCTTGATCTCTCCTGAATGGATGCAAGAAAGCTGCTCTTAGAAAAAATTTCCAACAAGAACCGCAGGATTCACTCTACAATGAAATTATTCTCAATCAAGAATTAAAACTCCGACTTTCGAATACACGGTGAAAAATTGAGTAACGGAAAGTCCGACACTTGTAACCGTCTAAACGTTACTGGTAACGGGAAAAAGGTGAATGTAACGGATAGCACGGCACAACTAAAAAAGGAACCGTATACACATTACATGCATCGGACATCACTATCAAAAAAATTTCCGTACCTGCTTTTCAGATATTGAGATAAAGGATAGAGAAGGAAGTGCATGATTTATTTGATATGTTAAAGTCTATTAAAGTTGCCTAAAAATAAACCACCAAGATTGGATGAGCACACCATATCAGCCCAGAAAAAGTACGTCTTGCCGTTTTCACTGTTAGACATGGAGCCCACAGGAAGGTCGATAAACGAAATGGGGAAGAGGCGTGTTGTGGTTTTATCGTTGTTGATGATGGTTGGTAGGTTGTTTGCTTCTGATAGACGAGTTCTGTAGACTGTTGCCAAGGCGAACACCTGAGATATAGGGGGAAAAAACAAAGCGAAATACGTGAGGACTCTTTCACTTTATTTTTTCGTTATATAGATTGGAAAAGATTGCTATGGCTAAGAACTGAGACTGACTATTTATACCAAGGATGAAAATTTTTTACTCACTAGCTGATCACCAGTTGTTGGGACGTTTGGATTAGACTGTTCTTCTCGTCACGATCTTTATCCGGGACGAGGGAGTTGGTTCATTGGTTGAATAGACATGAGATGAAGAAGCCACTTGATCCGTTGTCTGTCATTGGCTACACAAGGGCACGGACTTCTTCTTTATCGTCGGATGCTGAAGCTATTGTTCTGACGGACTCTGTACTTTAGATCTGGGAGCCTTTGTTACTGTCAAAGTAGATGGGCCCGTCTATTTATAAAGTCAGACTATGTCCCTGAGTAAAAGGGGCAGCTGTCACTTTTTTAGAAGTCCGTCAAGAAGGTCTTTTAGATCCTGACGAGTGTATGAGCAAAGGTATTGGTGAACCATTGTTTGCTATTCTTTATTTGAGGATGGATGGACGTACCATCGTGTTAGCGTCGATCAATAGAAAGACCTGTCAAAAGTTGTCGGAGTTATAAATTTCCTTTTTCGATCATCATGCTAAATTTGCATGAATGCTCTTTTATTTCTTTTCTCTTCTTCTCGTTCTTTCCATATCATGTGCTGAGCTCTATGATATGGGTATGATCGATCTTCTATGATGCGTGATACGACAACACCTGCTGATTATTTGCGACATACTGTATTGATGGACAGATCCAAAGTATACCCATCTTGTTGTCCCCCTAATGCGATCAATAAGTGAATGCATAAAGGTTAGTACTAGTCATACACACTGTTTGCACTTACCCTCTGCTTTGAATAACAATGGTATAGAGTCTTCTTGTGAACTGTGTGTTGTATCCATAGGCTGTTCCAGAGTATGAGACATTTTTTGCAGATTTGAAGAGGAAGAATTGGTTGGCGTAGGCAGACTGGAGCATTGAAGGCCATTGGGATTGATCGGTGACGTCCAGGGCAGTTCTGGATTTACCAAGTTTGAAGCAGTCATCGTCAGAATCATCGTTACAACCATCATCACCAGAGCCACCATCAGAGTCACCATCGGAATCACTGTCGTCAAAGGAAGCACCATGCAGATCGGCGTCAAAGTCGTCATCATCTAAATTGGCAGTAGCATTCATATCATCGTCCACAGCGTTCAAGACCACATCAAGGGCATAGCCAAGTGACTTTGATTGTCGTTGCAGATAGACCAAAGCAGACATGTCCACCATTACGTTCACACCATTTGCACCACTATCCGTCGTTGATCGTATTGCCTTCTTGAGCACACCAATTGATCTTTCCATCAATCTTGTCGAGCAGGAATACATTGGACCAAGGTTCTTGATTGCTGAAGTGACATGAAGAAGGTAATGATGGTTCGGGGTGATAAAGTGGCGGGCGACAACGGATTCCAGCTGCATTTGTTCGATGAAAAGATTCCAGGTGTTGAGGTCTTCGTCCATCATTCGTATGTCGTTGCTGGTGATCTGTTTGCGTTGGGTGAGCTGTACAAAACGGATGATGGCCATAACACCAGAAGCAGCAACAGGGGGAAGTGAAGGAACCACAAGAGCAGGAAAAACATACCGAACCAAATCGATCCAATCAACAGCCCTAGTGGAGTACTTTGACCAAGGAACGCGGAAGGAGCCATGGAATTCGGACATTGGGATTGTGGGTCTTGATGCTTCTAAGTCGACTTCAAATTGTTTCCACCACGTTAATGACTTGCTTAGCTTGAATTCATTTTCGCCGTCGTAATTGTCCCTGAAGAGAAGGTACAACTGCTTGCATAGCCCCATTCCAATCAAGTGAAGTTCATCCAACCCGAAGAAAAAAGGACCACTAAACCCTGGGATCATATTGGCGACATCGCTAGGATGTAGGCAGGTCTAGTAGTGTAAAACGGTAAGTACACAGTTAGGACGATTAACACCACCCAGGATAACTTACAGCAGGATCGCCGAGACGAAAATCTTCTATAGCTCGCATTTGGATTGACGGAATAGTTGGCAGATGCTTCGGAATAGTTGTTGTTGGAGAGATATAATGCGTAGTGCATATACGACATGGTCTGATTGACATATGCCCTAAATGCCCAGCCAAAGGTGTCACGGCCAGAATATCGCAAGTAAAGACCAAAGCATGGATCTTGTACGTTCGTTGGAACTTGTCTTCGCATGTTACGGTGATACCAGTGGTGGCCAGAGACTTCAATTCGTCATACAAAGGATTGAGAAAGGAGTACAGGTGAGTGTTGGAAGGGGATCGTGGCCCAGGCAAAACAACGTATTTCAGGGTGAAATCGCTCTTGGACCGGATTTGAGGGGAGAAGTTGTATACGACCAATTGAATAAGTTCCAAAGACTGTGCTTTCTTGTTGTTTTTGCTGAATCCATCAATGTAAAGCCCAATATACAGATCGTTTGGGTTTGAGTCCATGCCACTGAAGATCGAACCATCGAAGATGTCCCTGTATGTATCCGTTGGGGTGTGGAAGTTGTTCAATAGCATTTGGCGAGTGCTGTTGTGGTAGATGAGTGATGCTATTTGACTGCCAATGGAAAGGATCTTCATTCTACGAGCTGCTGTTCCAGTGATGATTGTGTTTGAAGGACTGATTGTTGCTGTTTGCTGTAAAATTGTGTTCGTTGATTGATTTTTCCTTGTAACGGAGCTTTTTGCATTTTGGACATTCAGTTTCATCGCCAAACAGAAAGCAACCTTGACGGCAAATGCAAATATCATGGTACACAGGCTTAACAGGATACAAGGATTGGATCAGAGTTTTGCACCGAATTTGAGAGAGACGTTTAAAGCCTATGCATATACAGTAGTTCATAAAATGTCATTAGTCAACATTCATGAAGGGCAGTGTTTCTTTCTTACCAGGGACGTATTCATCCAACACTGATTCAAACAAGTCAGCAACCATCTTCATTTGTGATGTCGAGAGGTTACACTTGATCTTCAATGCATAAAGTTTTATGGAAGTGCGCTCGGTGTAGTCAAGGTGAAAGCGATATAAGAAAGTGATACAAAAAGATGTTCGTCTTTATTCATATTTGTTATAGGGATCACTTTATATACCAAGGGGGATCTATCGGGGTTTGAATTATGGGAGAAGCTTAATCAGTGTGTACTACTCTATTAACTATAGTGTACTTAGATTAGGAAAAAATTCTGTCCGCAAAAAATTTGTACGCAAAAAATTCGACCACAAAAACAGTGTACACATTTTGCAACTCCGATATTGGGTGACTGACTGGGTGGGGACGAACCCGAGCATCAGTGGAACACCATTGCTCTCCAACGCTTACGTCTGGTGCATTGGCTTACTGGATTAGAATAGTTTTTTTTTATTGGTATTCGTCTATCTGATAGTGAAAAATAAAGTGATCATGGCTCAGGCCGTTTTTAAACAAAAAGACGAGCCCGAGCGATAGTTCGGGCGAGGGGGGAGCACTGTCCAAAACACTCCATGTGTAACTCGCCATTTGAACTTTGAAGCTGTAAGTCTTTTTAAGCGACTTCCAAAAAAAATTTGCAAAAGCCTTTGTTTTCTCTATAAACTATAAAATGAGCCATCAACCAAGTGACACTACTAGAAGGTGTACACGCTGCCAAAATGAATTTCTTCATTCTAGATTCGTCACGTGTGAAAGTTGCCGAGTAAGTTAGACATCTATGATAGTGGATTTGGCCATTGACTTTTTTTCAGGAGCGTTCAAGAGTTAGGGTTGCAAGTAGACGACAAAATGAGCAGGCCAGTAGAAGCGGAGACAGATCTTTACCACCAGTTGAGGCTACTAGAAGGTGTACTCGCTGCCAAAATGAATTGCTTGATTCTACATTCACATCGTGTGAAACATGCCGAGTAAGCTGAAGATCTATAAAAGCGATTTGGCTGTTGACTTTTTTTTTTTTTTTTTTCCATCTCAGGAACGTGAAAGAATTAGGAGTGCAAGCAGACGACAAAATGAGCAGGCCAGTAGAAGCAGAGACAGATCTTTACCACCAGTTGAGACTACTAGAAGGTGTACACGCTGCCAAAATGAATTGCTTGATTCTCGATTCGTCACGTGTGAAAGTTGCCGAGTAAGTTAGACATCTGTAATAGTGGATTTGGCCATTGACTTTTTTTTCAGGAGCTTTCAAGAGTTAGGGTTGCAAACAGACGACAAAATGAGCAGGCCAGTAGAAGCAGAGAAAGGTCTTGTCGTATTGGTGGAAGTGGTCGTCAAAAAGTACAATGAAACTGTTTTATAGTTTATTTAGAATAGTGTCACTGTAATAAAGAAATGGAATACGACTCTATATATAATTTGTGGTATCAATGGGTTTGGGATTTGCAGTAGTAGTGACAAGGGTTCAGATGACGGTCTCATCCTCATTGTGCCCTTGTCTATGTTTTACTTTAGTGAAGATGTGCGTGATGGTGCTGGGACCATTGGTGTTTGACTTGTCATGATGTGTTTCTACGAGGGTGATGTAGGATGGCCAATCCTAACATGATCACTGTGCTTTTTAGAGAAGGGTTTAGTCTCGGGGGAGACTTTAGATCTCATTCATGCAAGAAGACTCAGTCGGGGTTTGAATATGTAAAATCATTCCGCTTTATCTTTTGTTCTTCACTATGATAGAAACAGTAATGCGTTCCTATTATCTCATGATACGACAGGTCTTCTTTACCACCAGTTGAGGCTACTAGAAGGTGTACTCGCTGCCAAAATGAATTGCTTGATTCTACATTCGCATCGTGTTAAACATGCCGAGTAAGTTGAAGATCTATAAAAGCGATTTGGCTGTTGACTTTTTTTTTTTCCATCTCAGGAGCGTGAAAGAGTTAGGGCTGCAAGCAGACGACAAAATCAACCAGTCAGTAGAAACAGAGAAAGACTCCCAGCTGCCTACATTTCAGAGATTGGTCGCCTCAAGCCGTTTGATCTTGGTGCCATGGACCAAATCTGTACTGACTGTGGAGCGAAACATTGGAAAGCGGAACTACCTGCTCAGCTACCTGCTCAGTGTAATCCGGCAAACATGTTTTGGATGAGCTGTTGTAAAGCAGGGGCAGTAAAAGTTGACGATCTCCAAGAGCCCCCTGAATTCCTTAAAGTTTTGTTGGAGGCGAATGATACCAAAGGCTGCCATTTCACAGCAAACATCAGAAGGTACAATGCCGTCTTTGCATTCACTTCCATAAAATGCCAAGTTGGGCATGATAATACAAATTTCATGCCTTTCCAGATTCATGGTGAGATGTACCATTTGCAAGGGCCTCTCTTGACTGAAAATGATAATACCGCAAAATACGCTTCACTCTACATATACGACCCTCAATATGCATCGTCAATCAGAGCATCCAATAACAACGATTTGGACCAGGATATCATAAATGGGTTAAGCTATATGTTGCACGAGAAAAACCCGCATGTCCAATTGTACAAGACCGCCCATGAGCTACTTATGAACACGACGAGCAGCGCAAGTGAAGTCCCTTTTGTACGAATTTCCCCTTCCGTAACAATCGAGTTGGTAGCTGGATCAGATAGACGTACTGAGAACCTTCCCACTTCTGACGAGATAGCAGGTATCATTCCAAATGAGCATACCGCTGAAGGGTTTAGAGATATTCGCATCTATCTTCGTAGTGTTCGAGGTGTTAATTCACATACCACCATTTCTCAAAATCATGCGCTATATATGCCACTGCACTATACTCTTCTCTTTCCCATGGGTGACCTTGGCTGGCATTGGGGCTTAAGGCTGGCGGATGGATCCACTCGATTGACTCAGAGGGCATATTACCGGTATAGACTTCACCAAAGGGCTAACGAGTACCCTTCATTGTTTCTGGCTAAAAGGCTGTTTCAACAGTACTTGGTTGATGTATGGGCTATCTGTGATCAGAACAGACTTGATTGGATCAGAAGTCACCAGTCGGCTTTGAGAGCTGACCTCTATTATGGTCTTCAAGATGCTCTTATCAGCGAAGATGTCGATGCTGCTTCTTTGGGAAAGCGATTCATCTTACCAAGTAGCTATACCGGAGGTCCACGTTTTATGGCAAAACTATTTCAAGACTCAATGGCTATCGTTAGGCATTTCGGAAAACCATCTTTGTTTATCACCTTCACTGCAAATCCAAGATGGATCGAAATTAATAATCTTATTTTCTTTCAAAGGGAGAGAATTACTACCTGGACAACATGCATCAGATAGACCCGACCTGGTCGCGCGAGTATTTGACTTGAAAGTGAAGGAGCTACTCAAAGACCTCAAAGTTAAAAAAGTATTTGGGTCTTATAGAGGCTTGATGAGGACGATCGAATATCAAAAAAGAGGCCTTCCCCATCTACATCTCCCATTATTCTTGGATGCCACGCACAATATAGACACTAGCGCCAAAGTTGACCAAATAATCTCAGCTGAGTTGCCTTCAAAGGAATCCGATCCTGAACTTTATGAGGTGATAACTAAAAGCATGGTGCATGGTCCCTGTGGCGCTATCAATCCAAAATCTCCCTGTATGGTCAAAGACATCCATGGTCTGCTTAGATGTACCAAACGCTTCCCGAAACCTCATTCAGAACAAACTATTGTCACTGAAAATGGGTATCCCATCTACAAGCGCTCTGCCACGGTTAATCCTGCAAATCTGTATACTATACCTGACCCTCGAATGGCTGGAAGCAGTCGTAGTCGTATTCCAATTGATAACGGCTGGATTGTACCGTACAACCCTTTTCTGTCAAAAAAGTACAAGGCACACATCAACGTAGAGTGCTGTCAAGGGGTTCAGGCTGTCAAATACATCAACAAGTATGTTTACAAGGGCTCTGATCGAACGACTATGAAGCTGAGTGACACCAACGATGAAATCGACAAGTATCTTCAAGGGCGCTATATCGGTCCCAGCGAAGCCTTTGGAAAATTATTCGAGTACAAAGTACACGAGGAAGACCCTACAGTAACCTCCCTTGCACTTCACTTACCGAATGAACAGCCTGTATTTTTTCCTGAAGATGCATCTGCGCCTCAGATTCAGCATATCTTACAAACAAGCACTTCCATGCTCATCGCCTACTTTAAGTACTACGAGGAAAACCCAACAGCTGAAAAGCATCTTTACCAGGAGTTTCCAAGATACTTTGTATGTGTGGGTTTGTGATAAAAGGTAGGTTTGTGATAGTGGGATAACGAAAAAAGTACTTTTTGAGACTGAAATACTTTATTCGTTAGATGAAAAGTGAATACAAGAAATCTAACTAGTAACTATGAACAATCTTCTTTTATATGATTTGACAGTTGATATGACCGAAACCCTCGGTTGCCTAATCCTCCTGTGTCAAGTATGCGTTTGTGTAAGTTTGACAACCGCCTCGCTTTTTTATTTTAAACACCGCCTTGTGTCTTTTCTAACTGAGACGCTTGTCTTTTTCTTTCCTTGTAGGACGGATGTCTGGTCTTGGTTTCATGCAAGGGAAATACAAACCTTTCATTATGGAACTTGGATCTGTCTCACAGTTCCTTTGCTACTTGACTATATTCCCCTTGGTGGATTCTCAACTGGTAAGAATGGATCCCTTCTCACACTAGCTTCGTTTCCACTTTTGTTAGAAACTTCTCATACGATTACGATTCGATATACAATTCAACCATCAGCACGACGAACTCTTATCATTCATCATTCTTGCTTTATGTCACAGCATGTCGCTTTGATCCTGGCGGGATCCGAAACTCAACAAAAGATGACTTTCAATCGCCGCTCCCTGGATCTTCTTTTTTCTCTTCTTGTCGGAAGATGGGAATGGTTTCTTTCCCTCATGCATGTCAACATGGTTACCCTTTTGTTGCGACCTTAGTGTTATACTAGTTTAGATACATTCCTTTAGACTTCCTTTATAATAAACAGTGTACTTTTATTCTTATACTATGATACTGTACACCTTTATATGGCTGATACGACAGTATGGCAACTGAAGCAAAAGGTCTGGACAGCAAGAAAAAGAGGCTTTGCAATTGGAAGAATTCCGTACTGTACTCCCACATGTGGTGAAAGATACTATCTTCGTCTTCTCTTGGTAAACGTGGCAGGCTCAAAGTCATTCGATGATATCAAAACAGTCAACGGTCATCAGTCAGAAACATTCAAGGAAGCCTGTCTTCAACTGCATTTGATCGATGACGATCGCGAATGGACTCGGTGTTTTGAAGAAGCCAGTCTTTTTTCTTCTGGTGGCAGCCTTCGAAACTTATTCGTCACTGCCTTGACCTTTGGTCAACTGACTGACCCTGTGTCTTTGTGGGCGGCCTTTCGGGACTCCATATGTGATGATCTTGACCACAAGTTGAATCGGCTCTTTCCTGGTAACATACTATATGCATCTACAGATGATACCACTTTCTATGACGGACAACCCTCTTATGATTATGGCCTTTACCTTATCGAAACCACGCTGAATGAGCTAAGCAAATCTCTTGGTGACTTTAATCTTCTTCTATTCAAGCACAATTGGACTGCAGCCCTAAATCAAAGCACCGGTAGTGGGCGTACCGATAACTCCCTGGTGGATGAGCAACTCGCTTACGATACTCAAGAGGAAGAAGCTGCCTACTCATCGAAATATGCATTGTTCAACTTGGACCAGAAACATGCCTTCGATAGGATAGTTGAAAAGCTGCAATCGCATGAATCAGCCAGTGATGTAAATCCTACCCACTCTGAAAATGGCATATGCTTCTTTTTACATGGCCCAGCTGGAACAGGAAAAACCTTCGTATACAACCTTCGTATACAACACCTTATGCAATTACTGGAGAAGTAGAAGAAAAATTGTTTTATGTGTCGCATCGTCTGGTATTGCTTCCTTGCTTTTGTCTGGTGGTACGACATCTCATTTTAGACTCAAAATCCCGCTCAAGGTGAACGAAACTTCCACTTGCTCCATCACTAAAAACAGCAAGTTGGCTGAACTACTTCGCATGACTACTTTGCTGATCTGGGATGAAGTGCCTATGCAAAACAAAAGCTGTTTCGAAACGGTTGATCGTACTCTCCGGGATATACGCAGTAGCAATGTACTTTTCGGCGGCCTTCCAGTTGTTTTGGGTGGTGATTTTGCTCAGATCCCCCCTGTAGTGAGAAACGGGAACAGGTCCTCCATCGTTGAAGCATCTATCAAGCAATCCTACATCTGGGGCCATACCGAAGTCGTTCAACTAAAACAAAACATGCGTGTAAGAGGTACTTTTGCCAACGACCTTCATTTTAAGGAATGGCTCACATCAATTACGTACAACACTGCTCTGCAAAACGCTAAAATACTCCTCCCGCAATACATCTCGCAAACTTACTCAATCGACGAGCTTATTTCAAAAGTGTACCCTCAACAAGACCTTATACGAGCAGTCAATGACACATCCCTCTTTTACAAATCGGCTATTCTCACGCCCAAAAATGATACCGCCGATGCATTGAATCAAAAGGTACTCGACCTGATGCCCGGTGTTCCTACCACGCTGATCTCTGCTGACAAAGCCGATTTTTCTGACGAAGAAGGTGCTGAAAACGAAATTTACCGGCCAAACACCGAGTATCTACAAACACTGAATCCTGGCAATTTTCCTCCATCAAAATTGACCTTGAAAGTCGGTTGCATTGTCATGCTTTTGAGAAACCTCAATCCAAAAAAAGGTCTCTGTAATGGTACTCGCCTAATTGTCAAGGAAATCGGTCAGTACGTTCTGAAGGTAGCCGTCATGAAGTTAAATGAAAACAGCGAAGATCAAGTGGAATTCATTCCAAGAATACAGCTTACAACAATGGAAGACGACTATCCTTTCATTCTCTCCCGTAAACAATTCCCTCTCAAACTCAGCTTTGCAATGACAATTAACAAATCACAAGGTCAATCTCTTACCAATGTCGGAATTGATCTTCGCTCTCATTTATTTACACACGGCCAGCTCTATGTCGCTCTCTCTCGCTCAACTAACCTCCAAGGCATTCATGTCTTGCATGGCCAAAACCTAGAAAACATCACAATCCCCCCCGAAAACAACACTATAGAAAACATCATTTATCCTGAACTTCTCATCTAGCTTGATAAAAGTCCTTCCATCATCCTTGATTCATGTTACGCCATGGAACTCTCACTTTTCTTTTTCTTTTGCTTGCGGAGTTATTCACTTGAGCCGAAGTGCATGATTTTTCTTTTTTGGCTGATACGACAGTCATCACTTTTTCATGCTATGCAGAGCCCACTAACAATGTGTCCGCACCCGAGAGGGCGACGACGGGCGTTGGGACCGTAGGGAGCAGGTCGGCTAGTCCTACATTTATGTGTTTAGATTAGAAAAAAATTCGTCCACAAAAATTCCGTCCACAAAAAAAATGTACACATTTGCAACTCCGATATTGGGTGGCTGGCAGGTGGGTAAATGTCTAAAATTCCCCTTTACTCATCTCTTCATTCTTCTTTACCATGGGCGACGTCGGCCGTCGGGAGTGTAGCGAGCAGGTCGGCGTCGCCTAGATCTCATTAGCACGAACCCAGGGTCCGAACCTGACAAGGTAAATCACCCCTTTCCTTTAACATTCACCTCTACTCATCACTCTTCACTTTTCTTCA
>LT553604.1:2918-17411 GCA_900079185.1 Absidia glauca
GCGCCCAGGCCATCCCCGTTTTCGCCTTTTGATCGGCTTCACCACCAGGAGCAAACCGAGCGGGGTCGAATACTTCAGGGCGGTCCCACACATGAGGGTTGTGGTGAAGATCGTAGGTGTTGACGACTACAGGTGTGCCTTTTGGAACAAAAGTGTGTCCCGCCAAAGTTGTATCGCTGCTGACCTCTCGAGGGGTGCCGGTGGGTAAAGGTGGCGTGTAGCGTAAGGTTTCCATGATGACTTGATCGATAAACGCAAACCGCCTGGTATCGTCCAATGTCGGCACCACGTTTTCAGGGGCATCGCCAAGGACAAGGAGCGCTTCGTCTCGGGCTTTTTGTTGGATGGTGGGATCGCGGGCCAACGCATGAATGGCAAAGGCAAGGGCATTTGCTGTCGTATCATGTCCCGCTTTTATACAAGAGCTAAAATGAGTTCATCTGCCCTATTTATCTCCCCCTCCCCTTTATACATACCTAGGAAGAAGATATTCAGGTCGCCTTTGAGTTCTTCATCAGTCAGGATGCCTTCACCCGACAATTCGCCTTCCAGCATGAGCGTCAGTAGATCCTTGTCGGCATTATCGGTAAGGTCTTCAGACCCTTGTTGTTGTTGCAGTAATAAAGTGTGTCGTTTGTTTTCAATCACCCGATCCAGCATACCATGGAATTTGCGAAGCAGCCTGTGTTGTTCTTGTCGCTTGGGAAACAGCCATAGGAATTTCATTTCCAGCACGGGGAAGACGAAGAAGAGAGGATTTACAATCGCTTCCCGGATACCTTCATACACCTGCACCCATTCACTGTCATTGTTAAGAATGGCATCAAAGTCGAAACTATAAAAGTGAAAGAAGAAAGAAGGTGAGCAAGAAAAAGGAACCCTTTATCCCGAGCGGAGTTTGAATTACCCCTGAAAATAACCCCTGATCTTAAGGATACCTACCCAAACCCTGCCAAACCAATGGCTTCGAGCGTAAACTTTTCCATGAGCATAGACACATCGATGGGTGCTTCCTTGGTGTGATCCAGCACTTGAAAGACTTTGTGCGTCAGGGTGGAGAAGAGCCTGAGGGGCATGTTTTTGTGAAAGGCAGGATTGACCAACTAGGGCCACAAAAAAAAAAAAAACGTCAATGATTCATGCAACCATCATCTGCGCCTTACCTTTCTATGCTTCTTCCATTCCTCTTTATCTGAAGCGAAAACAATGTTTTTCGTCCCCACAAAGTCATTCAGAAAGGCTCCTTCGTACCCTTGGATTACAGCTTTAGGGTAAAGATCTACGTTTCGATGGATAGAGAAAAAAGTTAGAACTCCGCCCCCCCCTCCCCCACTGGACTTGCCTGTTTTCAAGAAAAACTCTTTTGCTGCTTCCGGATCAGTGATTTGTAGCGTCCATCCTAGGGTATCGGTTTTTACATAGCCAACGGCGCCGGGTTGCAATAATGGTATGGCGAGTTGTTTCGATATTGATCCGTACGGTTCTTTTTGGATCATCATCATCTGAACCAGCTTGAAAAAGTTGATGTGCGGTAGGTGTGCAAGTCGTTTAGGCGGGCTTGTGCATTTCTTGACAGTCCAGTAGATCACAACAACGGAGAGAGCGGTCCCGATCGAATAGACGGCCGTCTTTTTGCCGGAGGGAGGCAGGGAGGAGAAACGCTGGCTCGCTTGATCTATTAAAGTACTGATATGGCCCATTAGTTGTTTGCTTGAAACAAGTGAAAGAGGATGGTTTCATGTAGACATCGTATATATACACACTATCAGCTGTCGTCGCCGTTGCCCGGAAGAAAAAGTGACTCATACACCCCCCTTTCACACTGATCTGAGTTTGAGTTCAAAAATGCAAACTCCGATTAATGCATCGGATCGTAACAGCGCGAAGATCTAAAAAGTTACCAATAAATGCCCACCATCGTTTTTTTTTTTATTGAGACACCATCATCCATAACGACAAGTCAACCTCTAATTTAAAGCTAAGACACCATATAACTAGAGCCAAACTAATACCGCCTTCTAAAAATGATCTTGAGGTCCTTTGCCGATAGTATTCCAAAGTTGCCAGTGATCAGGTTTTCCTTGTGAATTGAATCCTCTGGCAGCCACCATTCATATTTACGTACTATGTAGTCCAAGAAGACAAGAGATAAGTTCAACATCACTATAAAGCTCTACACCAAGGTTACTTACAGAGGCCAGAGAGCATGACCCGTTGCTCCATCATACTAAACTGCATCCCAATACACATGCGTTGACCATTGTAAAAAGGCACCCAGGCCATCCCCGTTTTCGCCTTTTGGTCGGCTTCACCACCAGGAGCAAACCGAGAGGGGTCGAATGATTCAGGGCGGTCCCAAGCATGAGGATTGTGGTGGAGATCGTAGGTGTTGACGACGACGGGCGTGCCTTTTGGAAGAAAGGTGTGTCCCGCCAAAGTTGTATCGCTGCTAACCACCCGAGGGATACCGTTGGTCACTGGTGCGTTGAATCGTAGTGTTTCCTTGATGATCTGGTCGATTAAAACTAGTTGCCTGGTTTCTTCCAACGTGGGTACAACGTCTTCAGGGGCGGCTCCAAGGACACCGAGCGCTTCGTCTCGAGCTTGTTGTTGTAAGGCGGGATCGCGGGCCAGTGCATGAATGGCGAAGGCAAGTGCATTGGCTGTCGTGTCATGCCCAGCTACAATGTAAAAAAGTGAGTCAGCTTGGAGACAATCGTTCTGTGCTATATACGTTACCTAGGAAAAAAACGTTCAAGTTGCTTTTGAGTTCTTCATCGGTCAAGATGCCTTCACCAGACAATTCGCCTTCCAGCATTAGAGTCAGGAGATCCTTATCGGCATTATCAATGAGATTTTGAGACACGTCATGCTGTTGTTGTAGTAGGGTTTGTCGTTTGTTTTCAATCACTTGGTCTAGCATGCGGTGGAATTTGCGAAGCAGGTTGTGTTGTTCTTGTCGTCCAGGAAACAGCCATAGGAAGTGCTGATCGAGCGAAGGAAAGAGGAAGAAGAGCGGTCTCGCCAAACCAGCCTTGATACCTTCATACACCTTCACCCATTCGCTGTCATTGTTGAGAATGGCATCAAAGTCGAAACTAAAAGAAAGAAGAAAGAAAAGTGAGAAAGAATAAAAAAATTCTTGGCTTGTCCTTGAGCGGAGTTTAAAAATACCCCTGAAACTTGAAATGGTCATCATGCTAACTTACCCAAAGCCTGCTGCACCGATGGCCTCAAGCGCAAAATTCTCCATCATCTTGGTAACATCAATAGGCGAGTCATTTGTCTGATCCACTACTTGAAAGACTTTATGAGTCAGGGAGGCAAAGAGTCTGATGGGCATGTTCTTGTGGAAGGCGGGGTTTACTAACTAGGATCATTGCATGTCATGAGGAAAAAGCAGTTCGTGATCACAGGGTCATGTTGTTCCGCTTGTGTATGACTTACCTTTCTATGCTTCTTCCATTCTTCTTTATCAGAAGCAAAAGCAATGTTTTGAGTCCCCACAAAGTCATGGAAAAACGTTCCTTCAAAGCCCTTGATGACGGCTTTGGGGTATAGATCTATGTATCAAATGAAAATCAACCTGTGAATACACCCCACCTTTTTTTGTTTTTCCAGCGCCTACCTGTTTTCAAAAAAAATTCCTTTGCTGCTACTGGATCAGTAAGATGAAGTGTCCATCCTAGGCTATCCATTTTCAGGTACCCCACAGCCCCACGGTGCAGCAACGGCATGACGAGCTGTTTCGATATATGGGCATAAGGCTTTCCTTGGATCATCATCTGGATGTTTTTGAAAAAGTTCACATGCGGGATATGGCGAAGGGTTTTAGGTGGTGCCGTCTTCTTTTTGACCGCCCAGTAAAAAAAGACGATTGAAAGGGCGGTGCCAATTGAGTAGACAGCCGTCTTTTTGCTTGAGGACGGGATCGACAAGAGTCGATCGCGGATAACAGTGCTGACATGATCCATTTTTTCTATTCGTATGCTTGCTAATGAGTTCAATGAAGAAAAGAGAGAGAGAGAGAGAGAGAGAGAGAGAGAAAGTTCTCTGATTTTTATGCTTGGTTCACATCGCACAATGTGCCAAACTGGGCCCATCGTCCTTCTTTTCCCGAGAACCATGAAACTCCGATGAGTCATACCACAGCTGGCTTTCTACCACCTTCCTCTTTGCATAAACAAAAAAAGAGCCATTCCCTATTCTGCCTCTATTGCTATTGTTAAAGCTCTTTGGATAATCGATCGACTGTGTATGGTATGTCCCTAGCCCCGCCCCCGCATTGAGGCGGTGATAATCGGAGTTTGAATATGCTATAAGTTTCTACATTTTCCCAAATCTCATTCTTTACTGCTTCTTTCCTTCCCCATCACTTTTTTTTTTCTTACTACCGGCTTTGCCATGACATACCCTCTGATACGAACTACACATAGCGACCTTGACGATGACAGCTAGGGTAAGTCTCCTTTTCAGCATCCTGCCCACCTCTCTCTTTGCTAACATAAATTTTTAGGTGCACTCCCATTTCATTGTAGGATCTCGTAGTCGAATTCACTAACAAAAGTGTGCCAATTCTTTGCCCATACCTTCAGCTACTATCACTGACACTTTTACACAGCTTGGCCGTCTTTGTCCATCTCCATTTGCTTGGTTTTCACAGCAGTATAGTCACTCCCCTTACACATTAGCGTAACTACGACCACAAACATAGTCCCCTTTAGTCCTATTGCATCAATAAAACTTTGTAGGTATGCGCAGATAGACCTTCTGATCATGTGCATGTCATTAGAATTAGTCCACTTAGTAATGATGTTTCAAGACTTGTCAATGATGAGCTACTCATCTGTATTTTGGTCTCTACAATGTACAAGGTCTTGTTATGGTTATGGGTTAAAAAGTCATGGAGATAGGTTCAAGTAGGTTTTTTATTGACTGGATAAGACTATGCTTAAGCTACATGCCCTAGTGGGTGGCAGTCAATACAGGGCTTGTCATGGAGTGACTAATCTAGTGTAATGAGCTAAGGAAAAGGGAGGAGGAGAGCACACCAGCGTTATCCAAAGTATCAGTAGTAGTAGGTGCTGCAAATGGGTCAAGTGATAGTGCACTTTATTGATGCAATGGCCAGGGAATCTACGTTGGAATGGAAGTGCACCTAAAAAAAAAATTGCGAGGGTTTCCCCATGTTTTTTACATTTAAAAATTTTAAAAGAGCCTTTTTGGGCGACATGAAGTAGTGGTGGAGTCGTCATTAGCATCGTCGTCGTCCCTATTGTCGTCGTCATCGCTGTAGCCGATCTGGTGTCAAAAGAAAGAGGAACGATGCAAAAGGCAAAAAGTTAGTAATGGTAAGCAAAAGTTGAGCATGACGTAAGAAGGGAAGAGTTACCGTTCGTTCGTTCGTTCGTTCGTTTGCTCGTTCGTTCGTTTGTCGTCGTGGAGTAAAAAAGAATGACAATGCGGTAAAAAAGTGATGACAAGGGGAAGAAGGAGCAAAAGTAAAGATCGGGCGAAAAAAAAGTCCTTGTAGCCAAATCGGGGTTTGAAATCCAGAGTGCACAGGCACACATTGTTGGAGGAGTGTGTGGGCAGGATCTTGTTCCTGAGCTTCTTGCAGCAGATCCCTACCATTTCAGAGTGGTCATGCTACCACATTCTAGTGCCATGATGTTGACTTGACTTTTGAGTGACAAGTAGGCTGGATCAGAGAAGAATGAAGGTTACCAAATGGGATGGCAGGGGTGGAGTGAGCTGCTAATGGTGCGGTGCCAATGCCAATGGAAACAAAAAAGTGATGAAGAAGCAAAGAAGGCACCAGGGGACAGAGTCAACTACTTACATCATACATACACCGCAAGCAAATTTACAATTTCAACTCCGACGTAATCGCTTCTGACCACTTGTAAGATATGCCTGGTCGTTCTAGGGTGGTCCCTGGTTGCTATTTCCCATCCAAACCTCAGTGTGTTTCGAATCGTCAGCCTATCGAACGACGGACATATTGCTCTGTACCCATACTTTGCGAACTGTCAAACACTTGAGCAATGAGAAGGGATCATGTGTGCTAGTTTGTCACAGACACATCCCACCGTGCGATTGAGACTTGTGTTATTGATATATCTTGGGAGCAGATATCCATTGGTTGACTTTGGAGTTGCTATCACTAAAGCTATACATGTGCCCAAGAGACGCTATCAGAGGATGACCCAATCAAAAGGGGGTGGTGTCGGTGTTTCAAAAGTGGCGGCAAATCATTAGACCGGTAGTCCCGCCTAATAATTTCAGATAGAAAAAACTTTTTTCATTCTTTTCCCGCTCTTCCTCTTTTGTTTTCTTTTTTCTACCCTTTCTTTCCACACTCACACCACTATCATGTTCTTGTCTCGCACCGCCGCCACCGCCCTTAAGGTCAATGCCTTGTCTGCTGCTAAGGTAAGTGATGGGTTTGAAGATGGACTGTACATGATACCAATCTGATGTATTGAAGTGGACCCCCCTGGCATCTCATAAACTAACCACTTTGTATGTATATATCTAGCTCAATGGTATCCGTGCTATCACCACCGCCTCTCCCTCTCTCACCCAAGCTTTCAGTGCTCAAAAGAACGCCAATGTAAGATGACACTTTAGTTACTTGACTTTTACTCCGGGACTAACCAACAACACTGCTTTCCCTTTTGCCTAGGGTAACTACCTGGTGACCTTGATTCCTGGTGATGGTATTGGTCCTGAAATCTCCCGCTCAGTCAAGGAAATCTTTGCTGCTGCCAAGACCCCTATCGAATGGGAAGAAGTGGATGTGACTCCTATCATCAAGGATGGCAAGACGGCTATTCCCGAAGAAGCTATCACCAGTGTCCGCAAGAGCACTGTTGCTCTCAAGGGTCCTTTGGCCACTCCTATCGGCAAGGGTCATGTGTCTCTCAACTTGACCTTACGTCGTACCTTCAACCTCTACGCCAACGTCCGTCCCTGTCGCTCCATTGCTGGTTACAAGACCCCTTACGAAGACGTCAACACTGTCTTGATCCGTGAAAACACCGAAGGTGAATACTCTGGTATCGAACACGAAGTTGTCGATGGTGTGGTCCAATCCATCAAGTTGATCACCAAGGAAGCCTCCGAACGTGTGGCCCGTTATGCCTTCACCTATGCTCAATCCGTTGGCCGTGATCGTGTTACTGCTGTCCACAAGGCTAACATCATGAAGTTGGCTGATGGTCTCTTCTTGGATGTCTGTCGTCAAGTCTCCAAGGAATTCCCTAACATCAAGTTCGATGAAGTGCTCTTGGATCGTGCCTGTCTCCACGTAAGTGTATAATGCAGGTATAACCGTGGGATAGATACTGATGGGTTACTTTTTGATTAGATCACCTCCGACCCCTCTCTCTACGCTGAAACCGTCATGGTCATGCCTAACTTGTACGGTGACATCTTGTCTGACATGTGCGCTGGTTTGATCGGTGGTCTCGGTTTGACTCCTTCCGGTAACATTGGTCGCGATGCCTCCATCTTCGAAGCTGTTCACGGTACTGCCCCTGATATTGCTGTAAGTAGGAAATAGCTGGATGTCAAAAAGTCTTTTCAGGGGAAATCTCATTTTTTTTTTTTTTTTTTTTTTGTGTTCGTAGGGTCAAGACAAGGCTAACCCTACCGCTTTACTCTTGTCTGGTATCATGATGTTGAAGCACATGCGTTTGAACGAACAAGCTGCCAACATTGAACAAGCTGTCTTCAAGACCATCGCTGAAGGCAAGGCTTTGACTGGTGATTTGGGTGGTCGTGCTACCAACACTCAATACACCAACGCTGTTATCGAAGTAAGTTGCATATGATCAATAGAGAAAGGGAGAGAGAGAAGGGAATGATACCGTATGATCGATGATACTCATACTCACCACCTTTTGCTTTCTTTTGCGTAGAACTTGAAATTCTAAACATGTAAAGTCATAGTCCACTTTTAATCACTAGTTACAATCCCCACCTCCTCACTCATTTGATGTATTCTTCCCCCTCCTCTTTTATATTCTTTACTATCTTCATTACCCTTCATCTTTTTTGACCTTATGTCTTTATTGTTCTTATACATGGCAATCAAAATAAAGCGTTTACCTTTACATATAGAGATCCTATAGAATACCACATGCCTTAATCTGTCAAATCATGCAATAGACATTCACAATGCCAATTTATTGGGTGTGATAAAAAAACTAAACACATACTAGTGCTAAAACTGACCATAATCTATCTATCTATGATACCTATCGACTTATATCTATGTAGTGGACTTTTTGACCTTCTTCTTCTTGGTGCCTTTCTTCTGGAAGTCTCTCCAACTGTTGACACGGGTTTCCTGTTATAAGATTAGAGAGAAGAAAGATCAGTTCAATGGCATCCTCCTCCTCTTTGTATGCTTTACCCTTGAGTTTTCCCATTCCTTTTGCTCGTCAGCCTTGCGCTTTCGTTCCTTTGCCGCCAATTCGACTTTTCTTGCTTCAGCACCTTCCGTTTCCATATCCCGTTTCATGAGGCGTCGGCGTCGAAGTTCCAGTTCTATCAAAAGTTGCTTGAGTCGGGCCTGGATATCACGTTGTCCTTGTTCTGATGTTAGGTAGGGATACAAGTCGTCGTCCACCACGGAGAGGGAGCCAGCCGGTTGTACTGTTGTATCTGCTGCTTTATCGCCGCTTGTCGTTGTTGGCATTGGTTTCGCCGTCATCTTGACCTTTTCCCCCTTTTCCTTCAAAATGTCCACCTTGGCTTCTTGGATGAGATCGAGTAAGAGCTGTAGTTGAGTTGCGTCGGCTAGATCGGATTCGGCTTTCTTGAGCTTGGCAAACGCCTCTTGGGCATTGGGGTGATCCACCTTGTCCGGATGAATCTTGAGTGACTTTTTGCGGTAGGCCATCTTGATTGACTTTTGATCGGGTATACCATAGGGAAGCTCCAGGATGCCAAATGGATCAAGCTTGAAACTGGCCATTACACGATCTATTTCCATGTGCTTTTCCGATTGAGAGAAGTACTTGTCCAGGCCAGCATCCGTTTCCAAATCAGGCGTCGTCATGTTTCAAGCTGAAGAGAAGAGGGAGAGAAAGGCATTGGCGAGACAAAAAATCTTAAGGCCGAAAGCGGGGTTGGAAAAAGGCGGAGTTGGAAAACCAACCTGCTAGTGCATGGTGACTTGCGGCGGTAAAAATAAATCTTGCTTATTTTCCCTTCTTTCTTTCTTCCTTCTTCTTTCCCCAACTTTGAACACATAATCTACGACATGCCTGAAAGAGTGTATATTGGTAACCTACACCGTGATGCTATCCCCTCCGACTTGCGCCGCTTATTCTCTCCTTTCGGTCGTATCTTGGACTTGACTGTCAAAACTGGCTTTGGGTTTGTCGAATTCGAGTCAAGCCGGGACGCCGATGACGCAGTGTACGAATGTCATGGGGCCAAGATTTGTGGACAACGGTAAGTGTATTCAAATAGAATCACAACTATGAACTAATGCACTGTTTCTATTTCTAGTATCATTGTTGAAATCGCTATGAAACGCCGACATGGTCGTGAAAGCTCTCGCCGGTAAGCGAATATAAAGTCCTTTTTTCTTGTTGAAGACTAATGCATAATTATACTTGTTGTGCATAGGGATCAGGAAAGCTATCGTTTGGTTGTCAAGAACATTCCTCCCAAGACCACCTGGCAGGTAATGATATACCCTTTTCCTGCTTGTTACATTGGGCTCTCTGTCTCTCTCTCTTTGTTGTCTGTCTGGCTGTATGCCTCTTTATCATTTTACATCACCTTGGCTTCTGATATCTCTCTTGATGGGATCAAAACTGTCACTGGGAAGGGAGGACAAGGTTGCATGGTTGGCTGTGATACTGGGATGAAAGGAGTACCTTTTCCACTTTTATATGGATGACACTTTGTGACAGACCCTATATGTAAAGGCCCTATTCGAATGGTATCATCTTAACTAATCACCTCTTTTCTTATATTAATAGGATCTTAAAGACTTGATGAAAAAGGCGGGCAAGGTCACTTTTGCTGATGTCCTCAAAGATGTCGATGAAGGGTAAGAAAATCATGCGCATAGAAAGTAACCTACCTACTTGCTTACCTGTCTACTTGATTTCTTTTTGATATAGGATTGTCGAATTTGCTCACCGGGACGATATGCTGTATGCTCTTAGCAGATTGAACGACTCAAAACTCAATGGGGAACGTATCATTCTTGAAGAAGCTGTAAGTTTAGAAAGAGAAGGCGAAGATATTGTATATGCTAACATCCTGTATGATACGTTTTAAGGGTCGACGCCGCACTAGATCATCAAGAGGACGCTCGCGCTCACGCTCATTGTCTCGATCACCATCTCCTAGACGTGGTGCTGGAAGCCGCCGATCTCGTAGCCGTAGCCCAAGCCGAAGCCCAAGCCGAAGCCTGAGCAATGGTCGTCGTGGCAGGTCTCGCTCACCTTCTCCTCGTCGCTCTTACTCCCGTTCCCGCTCTCGATCTCGGTCACCCTCTGGCTCTCGGTCTCGCTCTGGCTCTGTTGTCTCCCGTGGTTCTTCTCCCGGTGTTGGTCGCCCTGATGGTGGATCTCGTACTCCGGATGACTCCAATGGAACCAGACCTGCTGAACCAATGGAAGAAGAAGGGGCCAACTAGGTAAGAAGAGTAAGAGCAATTTGTGTATGTTGTTATTCGTACTACTGTACAGGTCATCGATTTTGCGTTTTTTTAAATAAAGAGAACATACTTCTTCTTATGTTATCCTATACGTTTGTCTGGGTCTTGTGTAGCTTTTCTGTGGGACAAAATCAGTATATGTGGTTAATGCTTTTTGTTTAAAATTCGCTTTAGGTAAAAGTCAGTCTGGGCCCTCTTATCCACTTTGATTGTGCTGCCCTTGAATCAGAAATTGGTAAATTATTGCTTTTCTTATTACATTGATGATCACAAATTCTGTATTCTAACTCTTTTTCTTCCTCTTCCTCTTACATTTCTCAATCAAACTTATGACTAGGCGGCCACTTCGTTTGATCCCCTCCCTTTGGCTGCTGTCTCTGATCCTTTGTTTGGTCTCCTTCAAGATCAACCACCACTCTTGCTTTTATGTGAGCGCTGAAGCGTCTCCGGTAAGCATCAAGAAAACCAAAGAGGCAAACGGACGGAGTGCTCACAAATGTTTCTCCATTTTAACGTTAGTCTAGTACCACTGTAGAAAACAGCTCGACCGACCATCATCATACAGCCACAACAACAACCTTTACGACGAGCAACGGTCATCATCCGTCTACTACTCTAACCACTTCCACCGAGTCGTCCTCAAGCTCTCTCCAAACAACTACAACTCGGTCGAAAAATCATGCACAAACGGAAACTGACATGTCAACTACCACTTCCAGCCAGCATCATCATACTCAAGCAACAACTACCTCCCCCGACGGCACAGAGTCGACCGCCACATCTAGTCATCACTCTCCCACCTATACAGAAACAAAAACCAGCTCAACTTTGCCTGTGACTGACCGCCCTGACAAGACTGGATCAAGCACCTCTTCCGATAGCACTGGATCAGGTACCTCTCCCGCCAGCACCGGATCAACCACTACGTCTAGTCATCACTCGCCTACCTATACCGAAACGAAAACCAGCTCAACTTTGCCCGTGACTGATCGCCCTGACAAGACTGGATCAAGCACTTCCCCTGACAGCACTGAATCGACCACCACATCTACTCATCACTCGTATACCAATACCAACACCGAGACAAAATTCAGCTCAACATTGCATGTGACTGATCGCCCTGACAAAACTGGATCAAGCGCTTCCCACTCTCCCACCTATACCGAAACTACTGCCAGCTCATCTTTGCCTGCGACTGATCGCTCAACAACTGTCACTCTATTTGCCGGCTCAACTACGACCTCATCGTCGAAGTCACCATGTCTTGGCGGTATCCTGGATGATTGTGTGATAGGGACAACGACGACAACGACGACATCTTCACCATCATCATCGACTAAAACTACTTCCACTTTATCAAGTACGACTTTAACTGCAACGACGTCCGATGCCACGAGATTGACAGCAACATTGACGACAACGACGACATCTTCACCATCATTATCGACTAACACTGCTTCCACTTCATCAAGTACGACTTTAACTGCAACGGCGTCCGATACCACGAGATTGACAGCAACATTAACCACTGCAACACCTACGCCTACCCCGACTTGTCACGATGCGCTCTTCGGTAGTTGTACACCTTCTTTTACCACCACTGCAACTACAAATACCACGAATTCGGCAACAGCAACAGGTACGGACTCAAGTCGAAGTAGCAAATCCATCTCTTCTACCACTGGTGGCTGTGATGTCCTTCTATTTGGCACCTGCGAGACCTCAACATCAAGAACTCAAACTGAAGCGACTTTTACAAATGGTACAACGCATGCATCCCCAACTGGAACAAGTAGCACTATGACCACTTCGGTGCCCCTGGATGAGACCGGATCTCGAACTGGAACTACCTCTAGTGGAACTGATACTGTGGCACAGACCTCTACGGCACCATACAACAGCACAAGCACCTCTTTATCATCTAATGGAACTGGTACGCCAACTCAAACCATCACATCGTCTCTCAATGCAACAAAAACATCAATACCGGCAACTAGTACTGGTGATGCAACTCGGTCACTATCACCACCAACAGCATCTCATAGTGGCAACCATACTTCAGTATCATCAGCGTCTATCAATGGCACCAGCGCTTCAACACAATCATCGGGAACGGCCACCAGTGATCTGGGATCATCAACAACGACCCTGGCGACCAGCAACAGCACATCTACTATCACCTCTACCTCCAATGCCACTCAGACGATCACTACGAAGTCCATCACATCAACCGATTCGACTACCATGACATCGACGACGTCCACGCCTTCGATAACTTCAACAGAATCAACCACAACGTCAGAGTCGTCAACTACCACGAGCGATCCTCCTGAAAGAACAACATCATCTTATCGATACGAAACGTATAGTTGGCTCACGCAATCCTTCACCATAGATACGTCGTCAACAGAAACACCAACAGCTACATCGTCATCGTCATCATCTGCTACTCAAAAATCAACCGATAAATTAACAGCAACAGCAACAACGAGAGCGACATCATCGCCATCGCCATCGCCTAGTAGTATCCCTCAATTTATTGCACCCAATGCTGATACTGATATTCCTAGTAAGTTACATATGCGTACAAAAGTGAACTCTTTTACCCGCTACCGACACTAATCCACTTCTTTTAATTCTAGGCACCAGTGATGTAGTCCATTTGAAATTCAACTACTTGTCCTATGTCCGGATGGTGGAAGATTATATGCTGACTGCTCAGTTTGTCCAAGCTTTACCGCCGATTTTTAGCAAAGCTTTGAATATCAATGTCGACGATGTGATTGTGGTAACGATTACTAGCGCAAACTCGTCTGGTGGTGGTCAAAAACGGGACATCAGCTCGACATCAGGTGTGATTGTGGCTATTGCGGTGCCGAACCAACAAGTCTCGTCGTTGTCTCAGTTGGTGCAAAATCGCTCAAGTCTCCTCTATTCTGCATCCAATGGGCAAATAGTCTCTTTGATCGACAACCAGTACCCAGTTACAGGTAAGCTCAGTCTATAAAGGGTCGCTTGTGCTCACTATCTTGATTAGGCTCGCAAGGTATAAACGATCCCAACGCATCACAACAATCAGCTGGCTCTGGACACACAGATGGGGGTGGAGAATCTTCGAGCGGATCAAGTCAGTCCGATACCGGGGGACTCTCACGAAACGCCATCATTGGAATTGCTGTTGCCGCTGGGGTGGTATGTTACGCCGCTGCTACTGTGGGTGCGGTTACAGTCTATCGCCGCCATCGCCGCCGTCAGCAAGAGCAAGAAGAAGTCCAACGCCGGGCCGCCATCCAAGAAATATCTGCTCCCATCATCCTGGACCATTCCTTTAGAGGCTCTCTGATCCATCGTGCACACTACCAACAAGACAACCTTCCAAGTACTCATCGATTTACTTAGTTAGCATTCTATTACTCTCTACCAACCCCGTTGTATTTTTATCCCCTCCTCCCTAAAGTTACTTGAGCGCTATAGGACTCTTTAATAAACAATGATCTGCTTAATGTTTATAACCTCATAACAGGACGACGCTTTGATATCAGGAACGGAATCCTTGGGCCCATTAATCCTGCCAGTCGAGTATTCTAACTCCGACACGAATGTCGAGTTACAAAGGGCCAGGACTCGGCGCACAAGTAAAACTGCACAAGTGAAATGAGTCGCGGAGATTTAAATCATTGGAGGTGAGGAGTTTGAAATGTCAGGAACTGTAGTCCACACAAACCATATTGGTCAACATGGTCAAAATATCCAAGAAGACAGGAGTTTATGCAGAAAGGTAAAGTGATAGAGATATTATTAAT
>LT553604.1:17760-63694 GCA_900079185.1 Absidia glauca
TTGTCAGGAGTGGAGGAAGAGCAATTAATCAGCGATGTATCACAGTTGCGGAGTGAGTCGTTTCATTGTCGTATATGACGGAAGGTAGACAATGAAAAACATCTAATCAAAAAAGTCTGCTCCTGTCTCATGTGAATGTGATCCTCTCCTTTAGAGACCGCATTCTCTTTGTAAAAAGTGCGGAAATAGCAAATGATCAGCAATTTATCACAAGTGCAGAGAGGTATAATGAAATGGAATCCTTTTTCCTTATGTGATGTGAGTGGTAACATGACCCTCCTGCCACAACTATATAAGAAGACATGATAAGTATTCGAATTCAACAATATCGGGAATCGGAGTGTGAAAAAAGTCAAGGGTAATCATATGCATTCATAAGATGAAGAGGGCTGTCAGAGGTAATATCATCCGCATGAACTTACTTTCGCTAACTTCTCTTTGTTATAACGAGCGAATGGCAAAAGCAGAATGGTCTTCCTTATGATCGTGAGTTGGCGATGGTTGTGGTGTCCGAAATCTTCAAAATTACCTAATGGCCTGTCAGCATCATGCGATCCTTACAGTATTAGTGTTTAATCGCTACCATAACGTATGTTGAACCGTGATTTCAGCGCCAGAAGGGATATTCGGGCACTCTCCATCAAGTGACAACTATCCGTACCACAGATGTACGTGAGGAATAAGGGTAAGTTTTTAAAAGTCCGAGTCAAAAAATTGAAAGTCCGAGTCTCATTTTTCTTGTGCTGAATTACTTGTGCGCGTAGTCTCAACCTTACAAAGAACCCCTTCCCATTTTTTTGCTTCTTCAATAGAACAGCTCCCTCCTCCGTCTGCCACACTCCACATCAAACCGATCATCCAAGCCTTCCTACGCAAGCAGCTCCACCAACATCAAGATGAATCTCGCCTTCTCAAGCAATGCCGCGATTCCCTTAAGATCGATCCCATCCTGAAGCTCCCACTGCTCAAGGTCGACCGAAGCCGATTGGTCCGATGGCGATTAGGCTGGCTCCCTGGCGGAAAACCCAAGCCCCGTCGCTGTGGATCCCATTTAACGAAGACCCATGTGATCCGCTGTCTCCACCTCCATGCTCGCCTCTCGATTGGATGGAAGCTGTCCCATGATCCTCTGTCCTTCCTCGTCAACCGCCTCCCATCAGCACCACCCACCAGCCTCCGTACCTTCAAACGATGGACCCGCTCTTGGCCAATCATCCAACAAATCCTCCTGGAGCTGGAGTACCTTCAACACCCTGACCATTCGGAGCCACTCACCACCACCGCCACAGAGGACCCCTTCCTGACTTGGCTTGCCCGTCGCCTGCCGCCTGCCTCCCCCTCTCCTCCCTGATCCCATTGATCACCGTTTTATTCTTACTCCTCCTTTTTTTTTTTTCTTTCTTCTTCTGTGCCCCCCATTAGTATAGTCTATCCCATTCCCCTTCCTTTTTCTTCCTCGCTCTCCATTAGGATTTTTTTAGTTCCCCGATTCCCCCTTTTTTGAACCCAGCTGGGCAAATTATGACATCCAAATCAATGTGCCACCAAACAGCAAATAAAAAATCATTCATCTGCTTCTTCAAAAAAGGGATGACAAACCTCATCTCAAATTTTACATGCAGAAAAACGTGCTCCGTATCTAGCGCATGGTGTTAAGTATGTTGCGTTTTGGTGGATGTTCTACCGATTTTGGGACCACAGAAAACAGTCGCTGTTTGTGGGCTTGATGCAGTGCTCACAGACACATACAACACCGGTATACTTCAAATTTGGTATAGTTCGATAGATATACATTCCATATTGTCCCATATAAAATTTGAAGATGTGTTGTCCATCTCGGTTGTGATAAACAGGGCAACTCGTCAAAAATTTATTTTCAAAAAAATTGGGATTCAAAACCGATGAGTTTTTAAACTGGAAATCGTAAAAGTTTCTGAAAACCAAAAGCCGCCCGCTCACTTTATTTAACACCCTGTCTTTTTACAAACTCTCATGTGTGTAGCAATCGGTCAAGACTTGGCGCATGTCAAAGATGACTGGAACATGTTTCAAAAGAGTAAAGTCGTGGAGATGGTTTCATGTAGGTTTTATTGACTGGATGAGACTATGGTTAAGCTAAATGTGGTACTTGCCCATGGAATAACTAATCTAGTGTAATGAGCTACGGAAAGAAGAGAGGCAGAGCTGGTCACCGGCGTTAAAAGTACCAAAAGTAGTGTGCGCATGGATTGAAGCAAGGGATGGGGCACTTGAAAAGGACAATAGCTAGGGAATCTATCATGGACAGGAGAGTGGATCTAGAAAAAAAATTCAAGGGTTTCCCCATGTTTTTTACAATTGAGAAAATTTTAAACAGCCTTTCTGGGCGACATAAAGCTGTGGTAAAGTCGTCATTAGCATCGTCGTCGTCGTTATCGTCGTCGTCATCGTCGTAGCCGATCTACTATCGAAAAGAAAGACGAGCAATGCAAAAAGCAAATTGTCAGTCATGGCAAACAAAAGATAAAATGCCTAACATGCCGCCAAGAAGAAGGATACCTACCTCGTCGTTGTTTAGAGTGTGAGTTGTTCGAAGTGCGTTGCTAATGTCGATAGAAAAATAAAAAAAGTGACGGAGAAGCGAAGAAGAAGCAAAATAGAAAGGTTTAGGACACACTGATCCTTTGTAGTCGGAAATTCGTGTCGGAGTTCAAATCTCGACAGACAGGGAAAATTGGCCCAAGGTTTTACATATGATTTCGCATCAGGAGGCATGCGTAGTTTTGAATTCGAAACCTGCCTTTTTGCATGAATCCCACTCTTTGACTGTAAACCACATACATACCTAATGAGCTTCTCGTAAAGAGAGTGATCATGTAAACAAGTCTGATGATGTCCTGTAGGGTTGGATTCCATAAGCGGTGCATTACTGGTTTTGAAAAAAAGCAAGGCGGGGAAAAGAGGTATGTACTACACGAACAAGCTATAAAAGATAAGACCCCAATTCACACGAATGGCTCTTTTCCTCCTTTCTTTTCAATTGATCAAATGAACCCTCCCACTCCATTATGGCTTGACTGTGATCCTGGTAAGAGCTGCTGATAAATCGACCCCATTCTAACGACTCGCTTCAGGCCACGATGATGCCATGGCCATCATCCTTGCAGGAAAGTTTTGATTCCAAAAAAGCGGACAGAGAGGATGTGTTAGTTGACTGTGAAGATTTCAATAGGTTACAACCCCAACGTCAAACTACTCGGTATATCGACTGTAAGTGAAGGAGGGCTGCAATGTAACCCAGCCCTAAACCTTGTTTTTCTTCTTCTCGTCGAACCAGACCCATGGAAACCAAGAACATGATAAAATAGCCCGAAACGCTGCTATCGTTTTAAAGGCCGCTGGGATGGAGGGTATACGGGTTGTACCTGGACAAACCAAGGTAAGTAAATGGTCCTCTTTAGTGGTTGATTTCTCACCCCGCCCCTTTCAAAGCCGATCACTCGGTCACCTTTGCCTTGCCCAGACATTCATGGGGAAACAGGTTTAGATGGGCCCATGGGTTTACCGTTATTCGATCCCACACTAGTCCTCAGTGACGAGAAGGCTGTGCTCTACCTTGGTCGACTTCTCCAGACAAGAAAAGACAAAGGCGAGCCTCCATTGACGTTGATTGCCACCGGCCCATTAACAAACTATGCTCTACTGTTAACGCTATACCCTGAACTTCATAATCAGATCAAACAAATCATCTTTATGGGAGGTTCGATCGGTCCGGGTAATTGGACCCCTTGTGCGGAGTTCAACATCCTGGTACAGAACCTACTTTTTTGCATTGACCATTTCAAACACCGTCACCCACTGACTTTTTTCTTTCTTTCCTCCAGGTGGATCCCGAAGCTGTTTCCATTGTACTTCATTCGGGTATTGATGTCACGATGGTTCCTTTGGAAGTGACACATCAGGCGATTATCACTGACGCCATCATCCAACGTCTTCAAACCCAGCTGAAAGGCTCGAAATTCAGCGCAGTGCTCGTCGATCTCTTACTGTTTTTCAAAAAGACGTACCAAGACGTTTTTGATTTCCAGCACGGTCCTCCTCTCCATGATCCTTGCACCGTGGCTCTTTTGTGCGCCCCTGAGCTATTCACTTGTAAAAGAATGGGGGTCCATGTCATCACGGCAGATGGGCCCTGTCTTGGTCAAACGGTAACGAGACCTTTTTTGATCTGAGTTGGCGAGCTGACTTTTTTTTTTTGCTTTTTTGGGAACGCACGATTAGATTTGTGATATTTATGCAAAGACGGACTCACCAAAAATCAACGTTGCTACTGATATTAAAGTCGATGGGTTCATGGATATGTTACTTGATGCGTTTGATCAAGCGAATCAGCACACCCCTTTGAACATCACCGTATAATAAACGAAAAGGATTCTTCAGCTTTTGATGGATTATGTCTTTTTCTGACCCCTTAGCAACTGTCATCGCATGGCTACTGCCAGACAAACCCGCGGGCCCAGAGCCTGATTTAAACTCCGACGGAGCAAAACTTAAACATGGTCAAAGTCCAACAGAGGTGAAGGTTAGAAGCACGTAGTATGTAGATATAGGCTTGAGACAAAAAGTGAGTGTAGTTTTGTTGAGTGAATGAGACTATGCTAAGCTAACCGCCCCGCCAGGCACAGGAATGGTCTTACTCTTCTCATCGGGAATCAATCGGCAAGCCCCTCTCTCTCCTAGTATCAGGTCCAACAAAAAGACACATATCAATTGCGGCTCATCAGCTCGTATGGCGGGTAAAGTGTGTGCGAATGTGAATCAAATACGACGGCAAGGCCGATGGAACAACACAACAATTAACGGCGCATATCTCACCAACCTTCCAAGAGAATTGGTGCGATCAATGGCAGGCCTCCCCACATATGGTCGATTTTTTTTATCTTGCACGTGCCGCCATTAACCCACCTACTAGTCTCTGCAAGAAGTTGTTCCCGGCGATCGGCGAATGGCATGACCGACTGGCGGCGGTAAGAACTCAGTACTGGCGATCCTATTCACCTACCGTCGCTGAAAATTCATTTGTACAGGTGATCATGATGTTCAGGAAGACTTTTATACAAGACTCGGTGGTCATGATGGAGCTCCACCCCTGGTATCCCATTTGACACCATTCAATTTTCTCTGATCCAGCCTATTTATCATTCAAAAGGTAAGTCCACGTCATAGCATGAGAATGTAGTAGCATGCTCGCTCTGATATGTTAGGGATATGCTGCAAATTGGAGCTCAGGAACACGATCCTGCCCACACACTCCTTCAACAATGAGAGCCTGTGCACTCTGGATTTCAAACCCCGATTTGGCTACAAGGACTTTTTTTTTCGCCCGATCTTTACTATTGCTCCTTCTTCCCCTCGTCAATACTTTTTTGCCTCCATTGTCATTCTCTTTACTCCACGACGTCAAACAAACGAACGAACGAGCAAACGAACGAACGAACGGTAACTCTCCTCTTCTCACGTCATGTTCATCTTTTGCTTACCATTACTAACTTTTAGCCTTTTGCATCGTTCCTCTTTCTTTTGACACTAGATCGGCTACGACGATGACGACGGCAATAGGGACGACGACGATGCTAATAACGACTCCACCACTGCTTCATGTCGCCCAAAAAGGCACTTTTTAAAATTTTCAAATGTAAAAAACATGGGAAACCCTCGCAATTTTTTTTTAGGTGCACTCCCATGCCATTGTAGAATCTCGTAGTCCAAGTTACTAATAAAAGTATATCAATTCTTTGCCCATGCCCTTCCGCTACTATCACTGATACTTTTACACAGCTTGGCCGTCTTTGTCCACCTCCATTTGCATACTTTCTACAGCAGTTTAGTCATCCCCATTACAATAGCTTGTTGCCATTAGATATTAGCTCAACTACGACCCCAAACATAGCCTGTACCATAGCCCTTTAGTCCTATCCCATCAATAAAGCTTACTTGAATCATCCTACGAAAGACGTTTCTCAAATCCATAACCATGACAATACCATGTACATTATAAAGACCAAACTACAGATGAGTAGCTCATCATTGACAACTTCTAAAACACCCTTGGTTTACTAGTTGTAATGAATCTAATGACAGGTACATGATCGTAAGGTCTATCTTCGCATACATACAAAGTTTTATTGGTACAATAGGATTAATGGACTAGGGGACAGACTATGTTTGAGGCCGGAGTTAAGCTAATGTGTAAATGGCGACGGGCTGTAATGAGAATGACTAAGCTACTGTAAAAATCAAGCAAATGGAGGCGGACAAAGACGGCCAAGCTGTGTAAAAGTATCAAAGATAGTAGCGGAAGGGTAAGGGCAAAAAATTAGTACACTTTTATTAGTAACTTGGACTACGAGATTCTACAATGGAATGGGTGTGCACCTAAAAAAAATTGCGAGGGTTTCCCCATGTTTTTTACTTTTGAAAATTTTAAAAAGAGCCTTTTTGGGCGACATGAAGCAGTGCTGGGCCGTCATTAGCATCGTCGTCGTCCCTATTGCCGTCGTCATCGTCGTAGCCGATCTAGTGTCAAAAGAAAGAGAAACGATGCAAAAGGCAAAAAGTTAGTAAAGGTAAGCAAAAGATGAACATGACGTGAGAAGAGGAGAGTTACCGTTCGTTCGTTCGTTTGCTCGTTCGTTCGTTCGTTTGGCGTCGTGGTGTAAAGAGAATGACAATGGAGGCAAAAAAGTAATGGCGAGGGGAAGAAGGAGCAAAAATGAAGGACGAGCATAAAAAATAATCTTATGATAGCCAATCGGGGTTTGAAATCTAGAGTGCATTGGCACACATTGTTGAAGGAGTGTGTGGGCAGGGCGGTTTTATCTTCATTTCAAGTTGAGTCCCATCCATGACCGGGACTAAAGTCAGGGACTCAGAGAGTCCCCCGGACCTGCCCCTAGAATTCCCCGAAAAACTGCCACCTTTCTTGGGCATAGCTTTTCTTGTGAGCGGGATGGGTAAGTCTACTTCAAAATTTACATAGAAAGATATGTGCCTCCTATCTATCGAATAGTGTCAACTATGCTAAGTTTCTCATATCAATCGCCGTCTTGGGGAGGGCACACAATCAGCTACTTTTGGGGAACTTTGTGTAGTGTTCACGAACCCATACAACATATGAGCACTTCGTTCTTGATAGCGTTTGATAGGGATGGATCGTATATTGTTTCATATCAAATTTGAAGATAGGTTATCTATCTCGATTTTGAGATGGAGGGCAACACTTTCTATAAAAATTGGGGTTCAAAACTGACGAGTTTTCAAAAAAGTTCAAATTTTCAAAAGCTTCCACCACCCACCCGACCTTGTTGCTTTTTACACACAGAGACAACCTACCTGTATAAATACATAGTGAGTGCCCACATAAACACATAGCGAGTGCCAGCATAAACACATAGCGAGTACCCACATGAATCCATAGTGAGTACCGATTCTCTCCACCTACCTCTACGCTGAAGTGATCGGAGTTTAAGCCTTCGATTTGCATGAATGTGAAAAAGATGGTGTTAACAAACCAAGATACGTTTAATGAAATAACAATATAGAAGTGTAGAGATATAATAGAGACATTCCATAGAATAGATAAACAGGAGGGGTAAAAAAGAGATATAGCACACGAATGAAAAAAGTACAAATTAGGACTCCAAGGAAGAGACATTGGTAAGATCGCCGGAGGGAGCCTGTATGACCACCAGGCTTGCCTTTACACCAGCAGACAAGAGTTCAAAAGCCAAAGGACCCAAAGCCAAGCTAAATTCTTTGCTGTATGCAGCGCCCGGGGAATCAATGTGAGAGGATGTCAGGGGTGAGCTTGCGCCATTGTGTCTTCTTCCTAAAACAACCAGGTCATGTCGTCCCAGCACGATGGTGTCTGATCTAAGCAACGAGTAGGCGGACACAATGTCCACATATTGGCAGGACACATTGAGTTCAGGGGTAGCAGATGGGAAGAGTAAGCCAAGCAGGTGGGCATCCTCGTCGTTAATGTGTGCTGATGGCTGCGACAAGCATGCATGAATGGTCGCCTCAGTCGCATACATCGTCTTTTCACTGTTGGCTCCTGATTTCTGTAGCAGCACCAAGACATCCGCATGGCGATAGGTTTGTAGCTGCAAGGCAAACAACAATGCTGCACGATCGTCTTTGCCACCGAGGAAAGGAACGACAATGCGGAACGCCGGAGATTGTAGGCTGTGATGCTCCCCGTCAAGGATGTTTCCAAAGCCCCGATCCAAAAAGAGTCCTACAGTGCAATGGCCAATGGTGAATGCATGGGTGGCAAATTCCGCATCTGAGACTTGATAAGAGATTCCGCCGGTTGGAGTGGATGGCATGGATGCCGAGGTTGAGGCCGCACGATCAAGAGGATTGACTTCCTTGTCGAGTGTCATTGTCTCGCCTGCCATTGTATTTTTGAGTTTCCATGGCAACAGGACCATCTGTGCACCCACCGAGGAAGAATAGTCGTCGATCCGTTTGATATAGTCAGCAGGAGCAGCAAAATCCAACCAAGTAACTACTTTGATACCAATCAAGCTTGCAAAAGTCCGGATCACACTGAGGACAGGGTCTATGCGGAGAGTTTCCTTCATTTCTTGAATCTTCATCACATCCGAAGGCCGTTGGGTGAGCTCCAGTAGTCGCAATGCATGAACCAACGGTGCTGGCTTGGTCTCGTTCCCTTCGACAATATCCAGTTTCAAAAGCCGCATCAGTGCCATTACCGCAGGGATAGTTTCCATTCTGTTGAGCACCGTTACCATCGTGAATCGATTGCTGTCTGACTTGTAGTCGGAAGGCATTTGAGCGGAGTTTAAACCATTTCTCGCCTCTGATTTTTCTTCAGAATCAGTGGTGGAAGCGAGATCACTATCAGATAACGCTGCCTGTTGTTTTTGATACCAGTCAGGATAAAGCTTGATCACAAATGGAGTTGTCATGACGGTAGTCACCAGAGCCATCACCACCATGATGACAAAAACTAGCAAGAAGGGAGAAAAAGTGAGTTTGCCTTTCCTATTTTTCGTCTCCCTCTATGTTACCTTGATCGTTTAGTACACCAGCATCATGCCCGATATTCAAAACAATCAATTCTACCAACCTATCAATACACAAGAGAGTGAGAAAGGGTTTTATAAAAGCGGGTTTTAGCCTCTTACCCTTTGCAATTCATGAGGAACCCGACAGCTAAGGATTCACGGGTGGTCATGCCAGATACTTTTGCCGCAACGGTGCATCCAGTGATTTTACCAAAACAAGCGACGACAATGACAAGAATGACATATCCCCACACGGTACCTGTATTGAGCAGACCGATTTGCGTTTTAAGGCCTGACAGGGTGAAGTACTAAAAAAAATGCGGAGTTCTAATATTGTGCATTTTGCATGAATCTCCCTTTTTAAAACTTACCAGGGGTAGAAAAAGTATATTGACAATGTCTTCGATCTTCTCCGTGATGCGGATCGGCAGATTGCTTTCATGAGGAATGATGACACCAGCCAGGAAACCGCCAAAGATAGGATGAACACCGATGATATCAGTGACAAAAGCGGAGATCAACACAAGCATCAAGGTTACTGTCATGAGAAGGGGGCTGGGACCATTTTCAAACGAATCCGTCTTCACACATAGTCGGTAGTACAGAGGACCAATCAGGAAGATCAAAAAAAGGGCAAACGCCACAGTGGTTAGAAAGACGTATAGCGCTTCGAGCCCACCTGTCGCATTCAACAGGGCAACCACAAGGGCAAGTAGGACCCTGGTGATATCATTAAAAGAGATGAATGAGCAGCCCGATTTCTATGCCCTGAGGAATACTTACCATGCAGTACAATCATTGATCAAACCAGCCGCCATTGTGATTGCACCTACTTTTGTCCCCAGTAGTTTGAGTTCTGCCAAGATACGGGCCAAGACAGGGAAAGCCTATCATAAACTGTTTTAGTGCCGAGCAAAGATAAAAGGCGGGGATCTTATTACCGTGATCGATATAGCTACACCGAGAAACAATAGGAAGCTGCTGAAAGGAATTGTAGAGTCGTCTTGCAGCTTATACAGGCCTAGGGAAAGAGCAGCGCCAAGACCAAAAGGTAACGCCATTCCTGCAACCGCAACGGAACAGGATCGTTTCCAATCCCGCCGGATTACTTTGACATCCACCTCTAATCCCACCTGGAACAAAAAGAAAACCAATCCGATTGTGGCAATCAAGTTCAGAAAAGGCAGTGATTCAGAAGGAAAGATGTGGTCCATGTAGCCGGGTATACGTCCCATCACAGAAGGCCCCAAGATAATGCCCGCAATCACTATGAGCGATAAGGAACAATGGGCGGAGTTTAAATACAAAAGTTATCTGATTTTTTAAGCTTTCTACCTTCAGAAATGACTTTGGGCTGCCGAAAATACCCCAGAGGAATGGCCAATGCACGGCAAAAGCAGAGGATGATGGTTAACTGTACAGCATAAAGTGTTGCTCGATTAGTAAGATCATCGTCAGCTGCGCATGCATGCGTACCTGAATTATAAACAAGACTATTGGATCGTTCGGATTAAAGTGGGACGGGTTCAAGCCAGAGAAAACACCCGCTTGTGGAGTAGCTGATTTCACCATCTATATGTTGCTGTTGTTGTTGTGATGGTTGTGATATGTTCAAGATGAGAGAAGATCCGAAAAAGTGAAATTGGCCCCATCAGTATTTAAGCAAAAAAGCACTTTAAACTCCGCCCACTCAGAAAAAGAACATCACCAATACATTGTCTTCATGAGCGTTACACCAGCTCAAAGAGTAGAAAAAACCTTGATTAACCTTATTTTTGGTTTCCCTCACTCCTTTAATGGAGTACTCTAGATCAAACAAAGGGATCCCGTGCCTCTTTTACGAGGTTTCGATTGGAATTGTAGTGTACAAGAGTGTTTGGAACGCTCAGATCTGACGTAGCGATGATCATGTCAGTACCGAAGGGAGTGACGCAGTTGAAACACTCTGTTGTATTGCATGTCAGTATCCTTCCCCCCTGCAGCCAAAATAAAGTGCGTAGTAACATTATCCATACCAGAGGCTGGAAGTTTGAATGGCCAAGAGAACGATACTTGGCATGAGGGAAGATTCACATATTTCACATATCTTGTAGGGTGAGACTAAAACATCATCATTCACAGATGGCGAAGAATTGTCTCCTATCCGCATGATTTGTGCAATACATTGGGGTGGCAACCACGGGAACTTATTCAAGTACCGCCTCAATTATTTCAAATGCCGACAGCGAAAAAAATATGTAAGAGAACAGGATTTTCATTCAACCTCTTTTCCTTATCTCTCTCTTTGTCTGCTAGTTTTTTATATTAACTTATTATGAAACGACTCGCCCTGCTATTACTTTTACAAACCATATACCTATTACAGCTATCCCAAGCGCTCCCACATTACCTACAAGATCCTTTTGAAAACGCACACCATGCCGAAGCGGAAGAATTACTTTATGATACCACCCAAAGATGGATGTCTGCCCAGTCAGTGACGTCCTCTTGTAGCAGCTGTATTTCGGCTCTCCAGCTGGTCAAAAGCTTGTCATATACTTCCGAATCCCTCTTGGTTCGAACTCTCACAAATGTTTGCAAGCGATCCAAACGCATGTCTCCTGAAGTCGTAAGTGGTACACTGGCCTTGTCCTCTGACAACCCCTTCTGCATATGCATGTTTTGATATTTTGACTAACGAACTTTAATGTAGTGCCACGGCGTTATGAAGGAACAAGCTCCTATCTTTCGAAAAGTGATCAGGGTAAGATCCCCCTTGATTGTCATTCTTATGTACTCAATTCTTCGTTTGTAATGTAGACAATGTCAGTCTCTGGTCGGGAGGGCCATCTTTTCTGTGCGGCGGTTGGAAACTCCTGTCCTTATCCTGATGTGGAACCTTACACAGTTACTTTCCCCAAAGAAAAACCAGCGGATATCAAGCAACCTGAACCCTCCGGTGATGTCATGACAGTGTTGCAACTTAGTGATTGGCATGTGGACCCTGATTATCAAGTAAGTAACAGCTCATATGGATTTATATGGAAGATGTTGCTTACCGTTATGCAAATAGGAAACATCTGATGCTATATGCAACGAACCCATCTGTTGCCGCTCAGCTTCCACGGACTACTCCAATGTCACCATGCCAGCATCAAAGTGGGGTAAGGAACCTTTATAATCAGGCTGCCGATACTCCCAAGTCATGTACTCATCATCATCTTCTTATCTCTTATACAAGGTGAATACACTTGCGATCCTCCTGTGCGACTAGTGGAGTCTATGCTGAACTACATACCATCCGTTGAAAAGAACATCTCGTTCGGCATTATGACAGGCGACATCCCCCCTCACGAAGTGTGGTCAACTCTGCCCTTTATGAAAACCGAACGGATCCATGACAGTGCTTACGCCTTGCTGCATACACATTTCGACTCCAAAGACAAGATCAACACCCGCTTATATCCGGCTGTGGGTAACCACGAAGCTGCTCCCACAAACAACTTCCCTCTCAGCACCAGCGACATTCCCTCCGAACAGAACCGTGAATATCTTTCCTTGGAATGGCTCTACACTGCTTTGTCAAAGAACTGGAATGGATGGATCGCCAATGACCCCGATTTTTATGTGCAGACAACTACCGGAAGTTACGCCACGAGACCGGTGGAGGGCTTGAAGCTCATCAGTCTCAACACCAACTTTTGCTACACTTTGAATTGGTGGCTGTATCAAAAACCAACGGAACAAGTAAGACTATAAGTAAAAAGTTATAGTGATGACAACTGTCCAATCTAAATGATGCCTTTTCCGCCATGTCATATAGGATCCAAATGGTGTACTGACTTGGCTTGTGGAACAACTGCAGGAATCAGAAGATCTAGGGGAACGTGCGTGGATTATTGGTCATATCGCTCCTGGCGACAGCACATGCTTCCATGACTACTCCAACTATTATCATCAAATCGTCGAACGGTATGCACCTCATGTTATTGCAGGTCAGTTCTATGGACATACTCATGCGTAAGTTATCAAGTAAAGAAGTATAGAGGGTAGAACTTGGCAGTGACAACTTAATCTAACCTCACTACACAGAGACGAAATGCAAATCTTCTATCGTGGTGGTCAACAAGAAGCATCCGAAGCTATCTCTGTGGCATATATTGCTCCATCCATGACTCCTTATCTCCATGTAAACCCGGCCTTCAGGTAAACAAGCAGCTCATTGGTTGAAAAGGAAAAGATAAAACGATATACTGATTTGATGATCGATTGATAGAGTGTACAAGATTGACAAGAAGACTTTTGAAGTTGTCGACTCACTTACTTATATGGCCAACCTTGACCAAGCAAACACATGGACGAATGAGCCGGTAAGAGCTTTTATTTTATCCTGACATAAAACAGTCGTACTCATTCCAAACAACCTCTTTACTAGAACTGGCATTTGGAATACTCCGCCAAAGACGTATACACCTCACCAGCAGCCCCATCGACCGAAACATCTCCCTTGACAGCATCCTGGTGGCATAGTGTGACCGAGGATATGGAATCAAACGTCGACACTTTTGAAAAGTACTGGCAACACCGCCGTCGATTCGCTCCCAATGCGCCTGAATGCACCGGCGATTGTCGTCAGCACACCATCTGTAACATTCGCGCCGGCAAATCAGAACTTCGATGTGATTACGATCCTGACTCCTTTTTGCGTACCTCCGAACGAAGTGCAAAATACCTGGACCGTCATTCTTGTGGTGGCAATTTTGAACCTATCTCTCCCACCTATTGATAAAAAGCCCATGTATGCATTCTCAAAAGACATACGTACTTTAGATTTTAGTGGACATTCTTTATTTATTCTCATTTACATCAGTTACTTGATCAATAAAAGTGTTTTTTGACTCCATCTTGCATTAATGTCGATCCTTCAGAAAATTCACCCTCGTTGGGTGATTAGCGGTTTCCCCAGGATTTTTTAAACTCCGGTTCTAGCTGCAAAGGTTCATTTTTCTGCTAATCCTAGTCCCTGCTTCTTCTTTCCCCTCTCCTCCCTGCCCCATCGATCCCTGCTTTGATTTTTCTTCTTTTTCTCCTTCTGTGCCTTCCATTAGTATAGTCTATCCCGCTCCCTCTCCTTTATCTTCCTTGATCGCATTAGGATTTTTTAGTTCCCCGATTCCCCCAGCTGGACAAATGATTAAATCATTCATCTGCTTCTTTGCTCCTTCCTCGGTCCTTGTATAGATAAAGTTCAAGTAGTCGAGTCAAAAAGTGAGATCCGTTCTTTTATAGATTTGACACACAGTGAAAGCCTTATTATACACAAAATTCAAATCAAGTTAGACCAACAGCAGCGGGATCTCGGCCCTTTCGCTCAAATTTAGTCCCAGGAATCGAGGTGGTAGTGATAAAAATGGGTTCAAGTAAGTTTTATTGAATGTATGAGACTATTTCTAAGATATATGAAGAGGAGGGAAGGCTGTGGAGGCATTTACAGGACTTGGAACGACTAACCTCGCGCCATGACCAAGGGAATGAGGAAGGGGAGAGACCGGTGGCGGAGAAAATGTCAGTTGTGGTGGGCAAAGGGGAGTAGACAAACGAGTAGTGATGTTCTATTAAGTTTTATTGAGTGAATGAGACTTTGTTTAGTGGGGGGGAGACTGCGAAGGTACGTACAGGACAGGGAATGGCTAATCTAAAGTAATGACCATGGGAAGAGGAGAAGAGCTGACCAGCGGTGTTGAAAGTGTCAGGAATGGTGGACAAAGGAGAGCCCGTAAACCGGTAGTGTTGTTTAAAAGTGCAAAGGCCACACAAAATTGTACAGTGGAATGGGGGTGCACCTAAAAACAAATTGCGAGGGTTTTCTCCATGAAGCCTATATCCGTTGCCATCCTGTTGAATTTGCTAAGAAAAAGAAGAGTAATGATGGAAGATGTTTATGTGAGTCATGGTAAGACACAAATGGACAAGCTCGTGAGAAGGAGGGAATTACCCTGCGTTCGTCGTTGAAGGTCGTTGTATAGTGAGCTAGTCGTTGAAGATGCGGTGCCAATGTCGGTGAAAAGAAAAGTGATGAAGAAGCAAAGAAGAAGCAAATAAAAGGTTAACAGAAAAGTGAGCTTTGTAGCCATAGCGGAGTTTAAATTTATTGAAAGCTCCAAAGGGGAATTTTCTGGAGGGGCTATGACTCCTCCTATTTTACATTTATCTTTTCTCAACTTCTCTTCCCCTCGCCCATTTTCTTTTGACTCGCCAATGTCTTCACAAATCTTGCAACACGATCGCTCTACTCTAAAAGCTTCATGCATACAACATGATGGCATACAACATAATGGCATACGACATGATAGCTTGGTGGCGGCCCTGTGATACACACCTTGACTTTACAATATACCTCCAAACGCTTGTGCCGTATCCAGTTGAAAGCTTTGAACCTCTGACAACAGGAACGATGGTGATGTAGGCGCTACAACAACTTTTAGAAGGTAAGAAAGATCATAGCGCTGAAGATGGGAGACAAGTACTCAACCTATTCACGTAGTACCAGTGGCCCAGACAGCGACAAGAAATGACGGGGACGAGTCTTTGACCGGTATGATTAGTGCAACGCTTGCTTGGTAGGGAGGGCAAGGCTTGGTACTCTCCCATGGACTGCTCATCAACAACTATCATTGAAGATCCCAGCTCCTCTTGGCTTCATTTGTGTGACAACAATCGACATTTGCTCAGTACTCACAACTTAACGTTTGGGGGAAGACCGGGTCACAAAAGGTAAATGGAAGTGACACTCGGGTCGGGAAGGGAAAAGAGCCATCATGTTGATCATCTGGGTTATAGTGGAATCGATTGTTATCTTCATGGAATCTATCTATCAACGATGTGTGTCAAAAGTAAGTAAAGAACAACAACAAAGAAAAGGAAAATAGAAAAGGTCCATGATGAACTAATTTGAAATCTACGAATGGGATTGAAAGTAGCATATTACACCAACCAGGCGGTTTCAAAAACAAATGCAATTTGGGGGGTGGGGGTGGCCACTCCTTCCCTAACGTTGATTGGATTCGATTACACAATAACACAATAACACGATTTTCATGGGTACCTTCCTCCATTTGGATATAAATACTCTGGACTCAAACTTGTCATCTCCCTCTCTTCTTCTTCTTCTTCTTCTTCCTCTCTCATTCCCTTCTTTTTCTTTACCAACCCACTTCCAATCTTTTATATCTAACGCTAACGCTGGTCGTTTCCCTTCTGCTACCTTTTGTACATTTACCAATCCTAGACGACGATCACCTGTACCACTACAACTGCAACCATCAGCAATCATCCCACACACCCCTCACATAGTCCTTTACAACAACAACAACAACTAACATGATGCGCTCGACTCTCTTTTTCGTTTTGATGATGTTTGTCACCATGATTGTGGCTGCCCCTATCCGATCCTCCTCCGACGAAGACTCTACTGAAGGCTTGACCAAGCGTGGCTCCAAAAGCACCTTTTCTGGTACTGGTACCTGGTTCCTCCCTGCTACCGAAGGTGGCTCTACCGGTGCTTGTGGTCCCAAGGAAGGAAACAACTCTCCCATCGTCGCCCTCAACTCCCCTCAATACGGTAACATGAGCAAGAAAAGCAGCTGGTGTGGCAAAAAGATCCGTATCACTGGCCCCAAAGGATCCGTCGTTGCCACTGTGAATGACGCCTGTCCCGAATGCAAGCATGGTGATCTGGACTTGACCCCTGTCCTCTTCAAGAAGGTCATTGGTGATATGGATATTGGTGTTGGCAAGATTTCTTGGCACCTTGCTTAATTGAATGGCATCCTCCCCCTCTCTCTCCTTAGTTATCATCACACTCTCATCCTTACACATCATTCTTCTTAGCTGTCCATAGTCCACTTGTATCTTCTATCTTTTATGTTTTAGTATCCCTTCCTCATTCTGAATCCAATCAAATAAAAAAATCACATTTTTGCTTTTCGATGGGCCTGTCATCTTGATCCTGAACTGTTGTTCACTTTTGTAAATCACCGTAGTACAGATTAGACCGGAGTGGAGATGGCCTTGACCTGCTATTCTACTTTGATAAAGAGCTGTCTTCATTAAACGAACGAACTAATGTACTTAATCCTGACTTTTACTACTATGCCATACTAGATGATTGGATGTCAACTGTGATGGTGATGAGAAAAAAAAAAAGACCGAAACACTTTTCAACTCCGCTCTCTCTCCGCTTGGATCTTTTCTTTGTTTGAGCGAATTGCACATGTCTCACTCCCTTTTATGTGCCGTTGGATAATGAATTCAAATGCCCTCATAAGGATGATTTTGATGGTCCCAAAATAATACTCATTGTCAACCAAAAGTTCGGAACTGTGCATACCCTTTTCTTTCTACTACTGTTTGCCCTGCAAACCATTGGATAACCCTCTTTATGACCGACTTTCCCCCCTGAGTGCTGTCAAAAGAAACCTGTATCATTGCTCCTTTGTCATCAGGCCAGTGCGCCGATGAAATGAAAGGAAACTTCATCTTTGCCAACCCCCTTTATCCATGCAACACGAGCCATTTCAAACTCCGGTCGGGCTGAGGACTTTTTCGGTGGGGGGGATTCTCTTTTTTCTCGGTACTCTTTCTCCTTTTTTTTTTTTGGAATGCCACATTGCTTCAGGGCACTATCACTTTTATGACAATATAGACTAAACCTTCTCATCCCAAGTCATCAGCGATATATTCGTTTGTATACATTGTCTATAATCACCGTCTAGTTTTTTTGCATGCATGCGACCGACATGTCAAAGGTAAGTCTACTTATTCTTACTCCCACCTCCAATGACTATTCTGACCGTCTCTTTGCACATCTCGGATTTGACTCGAGCCATACTCTAAGCAGAATAGAAAAAGATGACAGCTTGTACTCAGGTCTAGCCTTCTCTTCGCCAAGGGCTTGACCATTTTCGCTAAGAAAAAGTGGAAGGTTCCTGGGATCAGGTTTGGCTAAGCGTAAATGGCAAGGCTAGAACAAGACTCTTTTGTATTAACGGATGATGATGCTCTGGCCAACTCTATTTGAAATCGCTCTGTATCCTGTGTACTGGAAACAAGCTCCCAAACAGCTGACCATGGAAAGTATATCGATCATGTAGGACTAACAACGAGGATGGAAGTGTGTGGTTCTCTCCTTGCTTTTTGGGAACTCTGCCAGGTAAAAAATAAACATTCGAACTCCGATACGAATTCAGGCTACAAAGAACCGTCAGTCCCTTTTTTTTGCTTCTTCTTTGCTCCTTCATCTCTTTTTTTTTTCTTTCCTTCGACATTAGCATCGCATCATGGACGACTCGACCTCTATACGACGACCTTAAACGACGAACGCAGGGTAACCCTCGCAATTTTTTTTTCCTGTGTACTCACTTTTCCATTGTAGATTCTGTCGCCACTGCACTTTCATAGTGCATTCACCTTTAGCCCACTCTCTTTGGACACTACCACAAACCCTTCTGACACCGCTGGGCGGCTCTCCCCTTCTCCATTCCGTAGCTCATTACACTAGATTAGTCATTCCATGGCAAGTCCTAGATACCATAGGCTCATTCAGTGAATAAACTCTACTTTGAACCATGACTTTACTCTTTTGAATATGCTCTTTCAGTCTTTTTGAAACATCTGACATACACCGGTGTGGCAAATCTTGATCGATTGCTACGCACACGAGAATTTGAAAAAAGACAGGGTGTGAAATAAAGTGGGGAATGCTACAGACAGAGCCATCCTGACAGAACCAACCTGCGTATCCTGAATTTTGCTGACAATAAGGACTTACATGACGGGGAACTCACTGAGTCCCTGACTTCAGTCCCGATTATAGATGGGACTCGACTTGAAATGAAGATAAAACCGCCCCTGCCCACACCCTCCTCCAACAATGTGTGCCTATGCACTCTAGATTTCAAACCCCGATTGTCTATAAGATCTTTTTGTGCCCATCCTATTATTTTGCTCCTTCTTCCCCTCGTCATTACTTTTTTGCCTCCATTGTCATTCTCTTTACACCACGACGTCGAACGAACGAACGAACGAGCAAACGAACGAACGAACGGTAACTCTCCTCTTCTCACGTCATGTTCATCTTTTGCTTACCATTACTAACTTTTTACCTTTTGCATCGATCCTCTTTCTTTTGACACTAGATCGGCTACGACGATGACGACGGCAATAGGGACGACGACGATGCTAATGACGGCTCCACCACTGCTTCATGTCGCCCAAAAAGGCACTTTTTAAAATTTTCAAATGTAAAAAACATGGGAAACCCTCGCAATTTTTTTTTAGGTGCACTCCCATTCCATTGTAGAATCTCGTAGTCCATATTATCAATAAAAGTGTACTAATTTTTTGCCCTCACCCTTCCGCTACTATCTTTGATACTTTTACACAGCTTGGCTGTCTTTGTCCACCTCCATTTGCTTACTTTTTACAGCAGTTTAGTCATTCTCATTACAATAGCTTGTTGCCATTAGACATTAGCTTACCTACGTCCCCAAACATAGCCTGTACCATAGCTTTTTAGTTCTATCCCATCAATAAAGCCTACTTGAATCTTCCTACGAAAGACGTGTCTCAAATCCACAACCATGACAATACCATGTACATTATAAAGACCAAACTACAGATGAGTAGCTCATCATTGACAACTAAAACACCAATGATTTACTAGTTGTAACGAATCTAATGACATGTACATGATCGTAAGGTCTATCTTCGCATACATACAAAGATTTATTGGTACAATTGGTTTAATGGGCTATGGCACAGACTATGCTTGAGGCCGGAGTTAAGCTAATGTGTAAATGGCGACGGGCTGTAATGAGAATGACTAAGCTACTGTAAAAATCAAGCAAATGGAGGCGGACAAAGACAGCCAAGCTGTGTAAAAGTATCAAAGATAGTAGCGGAAGGGTGAGGGCAAAAAATTAGTACACTTTTATTGATAATTTGGACTACGAGATTCTACAATGGAATGGGAGTGCACCTAAAAAAAAAATTGCGAGGGTTTCCCATGTTTTTTACATTTGAAAATTTTAAAAAGTGCCTTTTTGGGCGACATGAAGCAGTGGTGGAGTCGTCATTAGCATCGTCGTCGTCTCTATTGCCGTCGTCATCGTCGTAGCCGATCTAGTGTCAGAAGAAAGAGGTCCGATGCAAAACGCAAAAAGTTAGTAATGGTAAGCAAAAGATGAACATGACGTGAGAAGAGGAGAGTTACCGTTCGTTCGTTCGTTTGCTCGTTCGTTCGTTCATTTGGCGTCGTGGTGTAAAGAGAATGACAATGGAGGCAAAAAAGTAACGACGAGGGGAAGAAGGAGCAAAATAATAGGACGGGCACAAAAAAATCTTATAGCCAATCGGGGGTTGAAATCTAGAGTGCATAGGCACACATTGTTGGAGGAGTGTGTGGGCAGGATGGTGTTCCTGAGCTTCAATTTGCAGTATATCCCTGACATATCAGAGCGAGCATGCTACTACATTCTCATGCTATGATGTGGACTTACCTTTTGAACGACAAATAGACTGGATCAGAAGATTGAATGTTGCCAATTGGGATAGCAGGGGTGGAAATCCATCATGAGCACCGAGTCTTGTATAAAAGTCTTCCTGTACAAATGCATTTTCAGCGACGGTAGGTTGAATAGCATCGCCAGGACTGAGTTCTTTCGCCACCAGTCGGTCATGTCATTCGCCGATCGCCGGGAACAATTTCTTTCAGAGGCTGGTGGGTGGGTTAAGGGCAGCACGTGCAATATAAAAGAATCGACCATATGTGGTGAAGCTTGCGATTGATCGCACTAATTCTCTTGGAAGGTTGGTGAGATATGCGCCGTTTATCGTTGTGTTGTTCCATCGGCCTTAGAGTCGTATTTGATCCACGTTTGCACACACGTTACCCGCCATACGAGATGATGAGCCGCAATTGATATGTGTCTTTTTGTTGGACCTGATACCAGGAGAAGAGAGGGCCTTGCCGATCGATTCCCGATGAGAAGAGTAAGACCATTCCTGTGCATGACTGGGCGGTATTATCTTCATTTCGAATCAAGTCCCAGCTATGCCCGAGACTCAAGTTCAGGGACTCAGAGAGTCCCCTGCCATATCAGTCCTTATTGTCGGCAAAATTCAGCATACACAGAGTGGTTGTGTCCCGGTGGTTCTGTCTGTAGCATTCCCCAATAAAGTGGGCGGGCAGCCTTCGACGTGGAACCATCCCTTGTCTATGCACGGGATATACGAATCATTTCTCACGGTAGTTTTGATGGAGTTCAAACATCAGTATAAACACGTCTCCGTTTTATCATCCCTACTCTATGTTACAGCACCCTTCCTTTAACACCGTCTTTCTCTGCGAATTCGACTCTTCACATGTCGGAGGTTAAAACGGAATTAACTTTGGTTCAAACTCCGGCGGGATCCTCTGAAAAACTTTTATGATTTCTGGTTGCAGAGTTTTGTGACAAATTGCCCTGATTTTCAAAACTGAGAAGGATAACTTATCTTTAACCACCACATGCAACAAGGTGAATTGTATATCTATCTAAAGATACCGAAGTTGAAGTACGTCTGTGCTGTATATGTCTGTAAACACTACACCAAGCCCTAAATCAGCGGCTGATTCCAGTGACCCAAAAGTTGGCAATTTATCCATCAAAGTTCAACAGTTTTTGCATTATTCGTTAAACAAGAAGAACTACTTTCTTCAAGTGAAATTTGAGGTGAGGTTTGCTATCTCATTTGCGAGAAAAGCCATGTCCAACAAAAAGGGATGTTTTTCATGGGTGATGGTCCATCCTTTTTCTTCAAAAAAGGGGCATTTGAAAAATTCGGCAACATTTAGGATTTATGAACTTGAGGATTCCAGGGACGCATAGTACTTGTGCAGACAGAGTTCAAAAGGCAAAGTAGCAAAGTCAAATAGTGAGAGATTCGTCCATTCATGCACTTGAGGCTGAGTGAAATCCTTATCGCACAAAAAATCCAACTCGAAGCTGAGCAACAGCGACTCCTCACTTCGTCTGGAAAGCTCACCGACGCTTTTCCTTTGCCCATCAGCCAATTCTCATCGAAGATATCTGCCTCTTCACCTATAAGAAACTCATCTTTTTGATCTTTGAACAAGCTACACACTCTAACACTTCCCTCTTTCCCGTCTTTTGTGAGAACGACAGTCTCTTTGCTCTATTTCATTCTTATAAACTTCTCTTACTTTTTGATTCCATACAGTGTATTCGATTATAAGCCTATGCTGAAGTCCATTTGTTGGCCACCCTCGTATGCACCCAGACTCCACCAAAAAGTAAAACTTTGAAACTCCGATTTCCCAACAAAAGTGAAAAGAAAAGTTCTTCATTCTTCATTCATTCTTCTTCGTCTTATTTATCATGGGAAACCAATCTAGTCAAGAAAAGCAATCCAAGGTGGACGCAACTCACATACGATTACTTTTGGACTATCTGACTACATCTGAAAAGGACCATCTCTTGAAACAGTTTGGTGGCAATGATACCTCCTCTTTTAAAAGCATCGACGTTGGCGCCTTTACGAAACGGTGCCATGACGACTTGCCTGACTACTTTGATGGACCACTTGCTCATTCGCTTGGTCTTTATGTTGGTTCTCATTGCTATTCCACCACGCCGACTATGCTTACGCTTCGCCAATGCCTGGACAGCGTCATCGCCATCACCCACGGGACCACATTATCAGACGGGACAACCATCAACACAGCCGATGCTTTTGTACAGCTTTACATCTTGGCAGCCAAGGAACACAACATGTCATTGGAGACCTTTGTCACGGGGATGGTTAGGACTGGTGTGCAGCTCTGGTTTGAAGGCTCGGGGACCAAGTTTGTGGACGACACTGCGCAAAGCTCTCGACTTGTCAACACGATACTTCACTTTGCGAAAGAACGGCAGCGAACGACGGAACAGATGGACTGGCTATTGGATGACGACCAAGATGTATCAAAACACAACAATGGGGGCGACAATGGGTGGACACAACAGGTGACAGCGCAACCTTTTGGGCACTTGACGGACGATACGACGAAACAGGCGCTAGTCTCTTGGTTTGAAACGTCGAGCGAACTGGGGATCCTCTTTCGACTGGTGGCGAAAACATACTTTTTTGGGCGATCTGATTTACAAGGCGAACGTTTACACCAGGCACGGGTATCACACGGACGGTGTCCTTCCATTGGGTCAACGGCGGGCGCTTCCTCGTTCTCTCGACTACTATCGCCTTACGACTATTTTTACTTGTGTATGCAACTTCCCCAGAATGCGTTGTCTTGGTCATCACACGAAAGGATCCAGCGGCGCCAACCAGCAGACCAGGATTTACAGCATCGGAATATCTTCTCATCTCGACAAAACGGGAACAGTTGGCAGGTGTTTGCGAATGGGATCGTCAGAAATCAAGGGGCGACGCTGTTGGTTATCAAGACAAAGGATGGGTCTCTCTTTGGTGGGTATGCGGATGATCCTTGGCGACTGGAGACGGATTGGTACGGCACTTCGACAAACTACCTGTTCCAGCTGGACGGCTCTTTCTCGCCTCACAATATGATGGGTCTCTGGAATGCGACATCAAACAACCGCCATTATCAATACTTGTGCTGGGGGAAGAAAAGTTTACCTAATGGCTTAGGTAAGAGTAGGATTAAGCAGGAGAGATGGGAGACTGACTAATAGCATGTTATATAGGCATGGGTGGGCAACTCGATTATGCAGGGCTTTGGATTGATGCAGACTTTATTCATGGACACTCAAAAGGGCCGATCTGCTCCACCTATCAAAGCCCGCGGTTGTCTTTACAAGATCAATTTGAAATCGATCAAGTAGAAGGTAAGTCAAGGCAAAGACTGTAGAGTATGATTCTGACTGAAGGGTTTTACACATAGTATGGCTTGTCAGACCGATTATTCGCGATGAGGATGAAGACGACACCAATGGCGGTAGTGTGCTGGATCGTGCGGAAGATATGGAATTCCTCGAGATGTCAGGGAAGAAACTCTATTCGCGGGACTTGGAGAAACCACCAGCAACCCAGGACGACAATCAAAATCAGCCATCCTCGTAGTTGGAAGGTGTCACCATATCGTTACTTTTGATGCAAAGCCTCTTTGATTACCTTATTCTTACTTGACATGGAAATAAAAATCATACCACTGGGCCCCCCATACCAAAAATCGTCGGCGCTTGAACTATTTTTAACTCGACCTTCCATCGACATAAATTTGATTCAGATCTTCCTCCTTCTTCCTTCCTTTTACTTACTTTAGACCACTCCTTCCTACTTCTTCCTATGGCATCACTATCTACAACTGGCACTTTGTATGTTTACGGTGACTCTTATTCTGGTAAGTATCCCTCTTTGTAAACAATATTGTTACTGAACCATACTCTCTGTGTAGAGATCGCCAACAATAGCCGACGAACCAATGGACCAGTATGGAGTGAACGACTCGCTGAGGCCTGGGGCTTACAGCTACAAAGCTATGCTGCTCTTGGGAGCCGAACTTGTCGAGCATCTGATGTGGCCTCTCCTTCTATTGCCAGTCAAGTCGAACGTTACAGGAATACGGTGGCTCATGGGGATCAACAACATAGCGGCAGCACAAATGACGTACACGCCTTCTTCATAGGAGTAACCGATATCACCAACTCTACAAGTAAGGACATAACCGTTGATCTATCTATCTTATCTGTAACCCTTCTTTTGTACCTGTATTTAGAATTCGAAGCAAACAACCTTGTCGGATGCATCAACCAACAAATCGTAAGTACCAGTACAGGGCGGGGTCCCAAAAAGGAAAGGGCTGGGTAGATTGAAGGCCCAAGCAAACAAAACAAAAGTCTATTTCTAAACGTTTTCCCTAATATGTGTCTTTTATGGGTCTCTCTCTCTCTTTAGGCTAATCTTCAACAGGTTGATCCTCAAGTCAAGGTGCTCTTACTTGGGATCCCGCCTTTGGAATACTCGCCTTTTTACGCTAATCATACCGATCAGGAACGGATCAAGGCTCGGGTCAATGAATACAATGTGGGCTTAGAAGATGTGGCAACGGATACAAAGGACGACATGAAGGTACCGCTATCTTTTATCGACAACAACTTCCTTTTTGCTGATATACTGGGGAATCCCGATGGCTATGGATTGAAGGATGTGGACCATGCTTACTGGAATCAATGTCAAGGCCGGTGTGACGATTCCATGGATACGTACCTCTGGTGGGACTCGATTCACTTGACGGGGGCTGGCCATAAAGCGATCGCCGATACCATCATCACCAAGAATCCATTTGGCTATGCCGTTGGCGGTGACTCTAGCGATGATTATTATGATGCTTTCTTGACGTCGTCTGGTGACTATGTGCAGTATGCTCCCTGGTTCATGCTCTTTTGCGTGCTGGTGATTGCCGTCATGATGATGCGTCCAAAACATGGCTTCAAGGCAACCTTGCGCTCTCTGTGGAAACAACGTCGTGATGCCCATGCATATACATCCGTGCCTGTCTAGACTCTTTTAGCATAACCCCCTTATTCGCATACTACCCACTACCTTACTATTGTTTACTATTCCCTTATTGTTGTTTGCTCTTTTGTATCATCATATCATAAACAAATCAAATGTCTTGCCTATGTATCTTTATGTCAGAAAAGGGAGGGGCGTGTAGAATAAGGAGGTCCGTCGTTTCGTGGTAACAATCATGCCACATATGACATGGGCCTCTCAGAAAAAAAAAAAGTCGGCATGAACAAGATGCCTTCGTTTTTAAAACCCGCCGTCCATAAGTGGCCCCCTCTCCTTTTTTTTTTCTTCTTCTTCTTGTCTCTCTCTCTCTTCCCCTTCCCCCTCTTCCATGTCCCCTACTTTTTCTGACCAGCAGTGGTTGGAGTGGTTTGGAGATCCCTTCCAATTGTCACACAGTCTATTGCCACCCGTCATGACGCCCCGCGATCACTCTCATGACCCACAGCCATCTCTACCGAAAACAACAATGAATGACAACGGCAAGCTTTTTTTACAACGACACTACAGCTCAACTTGGGGTCGGCGATCCATAGCTTTTCCACCGTCTCTGGAACTCCACCACAAGCGACGCACCTATCCACCTGCGGCACGGCGTGTGCTCAAGAAAGAGCATCAACGCTTTATCAGTGGCACGCAACGGGGTGTCAGGCGATGGCGACGGCGACGACACAGCCTTTCCTTTTTTTTCTACCTTGTCCCTTCTGGCAAGAGCGTCTCTTCTCCATCTGTTGTTGGTGCGTCCAGGTAGGTAAGGATATCGTAGATCTTTTTTTCTTGCTTGTTCTCATTCGGCTTTTTTTTTAATGATACATAGACCTCGGAGCGATGGCTTCTTTTGCATCAAGCCTACGGTACAAACGTCGATGCTCCTCCATCATGACTCATGGTCTGTGTGCAGTAATACGGGTGGCAAGAAGGGTGGTTTGTTTTCTCATTGGCCCCGCCCTCCTCTGCTCCACAAGGAAACCGACATGTCTTCCCTCTCCATGCCATCCATCCCTCCAAGTCTAGGCAACACTACGACCTTTTCCGCGGTGTGGAAATCACAGTCTGGCAAGTCTGGCAAGCAGGTGATCCATGTCGATGAAAAAGGGCAGGCGACCGTCGGATCCTGGTGGAAAACCTGCAACTGTGAGCAGTCTGTCAGCGTATTGGCGACGCTCTTTTTAATGGGGTTCCTGGCCTGTCCTTTCTGGTGGCTCGGTGCTGTGCTTTACCTGTCTCGGTCCAATTACTTTGATACAAATGTGGCCTATCTCTGGTCCCCACGCACATTTGGGCATCTCAATTGCTGGATGTCGGTGACAAGTCTCGTTTTACTAGGTGGCATCGTTGGCGTTGTCATTTGGTATCACTCTGTTTGACGTTTTATACCCCCTCATCAAGTTGTTACTTTACACATGTATCCCCCCTCCCCCCTTATTACCCTATCTTTACGCATACATCATACCTATAATAGTAATCCATTTGCATACATATATCGTCATCTTTGAATAAAAAGTTGTCTCTTAGTCTTCTTTACTGACTGACTTGTCGAGCCTCTCTCTATGTAGAGTCAGTGGTTCAATGGTCTGATGATGGCATAAAAAGTCAATATGACTGGGCCTGACATGACTAAAGCTCACTTTTTTACGTTATCACTCTGTCTTTTGAAGTCTACTATGTGTCCCTTTAGCATTCTCCTGTTGAAAAAAACTTAGGCCCTGAATCGATATGGCCACTATTTTTAAACTCCGATTTTGAAAAAAAGGATGGACCCTCATCCACGAAAAAGTGCTACTTTTCTTGGACATGGATTTTCTTGAAAGCGAGATAGGAAACCCTACTTCAAATTTTTTACATAGAAATTTGTACTTTTTGTCTATCGAATGATTCCAAAAGTAATTGGTTTTCTCGAATGCAGCACCCTCTTTGGGCTTACTCCAATCGGTCGCTGTTTTGGTGCTTTGTACAGACTTGACAGGCGCATACAACATAGGGAAGGGTTTTCCTTGCCAGGTTTCAATGTATATGCGCTGCATCTTGTCCCATGTGAAAATAAAAGTTGGGTTGTCCATCTCAGTTGTGAGGAATAGGCCAGCCCTTCACAAAAAGTAAGAGCTGGAAACCGCCTCGTTTTTAAAAATCACAAAACTTTCAAACCCCGCCTTCGTATCCTGAAAGGATTTTATTTTGCCCGTCCTTTCCTTTTGCTCCTTCTTCCCCTCGTCATTACTTTTTTTGCCTCCATTGTCATTCTCTTTACTCCACGACGACGAACGAACGAACGAACGAACGAACGGTAACTCTCCTCTTCTCACGTCACGTTCATCTTTTGCTTACCATTACTAACTTTATGCCTTTTGCAATGCTCCTCCTTCTTTTGACACTAGATCGGCTACAACGATGACGACGACGGTAGAGACGACGACGATGCTATTTGCGACTTCACCACTGCTTCATGTCGCCCAAAAAGGCCCTTTTTAAAATTTTTAAATGTAAAAAACATGGGGAAACCCTTGCAATTTTTTTTTTAGGTACGCTCATCTTGTCCATGGTAGATTCACTAGCCATTGTACCGATAAAGTGGACTATCCCTACGCCTACTACTACTGATACTTTTAATAATACTGATCTGCTCTCCTCCTCCCTTTTCCTTAGCTCATTACACTAGATTAGTCACTCCATGACAAGCCCACTGCCACCCACTAGGACATGTAGCTTAATCATAGTCTAATCAGTCAATAAAAACCTACTTTAACCCATCTCCATAACTCTGTTCTTTAGCATAAGCTTCAGTGATCTTGGAGACTCTGATGTGTAGCAGTGCAAATCACCCGGTGCGCCAAGCCCTGACCAAGAATTTTTTGGTGAGAGGGGAATTGGCGGGGTTTGAAAATGCTCCAAGTCTCCACTTTTCCTACAAATCTCCTTCAGTACCCCATCCCTTCGCCCAATCTGTGTGCACACTACTACTGATACTTTTGGTTTTGCCCGCCCTATATCTCCTTTTCTAGATCATTACACTAGTCTAGTCATTCAAAGCCTATACATTCGCAGCCACCCACACTTTATAGCTTAACCCACCGTTAGACCACACCAATCAATAAACCTCACTTGTCTCTACATAAAAAGTTACATACATATCAAGTGGAGAAGTTTTTTATTTGTAAAGAGCAAGACTACGATAACCCACAGGGCTTTTTCAATCTATTCACTAGCTTTGGTAAATGTACACCGAGTTGTCGGTTTGATCGCGGGAAAGGTACTCTCTATAGAGAAAGAGAAAAAAGTAAGGGTTAGCAAAAAGAACACATGCATAAATGGGATGTTACCTATCGATCAGAGATTCGATTCTTTTCTTGATATCCGTAGCCTATAGAGTCCGATGATTTGGTTTAGATGAAAGAAAAAAAAAAGTCGCATAGCGGTTTCACTTACGTCGATAGGGAACTTTAACTGCACAAAGAGTTCATTCACCAGGGCAACATGGGTCATTTGCTTTTTCGATTTCATGATCCGCACAACAGCAGCTTCCAGCTAATTGCAATACAAACCAAGCAATAGGTCAGAGTACTGAGCATGATCGCTTCTGTGCCTTTTTTAGGAGACTTACCTGGTATTGTCTATCCACCAACACTTTGGTTTGTGTTTCTTTTCTTTCTTCTGTAGATTGTTCTTGTTGGATACTGTTGATCTTGAGACGGACCGCAGATGCCGAGAAGTTACTGTTGTATGCAAATGTATCCTCGTCGGTGACAGTGTCGTTTGGCGGTTGCTTGACCAATAGTTTGTGTTTGCCGCATGATAGTGATTGTAGGACCCGTTTCAGCTCTTTATCATCTATTCACCCCCAATAAAACGATGAGTTCGGGTATCATCCCTTTTACTGGCTTGTATAGTTTTCATTTTACTTACCGAGATTTGTCGCAAGAGCAATATCCTTGTAATCCATGGTTGATTTGGTCGTATCGTTGAATAGCAGTAGCACGATCGTTTGGAAGAGACTGACCGTTAGTTCTTTCGATCCTTGAGGGAAGTGGGATTTGACGACACATGAGCCTAGTGCGTTCCTCCAAGCAAGTTTCCGGCCTTTAAAGCTTTTGGTGTAAAACGTTTGATAGGCTTGTAACAAGGATGCCATCTACACACGCACACCAGTCAGTTCAAATTGTAGTTAGATATCATCCTTATTCATGAGCTTTTGACCTTACATTAGTTGGAAGCATGATGTCAGTAGTCGGATACGTGGGCCAGACACCTTGAGCAAGGACATTGACATACAGCGGTATGCTATCCTGTTCCCCATAGTCCTTGGATTCCTACAGAGTCGTTCCCCAATGTCCAAGGTTCAAATTAGTACAACCACCCACCCACCCTTTTCATTGCACAAGGTACTTTACCTTGAATGTAGTGTTTATATCAGCTGATATATCCATGTCCTTGAACATGCCTTCAAGATTCTTGGTAAAGTCGGGACCACATTCTAAAGCAGGGAGTCTTTTAGCCATGTTCCCCCCTCCCATTTATCCTGCTGCCCTACCTGATTTGATTTTGCCCAGTATGCTCTTTTCCAAATCATTCGACGTCGTTCGATTCAGTAGTAGTCGCTTCGAGAGAAATCGCTTGTAGAATGCTTCAAAAGTATCCTTGCCTACAAACCAAAATTATCTGCCGTTAGTACCTAGTGGTTCAAGACAGGTAAAAGTGCTTCTCTATTCGCATATGACTATACCTTGTAGATAACGGAAGATCACCAGCACCTTGTCAAGGTGACTTTCGATCCGATGTTCTGGCGGTTGCTATCGAATCACACAAAAGAGGGCATTAGTTCACATGTTACAGCCATGACCTTCCTTCCTATTACCTTGGCACCAGATCGTAGCATAGTGTCAAAGTATTTGGCCAACATCTCCGCAGGTTTGTTTCTTCGGGAGTTGATGAAGGTTTCGAAGCTTTCCTTGAATGCATTGGCGAAGGTGGGATTGTTGTCAAAGCTGTCGTGGAGAATCTTGTCCACTTCGTCCTTGAAGGATAGCAGGGTCGACACCATCACTTGATCTTTTGAAGGATCCTTCACCATCCTGACACCTCGTTTCTATCAAAGATCCGTTAGCTCAAGCTGTTGTTTGCCTTTTGCAGGTTGGTTTTACCTTTATGTAGTCCCCAAAGGCTGTGCGTAGCTTGGTAATCGATTCGTGCGAAGATACAAAGTGATAAAGGATAGCCAGGGATTCCCTTTCGCAGTGATCCATCATATCGTCGAAGCCTATTTACAAAAAAGATGAGAGCCATGTTGGTCCACCACCATACTTTCAAAGAGTACTGTACCTTGGGAAAGGATGATATCGATCTTGGTATATATTAGCTGATTGGTCACCACCTCGGTCAGAGAGATCTTTGTCCCTTTATCCAAGTATGTTGCTATCCTGTATTCGCTTTCCTGCTGTACCCGATCCTTCGCATGTTGCAGATAGTCCGTGATTGATAGCCTGTCCATTGTCTCCGTTGATTCCGTGCCGTAGTATTGGATGGTTGACGATATGAAGCTTGGTTCGAATACGTCGTCATAGAGCGATAGATCCAGCATCATTTGAGTAATCGATCGTAATCGGTTCAAGTTGACATCCAATCCGTCTCTAGATCACAAAGAAGTAAAGAGAAAACATTGTAAGTGCACATGCCCAGTGTGTCCTATTCCCTTACCTGTCTTGTTGGATCAGCTTCAGCACTCCACTGATCGTCTTTGATTGGATCCGTGGTACACCCATGACGATTTTTCGAAACATGCTCTTTCCGAGATGCCTATGATCATTTAGTTCTGCTTTAGTATACCCAGAGACACACAACATACTTCCAGACTTACAGTATTGAGGGATATGGCGTTTCAGACATTATATAGCGTCGGTCCAGTTCCATAAAGATGTTTCTAATCGTCACCTATAAACGGAACATACAAATTCAACGTGTCAGTTGCCTTCGATTTTAAGCACACGCATATTCATTACCAGCTGTTGACAGAATGTAGTCCAATGGTCGTCCAATGTATCCAAGAATGTATCCTGATCTGTTTCCCTAGTTAAAAAGTCAACATCACAATGTATCAGTACAGTTCACTGGTGGCTCTGATTCCACTTACCCCATAATAACATGCTTCTCTTGCTGCATGTGTTCGTTCAAGGTGGACTCTAGATCGTTGTAGAGTTCTTTAGGTTTCCCAAAGAGACAGACGCTTCGACATAGTTCATAGGCCACTTGGAAGCCTAGATCATTTGGTGTTTGGTGAAGTATGGATCGCAAAACGTTGTCCAGCTTGGTAAAAGTATCAATGATCTGTTCGTTCGATAGGGCAGGAGTAGAAGGTGTTTCTATAGAACAGTCTGATGAGTCATTCTGTCCTCGTCTATACTTCTCCCAGCTTACCTTTGCAAAGAAGAATAGGCACTTTGTCTATCAGAGCGTGTTGTCGAAAACTCCCCAAGAAGCTGCCGGCATGTAGATTGTTGTGCTTTGCAGAGGTACTGGAATCGTCACTGGTCGTGGGTTGTTGTTGCATACGATCGTTGGTGGTGGTGGAGGTGGTGGAGACGGTATGATGTTTGGGAGGGAATGCCGTCTGCGATCGTCCAGGCTGACCTATTCTAAAGGAATCCAAAGTCGATTGATTGGCTTCAGATGTCTTCCTTTTCTTAGCTTTCAAAGGCAAAAGAAAAGAGTTAGTTTCGAGGGATACAAAATAAAGAAGAGTGGCTTGGCTTGATATCAGTACCTTTTGACTTTGGGGGCATGGTAAGGAGTTTGCGTTAAAGAAAGTGAAAGAGAAAGAAAAAGAAAAAAAAAAGCTGGCCGCCTTTTAACATATCATATTAAAACTCCGACCAATGCTCAAGAATTAGACGTCAAGGTGACTCTAGCCTCGATCTTGTCAAGAATCTCTCATCAGAAACTATCAAAGCGAGCAGTTACAGTATACTGGTGTTAACATTGAAGGGCTGGCCTGCAATTCTCATGATAGTTGGCTAATAGTGGTGTCGGTCGTCTACTATGTGTGGTTGAATACTGGAGTGCCAAACTCCGCCCGCATAGTGGGAACTACAAGATTTAATGAATGCGGGACTTTTGGTTATGCTATACTTTGAGTCCTGAACAACAGTAACCTCCACCGTCTACTTTGTCCGCTAACATTTAGACTTTTTACCTCCAGGTTACAATAGACCCCACAAATGGCCCACTTGCCATGAATCAGCGCCCACTCTGCTCTTCGCTTAGACTTCCACCCACCCTTCCCCCGCATCCACACCCACATCCACACCTGTACCTCCATCACCCACTCTTGAAGACATCTTGTTATCGAATAAAACTGTTTACTTTATGCATTCTATGACGATATGACTAAGCTATAAGATTTGAGAAGTGGAAGGGTGTGTGCAAGGCAGACTAAGCTAGTGTAAGGGCCAACGGAATGAAGAAGGAGAAAGAGTTCGTCAGCGGTGCTAAAAGTATCCATGTCAGTGGCCCAAGGAAGTGAGAAAAGAACGAGTGCCCCTCAGCAATGCAAATGGCTAGAGAATCTATAAAGGGAAAGTAAGTGCACCTAAAAAAAAATTGCCACGTTTTTCGTAATCCCTTGAGCCCAATCCCTAATCTAAGTGCCTGCACATTATGTCCTAGTGCCAGAGAGTCTATATTCATTGCCATCCCATTTGATTTGCCAAGAAAAAAAGGAGTAATGGTGCAAAAGGCAAATGTTAGTCAAGGTAAGGCAAAGATGGATAGGATGGTGAGAAGGAGAGAGTTACCCTGCGTTCATCGTTAAAGGGCCTTGTATAGAGGATGAGTCGTGCGGTGCCAATGTCCCTGGAAAGAAAAAAAAGTGATCAAGGAGCAAAGAAGAAGCAAGGAAACGGGGTTAATGGAAAAAAGTGAAATGTATGGTTTTTGGTTTGGTCGGGGTTTGAATATTTGTATGGGAAGGAAGAATGAGGGGGGGGCTATGGTGGGCTTGGTTTGTTTGAAGGGGACCAAGATGTAAATGACTAGAGACCGTTGAAGTATACAAAATAAAGTAGAATTGAAGAGAATATGATAAATTTTTATTGTCAGCATCATGATAATGTCTATATTTGAGAAATGTGCCACTGAGCCGGGGCGTTGGAAGAATTTTAGGGCGAGGAGAAGCTCTTGATAATAGGCCATTTTCAGGTCCTTCGCTTGGCTGGGAGGTGTTTGCTTGTTGGCGACGAGGGGAGTGGTGACCAGATACCACCTAGTGGACAGTTGAGAGCGCATTTATAAGCAAATGATTGGTGAATCTTGGTGAGGTAAACTCCACAGTTGCATGAGTAGGGGTTACTACCAGGGAATCATCCAGGCACCATCAGACGAATCGGCTGCGGAGGACATCGGGCATTGGGATCATTTGGAGGCAGAAGAAGAGACAAATTATCTATGGAGAAAGAAAGGCGTAGTAAGCAAGTATCAACAGATCTATAGGGCGAAGAGTACATTACCTTGATGATTACTTGTGGGAAGCAAACGTCAAAGAGCAGCCATCCATATGATTGATTCCGCCAGAAGGCTCGCGCACGACAAGACGTAACTAACGGATCAACCTTTTCCTCCGAGAAAGAAAAGGCGACTCGCCCCTAGCTACACACCTTCCAGGATCCATAGTACAACCGCAAAGGTTTGTCCCGCCATTTAAAACTTTTCCCTCCTTGTCGTAATGCAAAAGCACCCAACAAACGATCCTTCCAGGTCGGATAACTGACAAAAGAGCCAGCCATTGTTCAACAACCCGTGGAGCTGCTCCGCAAACAGACGTAGATAACGCAGCACCCTATCTACACCCTCCCGGACAAGGTACTAAGCAATCCATGACGGGCCCAATGACAGTCGCCGGTAATCAAATCATAGATGGAGACCACCATAACGATATAGCAACCCACAAGAGTATGACATCATTCAGAGACAGGAGAAGAGCCAGGTATCTATTCAGAAAGAAAGGCGTAGTAAGCAGGTATCAACAAATTCAAATGTCACAGTGAGAGCACCTACTCCTATACCAAGGGCAGTCGCTGGTAATCAGACCAAAGATGAAGGTCATAAACATGATACAAGAAAGCAAGAAAGTAAACAAAAATTCCGCGCGGCCTTTATGCACGGCGGCATTTGAAAATGCTTTAAGTACCCCATTCCCCGCCAACCTTTTTCTTCGCTTCTTCGTACCTTCTTATATCACTTTATTTTTCCATCGTCAATTGCATTCCTCCACAAACGACTCGACCTTCATACACAGGACGATCTTTATACGACGACTACGAATGAACGAATGAACTACCGAACGAACGAGCGAACGAACGAACGCTTTTAGCTTACCATGATTAACAATTTGTTCTCGACATTAAAACGGCTACGACGATGATGACGACGACAACAATGACGGAGACGATGATGACGACTCGGCCACTGCTTTATATCCCTCTTTAAGGCTGTTTAAGTACCGCCGATTAGATCTTCCCTTCTTCATTCCGTAGCTCATTACCCTAGATTAGTTACTCAGTGGCAAGTCCAACGTATAGCTTAACTATAATCTCATCCAGTCAATAAAATTCACTTGAAACCATCTCCAAGACTTTACTCTTCTGAATATGCTCTAGTATTTTTTGTAAACTTTGACATGCAACCCGTGCGCTAAGTCTTGACTTACCGCTACGCACACAAGGGCTTGAAAAGGCGGGTGGCAACCAAAAAAAAAAGGACGCATTTGACTTTTTTTCGATTTCCAGTTGTACATTTTTGTAACAAGTTGTTGTGTTTTTCGAAATTGAAATGAATAACCCATTTTGAAATTCCACATGGAACAAGATGGAATGTATATCTCTCAAAGGATACCAAATTTGAAGTAGACGTGTGCTTTATGCTTCTCTGAACTCTCCGCTAAGCCTTAAAACAGCGACTGATTCCAGTGGCCCGAAAGTTGGTCATTCGTCTCCCAAAATTTAGCTTCCTTGGCATCATTCAGTAGATGAAAAGCACTACTTTGTTGATGTAAAATTTGAGGTGAGGTTTGTTAGCTTTTTTACGAGAAAACCTATGCCCAACAAAAAGTGACCTTTTCCACGGAGGCTGACCTGTCCTTTTTTCCAAAATTCGGCGTTTGAAAAATTCGGCAGCTTTTTGGTTTTTTGAACTGGAGGATGTCAGGAACACATGGTGCTTGTGCAGATAAAGTTCAAAAGGCAAAGTAGCCAAGTCGAAAAGTCTGATCCGTTCATTCATACATTTGAAACAGAGCGAAGTTTACAAAATCCAGATCAAACCTGTGCAACAGCAACGGAATATTGGTTCCTTCGTTCAAGTTTGGCCCTCGGGATGGAGACTGTAGTGATGGAGATGGTTTTAAGTCAGTTTTATTTTGAGCGAATGAGACTATTTTTAGGCTATATGGGGGGAAGACGGGGAAGGTACTACGGAACTTGGATTGACTAACCTAGTGTCATGACAAAGAGAATGAAGGAGGGGAAAGCTGACCGGCGGTGCAGATAGTGTCAGTGGTAGTGAGCAAAGAGGAGTAGGTCTACTCCAGTGATGTTTAGCAGTACAACGGCGAGACAATCTACAATGAAAAAGTGAGTGTATTAAAAAAAAAGCCATGTTTCTCGTAATCCCTTGAGCCCAATCTCTAATCTAAATCCATGTCCGTTATGTCCTGAAGCCAGAGAGCCGGTATCCGTTGCTATCCTGCTGAATCTAAGGAGAAAAAAACGAGCAATGATGCAAAAGGCAAATGCTGGTCATGGTAAGAGAAAGATGGACAAGCTGATGAGAAGGAGAGAGTTACTCTGCGTTCGTCGTTCAAGGTCGTCACATAGAGTAAGAGTCGTTCGCTGTGTGGTGTCATTGCTGATAGAAAGAAAAAAAGTGATGAAGAAGGAAAGAAGAAGGAAGGAAAAGGTTTTTGAGGGAGAGTGATCTTTGTAACCAGAAGATTTGGTGATTTGAAACCCCGCCATCGTGGGATTGTAGAACTGAGTCTTCCATGGAAACGGGAGAAGGGAAGACAACAAAGTGACTGATCGCATTGATCAGGTTTTCCTGGTTAGAGACGAGAAAGGGGACAGAGTAAACGTACATGATGTTCAATAGGAGAGAGATGGTTTGTTATGGGTTAAATGATGATGACCAGATGAGGGTCAACTAAGATCTGAAAATGATGTCCTATTTATACTGATTTATGCTAAGGAGTTGATGACTAAATGGAAGCTACTCGAAGAGGACGGTAGATTCTTTGGAAGGTGCGAGAAGATAGAAGAAGGATCAAGTTGGTTCTTGGAAGTGTTGTATCATGCGCATTACCCAACTGTAATAGAAGAATTCAAGTCGAAATAAAAGAATAAAAGGAAGTAAAAGTAAAGCAAAACAATAAAGAAACATCATGCAATGATGAAAGTGAAGAAAAGAATACGACAGGGGAAGACCCGGAGTCGCTATGTGCCATAACGAAGAAGTTATGCACGATCAAGTGATTTCAATCTCCGCGGACCCTGAGCTGTCAAATCGAAAAGCTTAAATGCTTGACAACCGATTCAAACCCCCGCCGAGTCAACTTTTTGAAAAGACGACTCGAGAAGCAAAAGGGCGGATCAAAAGTAAAGCCGAGATCACGGCTAAATGAAATATGTAGCACATCATAGAATCAAACTGAGAAGACTGACGAAAGTGAAACCTTTCCACTCGACTTCGTATAGACGAAAATAAAGATCTATGAAAAAGTTTTCCTCCAATGAAGTATCATCAGGAACTGATGATAACATCGTCTGTCACAAAACCAAGGAACATCATTGGAACATCATTGGTGTCGTATCAGCCAAATAGAGGCATACTTTAGAATAGTAAAGGAATGCTTTTTATTATAAAAGAAGTCTAAAACTAAGTGTTTAAAGTATTACAACACTAAGGTCAGAAGAAAGGATCCATTCTCACTAGTGGAGAGATCACTCAAGGAAAGCAGGTCAAGAATATCAAGGGTCTGATCTTGTCGTGCAGGGTTATTATTCTCTTGCATGGACAAGACATAAAGCATCGGTTTCACTCATGAGAAAGAAGAAGAAAAGTCTCAAGTGCGTCAGCACAAAAGCACACAACGGTGTTTAGAAAAGAAAAGCGAGACCGATGACTTACCTAGCTGAGTCCCTATTTGACCATATCAAATTCATGCAGACTGGGGTTTCAGCCATAGCAACTGTCACACCATATAAAAAGAAGATTGTCCATAGTCGCTAGTTAGATCTTCGTAATTCACTCATCTAACGAATAAAGTGCTTCAGTCTCAAAAAGTACTTTCTTCGTTTCTATCATTTTACACAAACCTACCTTTTTATACACAAAATTACAATTGGCTCTGTCCTGTCAATAGAAATTTCTTTAGAGCAGTATAAATAGTTGACTTTCATTACAACCTCTTTTTTGCTCTTCCTACAACTCTGTTGAAAATAAAAGGAAACCCACCAGACTCCTTTTTGTTTTCACTCCCCATCTTATATACACACACACACACACATTATACACACTTGTTCTGTTTTCAGATCTCCTCCTTTTCTCTCTCTCTCTCTCTCCCTATCAAGAACTTGATTTTTCAGGAAGGTGCGAGAAGATGGGAGAAGGATCAAGTTTCTTGAAAGTACGAGAAGCTGGAAGAAGGATCCATGTAATGATCCATAGCTCTTCAAGTCAGAATGATAATCCTCTTACTTTATATCATCATTCTTCGGCACTTTTCCCATTACTCATATCACTTTACCTATAATCATTCCACATGGCATAATATAAATAGACGGCCCTGCCAGCCAACATAATAAAGGCATTCAATTATCACACTTCATCTTTTGGCATAAACCATTCTCCTCTTTACCTCTTTCCATTGGTATTCATCTGTAACAATCCGTTACTCCCAAACTGACATCCATTCCTCTTTTGCCTCCGTGCATTCTGTCTCTTGCCTTCTCTTTGTGCATTCTTGATCTTCTCTTTGATCTTCTTTGGCTCTGCCTTCTGCTCTCTTCCCTCCATCAAGTGATATCTGTCTCACCAAGTATGTCTATTAGTACTTAGCTGTATTCATAGATTGTTGTCTAAACTTCCTTCCCCTCTCTCATAGTTGATTGATCCCTTTCCTAACCTAATCTGTCATTACCCCTGATTTGGTTTTAAACTCCGATACTTCTTGATCAATGTAAGCATGATCTCTTCTCTCCTTTCTTCCCATTGCTTGTTCTAATCCTTCTTCTGATCTATCAATCAGTTCATCAATCATCTATCCACTTATACCAATCACCCACGTTAAAGAGAGAGTTTGACCTAGTCCTCTTCTCTTTTACAATCCAGTTGTTTCTTGAAAGGACTGGTTGCCCCTTTTCTTAGGAAAGGAGTGCGGGGTTGGATGGGTAACGGAAGAGGTGCTTGTGGGAGCTCGAGGTAATTATTTGAGATCGGAGTTTGAAATGGATTCATGCATGAATTTAGGCTATGTGAAGAGGATCATCACAGGGATAGACGTTAAAAATGTTAAGAATACCGGTAGCCTCCTAGGCTTTTGAAATCAAAAGTTAAGATAGCCTAAGAGATGATATAAGTAAACGTCCTTGCTAACATTTCATTTTGTCGTATTTGTGGTATAACAAGACCCAAGAGACGGATCATGCATGATCGTGTACATTTAAACCCCGCCTTCTCCGTGATTACCCCTCTTATATTCTGATTGTCCTTCTTATGCAATCAGACAATGACAATGTATTCTGTGACTAACTATTAGCATCCCCTTAACTATCCAAGGTATACGAACACCAGATACAAGAAAGCTATATAAGCCCACATACTTTTAATGAAATAAAGAGCATAACCTTTTGTATCAAGTATTTAAACTCCGATTTCTTATATTTCACACATTTGAGTAAAACAGATAAAGACAGCAATGGTTTTATTGATAAGGTACATACAGTAGGTTATGAGAATAACGTTTAACAAAGTGAAACACAAAATGTTGAGTGTAAAAAAACGTTATTGGAATAACGTTTTTGTGTTGGGAGAATTCTGGGTTTAAAATTGTATGCGCCTGTGTCGTATGGGCCAAATAGAGGCATACATTATAGGGACTTCTTCAGGTCCCGACATGAATTAAGTGGGCAGAGTTACCTTTTTCGGGTTAAGAGATAACTCCGCACCCGAGAACTTTGTATTCAGACCCAGAATAGCGCTAATTTACACCCAGCACGCAATACTTCAACCCCAGAATAACGTTTTTCATGAGAATAGCGCTATATTTTCCCGTTCCCGTTGAAAACGTTATTCTCATAACCTGCTGTATATGTATTCATGAGTAAGATAAGATATATGCACTAAAAGATGATGGTTACAGGATCCAAGCTCATTACCCCCTTTGATTCTGGTCCCTTGACTGGTTTGATCGGCCTTGGCTTGAGTAGATCTGGAAGCAATTGCCGGGTGTCGTCTGAGGTGCAGTCCAGGAGCATGTTTCGATCGTTGGATTCCCGGAGCCGTTCGATCGCCACAATAGATCGTTCCATCATTCCCTATGGAATACATCAATGTTTTCCGGTTAGATTTCTGTCTTGTATTCGGTTGCTGTCTGAAGGACTTACCTTAACCAGCCAAAAGAACTTGATCATTTCCATGGGTTTCGCCTTGTCAGTGCTGTCAGTGGTGATCTGTTCCCGGGCCATTCTTTCAAAGGTGAGTATGTTTCCATGATGTCGAGGTTTCATGGCTCAGAGTCTGATATGGTCGTCTTTAGTGTCGTATCGTGAGATGAAACCGTAAGCAATAGAGTCACATAATCTAGAAAGTGACCGTGAGGCTCAGTCAGGATGACAAGGAAAGGAAAAATGTCAACTGTCATGTCGGAGATTGAAATGTCGATCCCGATCCACTCTTGCATGAATCAAGTAAAAGGGACCGAGGAACATGATTCTCTCCCCAGAAACCAACCGTAACAATCATGCATATATCCACCGAGGTGAGTGCTATCTACCATCCGAGGTGAGTAAGTAAAACGCTCTATAATGAATCTCCAACCCATGCAAACAAGACCTAGTATACAGTAGGATATGAGAATAACGATTTTATCGGGAATGGGAAAATATAACGTTATTCTCATGGGATAACGTTATTCTGGGTTTGAATGGTGCCTACTGGGTTTAAAGTAGACCTGTTCTGGGTTTGAATACAAACTCCTCAGTTGCTGAGTTATCTCTTGACCCGAAAAAGGTAAATCTGTCCACTTGATTCATGTCGGGACCTGAAACCCCTATAATGTATGCCTCTATTTGGCCCATACGACACAGGCGCATAGAAGTTCAAACCCAGATTTCTCCCAACACAAAACGTTATTCGAATAACGTTTTTTTACACTTAACATTTTGTGTTTTCGATTTTTCAAACGTTATTCTCATGAAAAACGTTATTCTCATATCCTACTGTAAAAGTAGCTTCAATCTTCATCTTTAATAAAGCATAACAAACTTCCATCATATTTCTATTTTTCTATTCTAAAAACCTAATTTCAACATTTGGCAAGCAAGAATAAAAAGAGCAGGACCGATTTTAGTAGTGTAGAGCGTAATAAAAAGTAACTTACCTTTGGCACTTGTATGGAGGAATAAGGCAGACAGATCATCCATTGCGTCTTGATCAGCATGAGGATACTTGGACAGGATGGCATTTATCATTGAGTAGCAGCCATATGCACCCTTGATGTGATCGTAGGTGTGGCGTGGTCGATCCCGGGTTTTGAAGGGGCCAGAGGCTTCGAACAAGAGGATTTCCAGTCTGCTGCCTTTCACAGACACGCTTCCGTCGGCAGAGTAGGCAGGGAGTGGCATGGGAAGGGAGGCAATGGATTCCAAGAGGGTTTCCCCCACTTTGAATGTACAGGCGAGTTTACCAACAACATCAGACACCAAATCGATCAGCGGCCACATCACATAATGGCAGTTTGATACTTCGGATTTCGCCAAGCACTACAAGCGTTCCTGATTGTGCACATTTTCGTACCTGAATAAAAGGGGGAAATGAGATACTTGAAAATCGGAGATTCGAATTCTTGATACTGCTCTTTATTTCATTCAATGGGGACTTATATAGCTTTCTTGTGCCCGATGTTACATATTGTCGTATCCCATAGACAGTAATGTACAGTAAATTAGAATCCATTGTCTAATTGTACTAAGAGGGACAATCAATATAAAAAGGGGTGATCCTAGAGAAATCGGAGTTCGAATATGCGTGAATTAGTCTTTTCATCCCTGATGTGTCATCAACACGACAGGCAAAGCGGACTTTGAAAATGGTAATACAAAAGGTTATGCTCTTTAATCCGTTACGAGTAAGAGGGTTTATACAGTATAGCTTTCTTGTTCCTGATGTTTACAGATAATTCGTATGTAATGCTTTGATATGTGGAATGTGTGTAATGATTGAAATGATAAGAGAGGAACTACACTACTTTCATACTGTAAAGAGGAATGCCTGTCGTATTTGTGATATAACCGAACCCGAATAGACGGATCATACATTATTCAAATCCCGCTAATTGACACTTTACTTGAACTCTCACCTCACACAGACATAATGACAGTTCCACTGTCGTATCAGCCATATAAAGGTGTACAGTAGCATAGTATAAGAATAAAAGTACGCTGTTTATTATAAAGGAAGTCTAAAGGAATGTATCTAAACTGATATAACACTAAGGTCGCAATACAAGGGTAACCACGTCGACATGCATGAGGGAAAGAAACCATTCCCATCTTCCGACAGAAGAGAAAAAAGAAGATTCAGGTGAGCGGCGATTGAATGTCATCTTTTGTTGAGTTTCGGATCCCGCGAGGATCAAAGTGACATGCTGTGACATAAAAAGCGAGAATGATGAATGATAAGAGTTCCTCATGCTGATGGTTGAATTGTATATCGAATCGTAATCGTATAAGAAGTTCCTAACAAGAGTGGAAACGAAACTAGTGTGAGAAGGGATCCATTCTTACCAGTTGAGGATCCACCAAAGAGAATAAAGTCAAGTAGCAAAGGAGCTGTGAGACAGATCCAAGTTCCATAATGAAAGGTTTGTATTTCCCTTGTATGAAACCAAGACCAGACATCGGTTTTACAAGGAAAGAAAAAGACAAGCGTCTCGATTAGAAAAGACACAAGACGGTGTTTGAAAATAAAAAAGCGAGACCGTTGTCAAACTCACACAAACACATACTTGACACGGGAGGATTTAGGCAACCGAGGGTTTCGGTCATAGCAACTGTCAAATCATATAAAAGAAGATTGTTCATAGTTACTAGTTAGATTTCTTGGATTCACTTTTCATCTAACGAATAAAGTATTTCAGTCTCAAAAAGTACTTTTTTCGTTATCCCTTATCCCTTATCACAAACCACTTATCTTTATCACAAATCCACATCCACATTGATCAAACTCCACCATCTTCTAACATCAATATATCATGACATCCTATTACCGATTATATGTAGCACTGGATGTAAGAGAAGCTTTATAAATCCTGCTATACAAATCCTCTCACCGTGCATTGTCGTATCATGAGATAATAGGAACGCATTACTGTTTCTATCATAGTGAAGAACAAAAGATAAAGCGGAATGGTTTTACATATTCAAACCCCGACTGAGTCTTCTTGCATGAATGAGATCTAAAGTCTCCCCCGAGACTAAACCCTTCTCTAAAAAGCACAGTGATCATGTTAGGATTGGCCATCCTACATCACCCTCGTAGAAACACATCATGACAAGTCAAACACCAATGGTCCCAGCACCATCACACACATCTTCACTAAAGTAAAACATAGACAAGGGCACAATGAGGATGAGACCGTCATCTGAACCCTTGTCACTACTACTGCAAATCCCAAACCCATTGATACCACAAATTATATATAGAGTCGTATTCCATTTCTTTATTACAGTGACACTATTCTAAATAAACCATAAAACAGTTTCATTGTACTTTTGACGACCACTTCCACCAATACGACATGCATGAAATAAAGAGCATAACCTTTTGTATCATGAATTTGTACTCCGACTTCTATATTTCACAATGCATAACTTCCTGAAGGAAATTTTCTCTCTTAATTGCATAGGTTGGAATGATTGCCCTAGCAACGGTACCTGAATCGTAAAAATAGATTTAAGGGGAGATGTCGGCATTTTAAAATGATTTCTTTTCTGAATGTCCGCTTCATGCTTCTTTATCTGTGTAATGTGAAAGCAATTGTACAAATAAGTGATACAGTACAAAAAGTTGTTGTCTTTATTCATTCATTCATAAGGATCACTATTTATACTATAAGGGATCAATCGGGGTTGGAGTGTCGGAGGTTGAAATAAGGGGTATGCGAGTTTGCATGATTGGTGAAGCTGAGCTTAATCATTAGTCTGAGACATGGTCTGATTACGATATGGTGTTGGGTGAAACCGTACCCATAGAAGACGTTGATTGTGATGAGGATGACAAATGTGTTGATGATGGATGGGTAAGAGATATGTTGGAAGGCTATGGTTGGTGCTAGAAGGTACTAGCCCTGTTTCATATCCTTTTTGGATGTCGTAAATACAACATAATGCATTTGTGTTCTGTGATTGTTCTAGGTTACATGCATATGGTACGTACTTAATGCTCTAAGTGGTCTTAATGGTCACATTTGGATTGTTTAAAAGGCTTGATACGACAATATGACGGGATAGTATACAGTAAAATACTTCACTGTCGTATCACGCAGAATGACACACTAGTATTAAGACATAGCATACATCATAGAAGTGTCAACAAAGGAATGCATGAATCATGACTTGGAAGACCGCTTTTTTAGGATCCAAAGGATCATGAACTAAAGAGCTATAATTATCTGTTCACAATTAGATACCCGCCGTGATAAGAAAGGGCAAATGATAATTCATCTTTCATAATGGATTGTCCAGAAGGGTCTATAATAATTTGAAGGATCGAAACAAAACAGGAAAAGGAAGGCGCAGATCGAGAATTGAAACTCCGATCTGACACCTGTCAAAAGATGATCGCTCGGTAAAAGTATAACACGGATGGATTAAGTGGAAATGTGGCATGGCATGATCAAAGTGAATCCACACCACTTGCCATCGAATGGATGAGCCATTACAAGTTGATAACTTCTGATAAGACTCAGCTTAGAAAGATGTGATCATAAGATAACATCACACCATTCATATCAAGTACGTACTTACAGATGTAAAATTGGGCTTAGAATAGATAGAAAATAGAAATAGAAATAGGAAGTATGATGGAAATTTGTTATGCTTTATTAAAAAGATGAAGATTGAGTCTACTTTTATACTAGGTCTTGTTTGCATGGGTTGGAGATTCATTGTAGAGCGTTTTACTTACTAACATCGGATGATAGATAGCACTCACCTCGGTGGATATATGCATGCTTGTTACAGTTGGGTTTCTGTGGAGAGATTCATGTTCCTCGGTTCCTTTTACTTAATTCATGCAAGAGTGGATCGGGATCGACATTTCAACCTCCGACCTGACAGCTGACATTTTTACTTCCCTTGTCATCCTGACTGAGCCTCACGGTCACTCTCTAGATTATGTGACTCTATTTCTTGCGCTTTCATCTAACGATACGACAACAGAATAGAATCGTATAAATAGCCTTTAGATCTGTAGTTGTACTGTTAAACTAACTCATTTTTCACATCCACAACTGACTAATAAAGAATTTCAACGAAATTTTATTAGTCTCCCATCACAAACACACACACACTCACACACAAACTTTATAAAAAACCCCCATTCACAGTTGGCCGTCTCCTAAAGCATATACTCCATGCCGGTAAGTGTCAAGCATGAAGGAAGTCAGCCAGAATTTGAAATGTCCGTTCTCGAGTTGCCAGTTTGCATTTTTGTTTCACAAGAACTGTCCAATGAAAAGCTTGCCCTTGATATTTTAACTCCGCTTTATCTTGACTGGCGCAGGATTTGAACCCTGCACCTTTTTACTCCCCGGCGTACATACATGCACTGGCAGCTCAGCGCAGAATCTACCACATCTGGCAAACAAACAGAAAAGTCATCACAAATTGGGTCCTAACTCAGCCTGCGGAACGCGAATCTGCGTTTGAATTTGCGGAGTTTAAAACTGGGCTCCCTCCGGTCGTTTTGAGGGTAAAATGAGTGGTCTAGGTGCATTTCCGGGCGAGATATGTTGGATTGAAGTTTGGATA
>LT553604.1:67108-81569 GCA_900079185.1 Absidia glauca
CCATCCTGTCAAATCTAGTAAGAAAAAGTAGAGTAATTATGAAATGTGTTGAGGTTAGCAATGTAAGAGAAAAATGAGCAAGACGCTGAGAGCGGAAGCATTACCCTGCATTCATTGTTGAAGGTCGCTGTATATGGTTATTTTAGAGTAGGTGCTGTGTCATTGTCGATGGGAAGAAAAAGCTGATGGAGAATGGAAGAAGAAGAAGCGAAGAAAAGGGAGAGAAGGGAAAAAGCGACACTTATTTCGCTTGGCGGGGAAGGCGGTATTTGAAAATTCAAAAAACTCCAACGGATGAACGGAGTTCAACCCACATTGGAATGTAAGGGCAGGTACGCTTCCCTTTGCAGCGACCTCAGAACAGAGGGTGAGGTTACATGCGTCCATTAGATACATTTAGCACCCTTATTACATCATTGTTCATAATACAGAAAAAAAGCGTTGGGGGAAGGAGGGGAGACTGAGATGTGGAGACTTTTTAAGTGGGGATGACAGGACAGGTGAAAAAAAAGTCGGCACTTGACCGGGAAAAACATTACCAAAAAAGAGAACCCTGCATGACTAAGATGAATTAACAGATCTGTTGTGTACAAAAACAATACTTTTGGTGTATGATTTTATTTCAGGAAGGATCAGCTATATATAAATAGGGTGGGTGGCATGAATAACCAGAAAAGTGACAGATGGGATAGTATAGTAGCACTAGGAGGGGAATTGGGTGATGTAAAGAGGGTAAGTCTTTTAGATTTAAGCCTTGCTGGAGAGTTGCAAGATGGTAGCTTCGATACGTTGACCGTATTCGGCATCGGCACGCTTGAAGTGGGCGAGTTGACGTTCTTGGATGTGCTTCTTGGCGTTCTTCAAATGACCAGCAATGTTGTTAACCAAGTGAGTCTTTTCTTCGGCAGACATGAGACGGTACAAGTCACCAGCTTGGACAAAGTCAACATCTTCCAAGGTGTAGGTATGACGGCCGGTGAAGCCAGCGATTTCTTCGGCAGTGAAGGTGGTAGCGGCGATGTTGTTTTGGTAAGGGCCACCGAAGGAGTTGGGTTCGTAGTTGGGAGCGCTGCCTCCGTTACCGTTAACAGCCATGGAACCATCACGTTGGTGGTTGATCACACGAGATTGAGGTTGGTTGATAGGAATTTGAGAGTAGTTGGCACCAAGACGATGACGGTGAGTATCAGGGTAACCTATGATGATGATGATGACGACGGTGTCAATACTGCTGCCCATCCTTTTGTTCTGTGTAGTATGATCAACTTACTGAAGAGACGGCCTTGAAGCATACGATCAGGGGAGACATCAATACCAGGAACGACGTGAGAAGGAGAGAAGGCAGCTTGTTCGGTTTCAGCAAAGTAGTTTTCGGGGTTACGGTTCAACACCATACGACCAACGGGTTGGAGAGGATAGTCCTGAACACAAAATAAAACATTAGCATGTGATGAGAAAATAAAATACGCCCAGTGCATGAAAATGCACCATTTGTCTCTACCCCACTCCCTTTGACACCGTTCGTTTCTTACCTTGTGGGGCCAGACCTTGGTGACATCGAAGGGGTTGAATCGGTAGTTCTTGGCATCCTTGGGGTCCATGACTTGGACGTAGACAGACCAAGAAGGAGCTTCACCACGTTCGATAGATTGGAAGAGATCACGAGTAGCATAGTCGGGATCTTCGGAGGCAAGCTTACCAGCTTCAGCGGCAGTGAAGTTCTTGATACCTTGATCGGTCTTGAAGTGCCACTTGACATACTTGAAGTTACCTTGAGCATCGACCAACTTGAGGGTGTGGGAAGAGTAACCGTTCATGAAGCGGTAACCATTGGGAGTACCACGGTTGGAGAAGAGGATGGAGACTTGATGGATACTTTCGGGCACCAAAGACAAGAAATCCCAGAAGGCATCAGGGTCACCACAGTTGGTTTGGGGGTTACGCTTTTGGGTGTGGATGAAGTCAGGGAATTTGGAAGGGTCGCGGATAAAGAAGACGGGGGTATTGTTGCCAACCATGTCCCAGTTGCCTTCTTCAGTGTAGAATTTGACGGCGAAACCACGAGGATCACGAGCAGTATCAGCGCTACCCTTTTCGCCACCAACAGTAGAGAATCGAGTGAAGACGGGAGTACGCTTGCCAATGTGGCTCAAGAACTTGGCCTTGGAGAGACCAGTAACGTCATGAGTCACCTCTATGCAAAGTAACTAACAGTTAGTGGCCTTGCTAATAGGACAATCACGTTTGCACATGTCGACTTACCAAAGTAACCGTGAGCACCAGCACCCTTGGCATGCACAACACGTTCAGGAATACGTTCACGATCAAAGTGAGCTATAAAGACAAAGAAGAGTTAATGCCATTCCCTTCTCCTTTTTCTTCTTCTTCCTACTTACCAAGCTTGTCAATCAAGTGGAAGTCTTGGAGAAGGACAGGACCCCATTGACCAGCAGTTTGAGAGGTTTGGTTGTTTTCGACGGGGTTACCGTTGGAGGTGGTCAAAATGTTCTTGGACATGGTAATGTAAGAAAGAGGTGGGGGTGAGTGATAAGGAAGCGAAGAAGAAGAAGAATGGAAAATATAACTTCCAAGGACTTAAATATATATATTTTAGTGTGGGGCATGCGGAGGTTGAAATATGATTTCACACGCAAGGCATCATTGCCTGTATCGAAGAAAAAAAAGCTTTGTCATTTCATCCAATCATAAGCCAATTATACCCCTTCCATCTTCACCAGCGATTGCTGTCTTGGCCAATCATGTACTCTTCTGAGTTTGGTTAGTAAGCCATCGGGGTATTTAAACCCCCTATTGTTGTTTGTAAACCGAATTGATATGGAGGGATCAAAAAAGCTGTGCGACGATCGAGATGAGTGCCAAATACTGCTTTTCTAAACACAACTCGCATAGTGATCCGAATGCAAACGAGTGCTACAGATCATCTTACTTTAGATCTCATTAAAACGGATACAAATTCATGTTATGGTGATTAATAAGAACCCTTCATACGTTCCTTACTCCTTTCCTACCCGATCTTGGGGTTTCCCAGAGAAATGGCGGAGTTCAAAATATGGCTGGAGGGATTTTTCTCACTGACTTCTCACAGGGCATGTGGAAAAAGTATTGTCGTCTCTCTTTCTCTCCTTACTATACGTTTTTAATCACACTTGTACAGACAAGCTTGAATTGGCTGGTCTGCAGTCCTTTGAATACTAAATACAAACCAAAGACTCTTCCTCCATTGACATCGTTACATCCTTCCAGACAGCAAATGCGCCTATCTTTATCTATACCATCATACACTTCGTCTTCGGTGCGACAGTTTGTCAAGGCCGAAGATTCCATGGCCACCATAACGCAAGATGACTCGCATGTAGTACAACAACAGCAGCAACAGCAAAACAATATCTATCCGCTATCTACAGTGACCACACCTCCCAGCATCAACTACTCTTCATCGGATTCCCCCATATCGGATTTGCTCGAAGAACAACTCTCAAAGGTACAGTAACTGTATGACATGCACAATGCTCATTGTTTCTCATCTCTTTTGCTGTAGGATTGTTGTGGCTCTTCCTCCAAGTCTTCCGGTCGTACACCACGGAAACGCTCAGTGACTGGTGACGATTGTATTATACCCTTCAGCACCTCGTTTAAACGGGCCCGTATCAAAAGCAATCTGCATTCCTCCATGGTGGACGATACCTCTTTATACTATAGCAGCACCTCCAATACAACATTTCCTTCACCGTCGCCTACACCTGTATCACAACATTCTACCTGCTATCCCTACCAAACGCAAGAGCTTCAGAAACAAGAAGAATACCAATCGCTATTATCTCTACACCACACTATGAAGGACCCTTCTGTTTTGAATGCTATCTGGAACATACCCAACATCATCGATTCCTTTGATACCCTACCCACCCACTTGAAATCCTATCTACTCTTCCAGCTTTTGAAGCGCTCCACCAACAGCTCTTTGAAATTCGTCAACTCCCTTATTCTCCCCACATTGAAACGAGATTTCCTGGCCTCCTTACCGCATGAATTGGCGCTCCAGGTACTTTATCATTTGGATGCCCGATCTCTTTGTCGAGCGGCCTCTGTCAGCAAAACGTGGCGGGCGATCATAGACTACGACAAGACGGTGTGGCGATCTCTCATGAACAAGGACAACCTCGACAATGACGACAATGCCACCACTAGGACGACGACGATGATATCACATACCCGCCCATCTGCCGTAGGACGGATACTCGACAACACCAGCAATACACTGGATGACAAGGATGAAAACGTGTGTGAACCAATGGATATTGATGACGATGACGATGATAAAGGCAAAGCAACAGGTCTCCTTCCCATCGACAACCCACACAAAACCAACTATCGTGAACAGTATATCTTGCGGGACAATTGGCAACGAGGACGATACAAACACATCCGCTTCCCTGGACATGTCAGCCCTACTGGACAAGGCGTTGTGACATGCCTGCAATTCGACGATGACAAGATTATCTCTGGTGTCGATGACCGTGTGATCAACATTTACGCTACCAAGACCGGTCAACATCTTTCGACACTCCGTGGCCATGAAGGTGGGGTATGGGCTTTGCAATACGTTGGCAATACTCTTGTCTCAGGTACGTAACAGGAGAGGGATAAACTTTTTTTTTTTTACTTTACTAAATCCGCGCTCCATTCTAGGTTCTACCGACCGAACGATCCGAGTGTGGGACCTTGCACGGACAGTGTGTACGCATGTATTTTTGGGCCATAACTCTACGGTGCGATGTTTACAGATCGTCATGCCCATCAGAAACTCCAAGGGCGAACTCGAACCCAAGTATCCTTTGATCATCACTGGCTCAAGAGACACGACGTTGCGTGTGTGGCGACTCCCTGACCCGGCGACCGATCCTCCCTTTGATGGCAATGGTGTCAATCCGTGGTACATGTATACGCTGACCGGTCACACCCTCTCCGTACGCACCATCGCCGCCCATGGTAACGTTTTGATCTCGGGCAGCTACGACAGCACTGTGAATGTCTGGAACGTGGAAACTGGCCGTTTGGTGCATCATTTGGAAGGCCATAGTCATAAGGTGTACTCGGTGGTGATTGATCCTGATCGGCATAGGTGTGTCAGTGGCTCGATGGATGGTACGATCCGTGTCTGGGACTATATCTCGGGTCAGTGCTTGCAGGTTTTGGAAGGCCATTCTATCTTGGTGGGCTTATTGGGGCTGTCTGCGAATTGCTTGGTGTCGGGCGCCGCCGATGGCACTGTCCGGGTATGGGACGCTGAAAAGGGCTATTGTCAACATGTGCTCAGTGGTCATGAAGGCGCCATCACTTGCTTCCAACACGATGCGCAAAAGGTCATCTCGGGCGCCGAAGGAGGGCTGAAAATGTGGGATGTTAAAACTGGCCAGCTTATCAAGGATCTGATTACCGGTGTTACGGGGATCTGGCGTACCGCCTTTGACAAGAAACGCTGTGTGGCGGCTGTGAATAGGTAAAAGGCAATAGGGCGAAGATGGGTGGTGTACTCACTTTTTTTTTTTTTTTTGGTATCTATGATCTCGATCAGGAACAACGTGACATCCTTCGAAGTATTTGACTTTAGTGCAAATGGTTCGGATGGCTCTGATGCATAGAATGGCTCCGTGCGCCCCTTGGAACATCACTCGTTCAAGTCGTCTTTTTGCTGTCTTCTCTAGTTTGCTACCCTCTTTAGCTATAGATCTGTACTTGCTTTATGTGAAAATAAAGGATTGTTGAAACCCCATATCATACATAGCCCCTCCAGAAAATTCCCCCTCAATATCTCTGCAGAGTTTGCGAGGTGTGAAATAAAGTGGGTGGGCGGCGTTTGAACACATTTGACTTTTTTAGAAACTCTTCGTTTTCCGGCTGTAATTTTTTTTTCACGAGTTGCCTTGTTTTTCAAAAGCGAGATAGACATTCCATCTTCATATTTTACAGGAGCTACGATGCAACACATATCTATCGACTGATACCATGAAACATGCACTTTTATGTTTTATGAGTCTAAGAGCACTACAAGAAGCCTCAAAGAAGCAACTGATTGGTGTGATATCGAAATTGGCAATTCACCTAAGCAAACCAGACTTTCTTGGTATCAGTCGATAGATAAAAAGTGTATCCTGGTTTATGTTAAGTTTGATAGCAGGTTGTCTATTCCGGTCTGAAGAAAAATGAGACCCAAGAAAATGGGACTTTTCCAAGTGGATGGTCTGACATTTTTCTAAATATCGGCGGTTGAAAACTTTGAATCTTTGCTCGATTGACGTCCCAGCCAGCACAATGGCCACGGTCATGCTGCTCAAAAAGCCTCTCGACATAGTCTTTTGGTGGAAAACTGAACCATCATTTTCTTGGCGATCTAGCCCTGACATGAATAATGTAGGAATCCCCATCGACATTTAGAAAAACATACCAGCTCATTTACAGAGCCTAGAACCACTATAAAAACAAATTCAAAGCTCAATGAGAGCCCAGTATCAAATCTGCAAAGTAGAGTAACCGCTAGTTACGATAACTTGTATCCTCTATCCTTTTCAAAGCATCAAACATGCCAAAAAAGGACCATTTTTTAAACTCCGCACAACGGTTGCAAAAAATGAAGATGCTCACTACAGGGGTCGAACCTGTGACCTTGGCGTTATTAGCACCACGCTCTAACCAACTGAGCTAAGCGAGCTTCGATGTAAAAAAAATTGAGTGGTACTATATAAAGCAGGTAACCCAGAAACTCGGTAACGCATATGATTGGTGCAAAATCACGTGATGTGACCAAAATGTATATTTTGCCTTTGTCTGGGCCATAGTCGCATATATGATGTAAACATACACAAAGAGCGTCAGTTTTTTAGAAAAAGCACATCGTTTAACTATCGTATGTATATAAGGGGTAGGGCGGGGTAATCTAAATGACAAGTTAAGGGTACATGACAAGTTAAGGGAATGAGAGACAAGGTGCGGCCAGTTATTGCAGCTGGTGGGCAAAGTAAAAGGTCTATCCCGACGTTATATTGCTATCAACTAGTAGAGCCGCCATATAAAGGGCGAGTTGCATCGTTTGTTTGTCCAGATCCCTCAAGTCGCTGATCTAGAAAGAAAAAAGACAAGTTATAAAGATTCCTGCTCATCATGCGGGGTCATTGATAAAAGAGTTACCGAGTGTCGTCTGCTGCCGAGCAGCACCAATAAAGCAGTGGTAAATTTCTGAGCGGTCTAATGTTAAAAGAAGCAAAAGAAAGTGTCAGCCACTGCAAGCAAAAAAACAATCATGAGTGGATGAGGGAAGAGGTGATCACATTGTATCCATTGTTGAAGAGCGTTTGGGAATCTAGCCTGAGAATGTACCTTATCGACGAGTGAGTAGAGTCTTGAGCTACAGGGTGTCAAGAGTCAATGCAAAGAAGATGAATGTAAAGCAGCAAATGAATCGAGTTGTCAAGTATGAGTGAGGAGGGTGGGATGGGCATGGCGGGCGAGGGAGTAGCACTACATTATGGAGAGGGTACTTTAAATCTAAAGCCAATGCAAATGGGTTGAAGGGAAGAAGAGGAAAGAAAGAGGAAAAGAAATGAATGTGCCCTGATATAGATTTTAGTTGTAGCCCACCAAGTTTTAAACGCCGCCACGGCAACAAAGAGCCTCTTTTTCCTCAATCTTTTTCTTCGCCTCTTCTTTGCTTCTTCATCACTTTTTTCTTTCCATTGACATTGGTACCGCACCACGAACGACTTTTTCTTTATACAACAACCTTGAACGACGAACGCCGGGTAACTCTCTCCTTCTCACCAGCTTGTCAAAATATGTCTTACCATGGCTAACATTTGCCTTTTGCATCATTGCTCCTCTTTTTCTTAGCAGATCGAATGGGATGGCAACGGACATAGGCTCTCTAGCACCAGGACTTGGCACCAGAACATAAAGGACAAGCACTTAGATTAGGGATTATGAAGAAGACTTTACGAAAGACAAGGGGAACTCCCCCCTTATTTTTTGGTGCACTCACTTTTCCCTTGTAGATTAGGTGGCCATTACACTTCTATACATCACTACTAGTTGAACCAACTCGCTTTGCCCGCCATCACCGAGCAGCTTCTGGCACCGCTGGCTAGCTCTTCTCCCTCTTCATGATCTTGTTCCTTACACTAGGTTAGTATATCCCCTGGCAGGTCCTACATATAGCTTAATCATAGTCTCATCCAGAGTAAATAAAACCTACTTGAAACCATCATCTCCATGACTTTACTCTTTTGAATACATTCCAGACTTCTTGAAAGCTCTGACACACAAGTGCGCCAAATCCTTGATCGATGTTATGCACACAAAAGTTTGAAAAAGGCGTTTGGTGTGAAATAAAATGGGTGGGCGGCCTTTGAACATTTGACTTTTGATTACAGCTCTACGTTTCCCAGTTGTAGGTTTTTGTAGCGAGCTGCCTCTTTTTTTTTTTTTTTTCAAAACCGAGATAGATGACCCATCTTCAAATTCCACATGTAGCATGATGCAATATATATCTATTGAATGATACCAGACTTGAAGTATGCCTTTGTTGTATGCCTCTCTGAACTGTACACAGAGCTCTCAAAAAGCGGCTAATTTCAATGACACCAAAGTCTGTAACTTATCCACTAAAACACACCATCCTTAACACCACTCGGTAGATAAAAAGCAATGCCATCTTCATGTAAAATTTGAGGTGCGGCTCGTTATTTCTTTTATGAGAAAATTCATGTTCAACAAAAAGGGGCACTTTTCATAGGTGATGGACCATCCTTTTTTAAAAGCGGGGATTGAAAAATATAAGCAGGGCACTTTTTATGCTACCATTCAGGCCCTTAACTTCCCAGCAGGATGGATACAGAGCAAGCGGTCGGGTAGATTTCAAAAGGCAAAAGTCGTACCACTTGAGAGATGGCGAAATACATAGTGTACACAAAATTCAAGCCAGGTGATGTACCCGCAAGCGGTATTTGTGAGACATGCAAACCCGTCAGATCTCGATCTGGTCTGGCTGAGAGGACGGAATAAGAACTATGAATCTTTTATTGCTCCAGAGACTGCAAACGAGTACCACACAGACGTTTAAGGATTGTAGTGCACGCACTTTTTAGTAGATGCACAGTGATTTTTGGGACATTGGGCCACCCACTAAATGTCCGGCGTGCCTAGTCGGTTGCATGAATCACCATCATGCATCACTTCAAGGTAAAAATGATGTGACAGCTACATACCGACCGACAAAAAATGACTCACAAAACAGTGTCAAACGATCTAGAAATGAAAAAAAAAGTGATCCGAATAGGGGTCTCCTATAAATAGACGGCATGAAAAGCGGGGTTTGAAACCACAGGTACCCCTTCTGCCATGTAAGAGAACGGGATTTGGAGAAGAACGTCTTATCCCTCTTCTGGCATCCTGGCATTAACAATAACATTACCGTTGATTGCATCCAATGAGGGTGATGGTTCTTTATTGTGTGCGTCATTGTAATAGGCTGTACTTGACGACAAAAGAGTGGCAGGGGCTATATCCAAGCGCAGAGCCCAAGCGATTTCTGAGATGGACTCTCGAGTATCACCTTTCTGAGCCAGTTTCAGTACAATGAAAGGATTCGGGTTTACTTTTGAACGGGATTGATATAGTGGATTGCGATCCACTGGATGATCTTTCGATCATTCATGGGAACAAAGACAAAGTGTAATTTCAACTCCGCCACTTTGCATGAACGGCGCCTTTTGAACGAAAAGGAAGGGGGTTGAGGTTGATTGACTCAAGTCTTTGAACGCAAATTAAAAAGAGACTGCAGCTCCCCTTTGTAAGATACATCTCTGTTTTTTTACTCCTTGTTTTGCTTTGACCAATCAAAATCGGCCTTCGAAAAAGCTATCCGGCCTCTTTTTTTTTTCAGATTTCATTTTCTCTTTGTCTTTCGCTTTCCCTTTTTCTTTTTTGATGGGCAAGATGACTTCTCCTTGTGCTGTCACTCCAGAGCCATCTGGTCACACCTCATATGGTCCCAAGCCTAGCGATGCGTCTTCCACACCAGCGGCCATAGCAACCTCAATGACAACAACAACAACAGTACCCCCACCTCATCACTCAGGGTACCCTTACTACAAGTACGATCAACATCCGTCATACCCTCCCATGTCTCATCACCCGCCGCCCCTTCGCTCGCCACTTCCTCATCCTCGGCATTCTCCTCTGGATCCAGGTAACGGTGCTGCTTCTACTACTTCAGTGGTCTACCCGCCGTCACCAGGGGCATACAAACATGACGGGCAAGGTACATCTGTTCCCCTTCACCACCACCAACTTGGCCATGCTCTTCCTCCGCTAACATCGGCACACCATTACCTGCAACATCAACCCCCGCCCGACGCCAACCGCCCCCGGCGACCTCCTCCTACCACTCGAATCAACGCTTCCACTCGCACCGGCAAAGAAAAGCGGACGTTTGCCTGTCAAGTGTCAGAATGTGGGAAGGTATTCAAGCGATCCGAGCATCTCAAACGTCATATCCGATCCATCCATACCAATGAAAAACGTAAGTCCTATTGAGTGGTGGGGGAAACACAAACGTTTGGTACGGATGATTCATAACTTTTTTTTTCACAATAGCATTTGAATGTCCTTACCAACAATGCCAAAAACGATTCTCTCGATCTGACAACCTTAATCAACATATCCGGATCCATCGTCATTCTAGTAAAGAATCTTCCACTCCTTGATGCACAAGTATAATACCCTTACCGCCCTCATTCTATTTACAGAAACTCAATCCTTGTTGGGTTCCTCTCTAGTTATAGTGATACATCCTTTAAACAACAATAAAAGTGAAGATGATGATGATGATTGGTTTTTTATTTACAAAAGATTAAGAGTAGGGAGAAGGGGGGGGGAAAGGAAATCAAACAGTAGCGACGGCCATCCTTAGTGCTCGTTGATTTGACATTTGTGATTGTGATGTGGCAGTAGAAATGGCATTTAAAAAGTGATCGAATTCGTCATTGGGTAGTGATGATGGTGATGATCGGATCTTCTTCATTTGCTGGACAAGGTGCTCCCGTTCTTTGGCGATGGAGAGTGTGATCTTTTGGTATTTGGATTTGGCAGAAAAAAGACAAGAGGGTCGTTTGGAGGGGGATGGGGTTTGTGGGCTATGGTACATGTTCTTGACAATTTGCATCAGTCGGATTTGATCCTTTGAAGACCATTCTTGATCCTTGTGGCGATATTCTTCCATTCGATCCAGCAATTGTTCGGTGGATGCATGTTTGCTATCGGAGTTTGAATAATGGTGGTACACACGCTGATCGTCTAGTCTTGGTGCGAATCGATTCAAGATGCTTTCAAGCTCCAAAGAGGATGTGTTGTTTGATTCTTTATAAAGAGGCAGTGATTCTTCTTCAAGTTGGCTCTTGTAGGGTGGCGGAGGAGCTTCCAATTCATGATGTGAATAGATGTCAGTCTGAAGGAAAGCTCATTAGTAAAAGTAGATCGCTAGCATAGACGGTGATGCAAGTCTTTACCTTTTTGACAGATGAAATTGATCCTAGTGATACTGATTTTTGCATTGTAAGTTGATATGTGTTGGTTTGTACTTGTAGAAGATGAAAGAAGTGATGAGAATGGAAAAAGAAAAAAGTTGAAGGTCGACTATTTATACCGAAAGCAAGAATTTCGATTCCCGCTAGCCCTGGAAGAAGGAAGACCCCCTTTTAAAGACCAAAGTGTAGATGAACTCGTTCACTGACACATTTCATTGGCTCCATTCTTCCTTTTTAGCACTAGTACCAACAACCACAGCAAGACAACCTAAACAACATCGCTTTTGATGTGCTGTTGTTCACGAAGGTTGTCTCTCCTGTCTCTCTCCTAAAGTCAATCTCCCTTGTAATCCTGCTTGATGATTTCCCTACACTCTCCAAGTGACCTCCTTTTCATTAACACTCCTCTTCTTATGCTCCTCTTTTTGCATAATGAGGGCCAAACTCCGACAAATTCATTTCAACTCCGATATTCAGGTACGGTCAAAGTTGCATGAATGACTCGAGAATGCTTGTTTCGACGAGTTCAAAGATGTTTTTGATACATAAAACTCCATTCATGAGACAATTACATTGCATGTTATGTGTTCAAGTTCAAAAGAGCATGGTCCGAACCCATTTTCTCGCCATGGTGTTGCATTACCTTGTGAGTATACAACAAGCAACAACAGCAATCACAACAAAAGAAAACGAATGGACCTTCTCTTTTAGAAAGAAAAACAGCCTCCCTAACCCTCAAAAAGAAAAAGCCTTCCCGATTTCCTTGACGTGCAGGAGACAAATGTTTCATTTCAAGAAGAATGGGGTTCAAGGATTAGGAGTCTGGTAGGTGTGATCCGGGCCTCCCCTTTTTCTAAAACGAGAGGAATAGAGCACCACGCCACCATTACCACATAAAGTTCATTGTCTTAATGTTAATGCTTTATTGAATGTATGGTGATGATCATAAAAGGACAATGCAAAAAGAGTTGTACAGGTAAAAAAAAAAATAATGAGAAAACAGATCTATATGTGGGGCTAAACTACTCCATATCCATGGGTGTGAGCTTGGTGCTTGAGTCGATCGTCTTGACCTCTTTGATCGGGCCACCTTGGTACAATTCGGTATTCCATTTGGGAAAGATGCGCTTGTATAATGACAGCATCACTGTATCTTGCTGTGTCATAGGCCCGTCAAACGTACACTTCATATACCCGTGAGTTCCCACAGATTCCCGAATATGCCCGACCCGACCGTACTTGGTAGTGAGCTGGACAGGTTTAAACCAATGGATGTCATCTAACAGGTTGGGGCGTTTCGTTAGTATGTGTCAACAAAGGTGTGTATGTGACCCTAACCTGTGTTGAAAAACATGTAGCGAATCACTGCTGATCGTTTATGTACACGGAATGGATGTCCACTGAGAATGATTCGCTTGGCGACAATGCGTTTGACATCTGTATTCATAAACATGCCTGTCGATACCAAAATGGGATCTATCGAATCAGAAGGGGAGGGGGGGGTTAGTGTACTGTCAAAAGCGCTTTTGCATCCAAAACGAATCCATCTCTTTCTCTGTTCCTGCCTGATTACCATTTACATCCTCGGTCTCCTTGTAAAGCATACAAGGCACTTTGCCAAATACGACTGGACCGTAGACTGTTGCCACCGAAGATCGTCCCATTTGCAAAAACCGTTCGTATTTGTGGACGTTGTTACTGCCTTTGTTCGAGTTTTGCGAGTAGATCGGCTGGACCTTGTACCTCCGAAAGCCCATGTGGAGAATCATTGGATCCTGTATACATACCGTAATAGATCAAAAGTAGGAAGATGAAGCAATGGTAAGTTTCCTGTTACTTGACCCTTTTTCATCTCGACTCCTTTTTTCGCCTTCTCTTTGTTACCTTGGATCGGACCGGCTCCTCGTAGGCATTATCCCTGCTAATTTGAAGGTTCAGAAGAGATGACTTGTGTTCATATTGTAAGAGGCCAAAAACCACATAGGGGCGTTCCTTATCAAACATTTCTATCACCAAAAAGTATCAATTAGAGTCCTTGCTCCTTAACTTGACCGTTTCATTTAACCCAGCTTCCCTTTATCCTCTCCCCACTTCCCCTCTGATCTCCTTTTTTCTTTTCATATCTTTTGCTGCTGTACTTACCATAGGCACCTTTGGGGACGTTTTGGATCCAGAGTGTGATTCGGCTACCAGGCTTGACTTTTCCCACAATAGCTTGGCCAACCACCCTGCTTTTTGTTCGTAGATAGTTTTCAAACTGGAAGATGCGGCTATAGTCCATCGGCAGGTTTTCATAGGGGTCCCAAGGAGAAGTACGGAAGGATTGGAGACCTCGGTATCTTGCGAATCGTTCCCGTGCTGGCATATGCATTGGAGTGTCAATTTCATCCGGGAACTCCTTATGGCCTTCAAATTCGTCGCTCCTTTGCTTCAAGTATTCTTCATATCTATTGACAATAGCGATGTTAGACAAATAAGGAAAGCACTGATCACCTTATGTTGCCCCCCATCCTTCTCCTATCAATGTCTGCCCCCCTCCCTTTCTACTTACTGTCGTTGTTCTTCTTCCACATCGAGTTCATCGTCGTTTTCAACCTTGTCGTCCTTATCGATCTCTTCGTATTCTTCTTGATCAAAGTCGCCATTGCCAACAGGTTCAACAATATCATCATCGTTCGCACCATCCACCTTCATGTCATCATCATCATCGTCGTCATCCAGATCACTGTAGTCGTCGTTGTCGTCGTCAAAGATCCAGGCGGCTTGATAGGAGGATGTGCCTTTAGGGACCCGCTTCTTCGTTGTCTGGTCTTCCTTGTCCTTCATACGACGCACCCGTTCTATTCATCAAGAAAAAAAAAAAA
>LT553604.1:85470-97820 GCA_900079185.1 Absidia glauca
TGTGTTGGATGAAGAAACCCGTGAAGTCGATTACTCTGATGACTTTTTGACCGAAAACACCCGTTGCGCCTACCCCATCTACCACATCCCTAACGCCAAGTTGCCTTGCGTCGGTGGCCACCCTCAAAACATCATCTTGTTGACCTGTGATGCCTTTGGTGTCTTGCCTCCTGTCTCCAAGTTGACCCCTGAACAAGCTATGTATCACTTCATCTCTGGTTACACCACCAAGGTCGCTGGTACTGAAGATGGTATCTCTGAACCCACCCCTACCTTCTCCGCCTGTTTCGGTGCTCCCTTCTTGGTGTTGCATCCTCAACGTTACGCCTCCATGTTGGCTGAAAAGATGTCTCAACACAAGGCCAATGCCTGGCTCATCAACACTGGCTGGGTTAGGTAGGTCATCATCATCATCAAGAGAAAGGTTTCTAAAAGTCCATTGTATTAATCTACCTTGTTTCTTCTTTTCTCTTTCCTTTAGCGGAAGCGCTTCTTCCGGTGCTAAGCGTTGTCCTTTGAAGTACACTCGTGCTATCTTGGACTCTATCCACGATGGTTCTTTGGCCAAGGGTCAATTCGAACAATTCGAAGTCTTTGGTTTCTCCATCCCTACTCAAGTTGCTGGCGTCCCTGCTGAATTGTTGAACCCCCGCAAGGCCTGGCAAGGAACTGATGAATCTTTCACCAAGTCTCTCTCTGAAGTCGCCTCCATGTTCCAAAGCAACTTCAAGACTTACCAAGATCAAGCTGCCCCTGAAACTTTGGCTGCTGGTCCCAAGGTTTAAATTTAGATATCTTCATCCCTCTTTTACTACTTTTTTAAAATCACACATACACACGCATTTTGTATCATATCCCCCCTTAGTTGCATAGTTGAAATAAAGAGACTTTGTTAATGACTCCTAAGATTGACAGCGCTGATATGGGTGGGACAAAGGAAGCGTAGAGGCAGGCGGAGGCAAAGAGAGACCTGTAGACGCCTCTGCAAGAAGTTGTTCCCGGCGATCGACGAATGGCATGACTGACTGGCGGCAAAAAAAAACTCAGCCCTGGCAACAATGATCCTATTCAATCTACCGTTGCTGCCCATGCATATGTACAGGTGATCATGATGCTCAGGAAGACTTTTATACAAGACTCGGTGCCCATGATGGAACTCGACCCCTGCCATCCCATTTGGCAGCATTCAATCTTCTCTGATCCATCCTACTTGTCATTCAAAAGGTAAGCCAGTATCATAGCTTTAGAATGTAGTAGCATGCTCACACTGGTATGTTAGGGATCTGCTGCAAATTCAGGAACACCATCCTGCCCAACTCTAGATTTCAATCCCCGATTTGGCTACAAGGTCTTTTTTTTTTTTGCCCGTCTTTTCTTTTCGCTCCTTCTTCCCCTCGTCATCACTTTTTTGCCTCCCCATTGTCATTCTCTTTTTTCCACGACGACAAACGAACGAACGAACGGACGGACGAGCAAACGAACGAACGAACGGTAACTCTCTCCTTCCCACGTCATGAACATCTTTTGCTTACCATTACTAACTTTTTGCCTTTTGCATCGCTCCTCTTTCTTTTGGCACTAGATCGGCTACAGCAACGACGACGACGATAGGGACGACGACGATGCTAATGACGACTCCACCACTGCTTCATGTCGCCTAAAAAGGCCCTTTTAAAATTTTCAAATGTAAAAAACATGGGGAAACCCTCGCAATTTTTTTTTTAGGTGCACTCCTTTTTCCATTGTAGATTCCCTAGTCATTGCACTGATAAAGTGCACTATCCTTTGACCCATTCCCAGCGCCTACTACTACTGATACTTTGGATACCGCTGGTCTGCTTTCCTCCTCCCTTTTCCTTGGCTCATTACACTAGATTAGCCACTTTATGACAAGCCCTGTATTCACTGCCCCCCCTCACTAGAACATGTAGCTCAAGCATAGTCTCAGTCAGTCAATAAAATACCTGCTTTAACCCATCTCCGTGACTTTATTCTTTTGCATAAGCTCCAGTGGTCTTAGAGACTCTGGTTTGTAGCGGTAAACTTACCCGGTGCACCAAGCTCTGACCCTTTACTTTGTCGCTTGACGGAGTTTCAACTATGGTGTTGACACCTTTTGGCCCAACTCGTACCTGATATCATACGACAGACCGCTAAATTATCAAAAGGAGTGACATTTTCACATGTGTTCGCTTATAGCCAAGCCCTTCTCCACGCATCAAACATATCCTCTCTGTACCCAAAGAGCATTCATTCCGCTAGTAGCCTCGCCCGATCGCAATCAAAAGTATAAAAGTAAAAATGTTTATTGTACAAGATCGGTTGTAGAGGTAAAGGGATGTACTATTACTAGATAAAAAGGGAGTCTAACTAGGGGATTGCATCAAGCGATCGTAGATGATATGGCGCATGTTTTCATCATAGTCTTCATCATCATCATCGTCGTCGTCATGGTCATTCATGCCAGGGTATCTGTGAGTCGATCGCGAAGACCAGGTTGCTACGGACTGAGCCAAAGAAGCCACATCATCGTCGCCAGGGATGGAGTCTCGTCGAGGTGTGTGCCTGAATCGATCCGACGAGTGTTGCTGGCGCATGTTTGGTGATGAATAGGTCGAGTTACTCCGATGTTGTCTATAGGAGAAGGTGGATTGTCTACTTCTCCCACTGGCGCCACTGCTATAGCTTTCATTCGATCCGTTGAATCTCCTGCTGCTAGTGTTGTTGTTGCTATGGTTGTTATTGTTGGCGGGTGAGGTGATATGGATGGAAGGCGTTGGCGTTGTTGCTTGGTTGAGATGATATCCCATTTGATTGAGAATGGCGGCTAGATGCTTCATGATATCCAAGTATTCTTGTTCTGTGGGCGCATGTTCGCTGAATCGAGCCTTTTCATAGCCTTCCAAATAGACCCGGCCGAAATCGCTGTCCATCAGTTCCTGCTGCATTAAGAATTCAATGTAGTGGCGAATGGCAATGTAGGATGGTCTTGCATACATGGTGTTGATTTCAATCGCAGCCTTTTCTAAAGTGTAATGAATCCAAAGTAAAGTATGTATGAGAAGAATGTATGCGTGTGCCTGAGAGCTGAAGAAACACCTACCGATGATGGTTGGCGTACGAGCAATGGCACGTTTAAAGTCCACCCCTTCAAAGGTTCCAGTGCCCGGTTTGGCCCAGCCCGATTGTTGAATATCACTGGGTAGCGGTTCAGCAGCTTGACGAATATACCCGACCAAGTGGAATCCACGTTGCACCTGAAGAGTCACCCTCTATAATGAGTTGCATTAAAATAAATCCAGAGTCAGTTGATTTTCCATATCAAGAAAGCGAATAACAAGAATCAATCCCCGTATCCTTTGGGTACCCCGAGTGCACCACCCATCCCTTTTCACCACCTAAGATAAAGACTTACCCTGGGTAGGTATCCGGTTGGTGTATGGCTTTTGGGTATGTTGCGTAGTGAGCGCCGTACGTTGATGAGTCGACTACAAGCAAGGAAGAGGGTGGCTATGGCCTAATACATCAAGTTCAATTAGCTTTTACAGGATCGTTTCTCTCTTTAATGTTCTTCTTACCTACCAAAGCAACATAACTTGCACCAACAACAGCAAGGCCTCTGTAGTCAAAAGTACCCGATGCCGTTCGATCCGAAAGAGCTTGTATGATGACATCCACCGCTGAGATGGCCACACAAACTGCCGTCAGGAAGATTAGGAAGAAGAGAGAAGCAGTGTATAGATAGTGAGTCGTCCTGGAAGATTTCATGTTGAGTGTGACTATAACAGAATCATGTAGGCTTGGGTGGAGAAGAAAAAAGTGGTTTGCACAAAGGGAAATAGAAAAAGAGAAAAGAAAGGAATGGGGAGCTTCAAATCGCCGGCTGACATTTACCAGCGGCATTTGAAAAAGCGGCGATTCAAAACCCCTTTTTCTTGTCTCACTTAAAAAAAGTGTCTCTTTCCTTTTTGTTCTCTCCTTTTTTTCTTTTATACCATACTCACACACATTTATCAGCAACATGACAAACATCAGCACAGAAGGACCCATTGCCATTGTCGATATGGGGTCGAATGGGATTCGGTTCGGCATTGTCAGCAGCCTATCTCGCCATCTACCAGTGGCTTATGAAGAACGCGCACCCATCTCCTTACTCGAAGTCCAAGGTGAAGATAAGATCATACCATCCGATACGATCCAACAAGTGGTCAACAGCTTTCTTCGCTTCAAGGCTTTATGTCAAGACGCCCATGTGCCTCCTGCCAATGTCCGAGTGATTGCTACCGAAGCGACCCGTATTGCCGCCAATGCCGAAGAATTCCTGGATGCCATTTATCAAGCTACAGGCTGGACGGTGACCCTATTATCCAAGCAACAAGAAGCACTGATATCTGCCTCCGGTATCGTGGGTAAGTAAACAAACATTGACTGCGCTTTGTTTGGGACAGTAACGGACAGCTAACACCCTAGGTTTCATATCTTAGAGTCCTTTTACTCGGTGAACGGCCTGACTTCGGATTGTGGCGGGGGCTCCGTCGAACTCAGTTACGTTATTTCGGGACCTCGGGGCGGCAAACACAACAGCACTGGGTTCCAAGCAGCTCAAGCACCCGTCTCCTTACCCTATGGTGCTATGGCCCTGAAACGTCGACTCTTACAATGTGACGGCAAGAAGGAACGACAAGCTCTCTACGACGAAGTCAAAACGGCGCTCCGACAAGCTCTTCATGAAACACAACCTCCTGCTCAACTCCAACATGGCAAAGGCGATAACGATGGCTACGAACTGTACATGAGCGGCGGGGGATTCAGGGCGCTTGGGTACCTCTCGATGGCTCGCAAATCACACAAGATCCACGGCAGCAAACACAAACGACAGCCGCACTATCCCATCCCTATGATCAATGGCTATACCATCAGCGGCAAGGCGCTCAAGAAACTCGTCCATCGCTACAACGACAAGAAATTCGACGATGTGGTGCGTCAAGTGCAGGGGTTTAGGATCTCGAAACGACGAGCGGAGATGATGCCTGCGGTGTGCTTCTTGGTGTCTGCGATGGTGGAGGCGATTCCTATCCGGCGTGTCCATTTCAGCGAAGGTGGGGTGCGACAAGGGATCTGTTATCAAATGCTGCCGGCGTGCGAACAAGCCATGGACCCCTTGATGACCAGCGTCAAAGCCTATGTTGCCACTTCCGACTTTGCCCTCCGCGATGAAGACTTTGAGGCGATCTACCATGTGTTGAAGGCGGCGCTCGTCCCTGGCCCCTACTTGGACCCGGCGCATCCTCTCCAGCTCTTCCGATTACTGCCTGCCGCGATCTATTTGGCCAATCTGACGTCGCATTATCCCAAGGAATCAAGAGCGTATGTGGCATTCCATATCCCGCTGCCGAGTGGTCCGCTGGCAAATGTCCCTGGGCTGACGCATAAGGAACGGGCGACGTTGGCGATCCTCTTGGCTTATCGACAAGGCGGTGCGATCCCGGATCCGATCTTTTACAAGGTGCAAGGCATTGTGGGGAAAAAGGGCATCGCCGTGTGCAAGTACTTGGGCCGACTGATGGAATTGGTGTTTACGGTGTCTCCTTTACAGCCTGGCGTGGGTCTCATTCGTAGTGGCTTGACGTTTAACACAACATTGACCGAGGCGCGCGATGACAGTGATGATGCCAGCGACTTGGATGGTATGGATAGTGATGGTAGTGACACAGAAGACGATCGAAACCACGACGACGACGACGACGACGACGACGACGACGACGAAGAAGCAGATGCTACCACTAGTGTCAATCAATATCCATCATTGAAACTCCGCATCCAGCTGCCCCAAGAAACCTCCATTCTGTTAAATGCGCCCTCGGTGATGTCTCTGATGGAAAAGCTCGACAAGAAGGTCAACACTCGAAAATTCGATATGGATGGTGCCGAAAAGAAGATTCGTTGCCCTAGCTTATTCTCGGTGGATATCACTCATGGTCATGTAGAATAGCTTACTTGTAGTCATCATGTTTTGTAGAAATAAAGGATTGTTACATAACTGACTATCGAAGAAGAAGGAGCTGGCTGTCAAACTCCCTCTCCCCACCCCCTTTATTGATATCCTGAATCCATGTATATGATCACTGATCACTTTTGTTTTTTATGATGGATTCCTCTACTTCATTAACAATCACTTCCCCGACATTATGTGTACTCTGTACAGTACACCATCTTTCATCCGCTGCCGAGTTGCCTAGCAACCGCAAAAGGCAATCCAGCAGGTACCTTTATTTGCGGAGTTTGAAATCAAAAAAATATAAAGGCTGAAAACATTGACTTTTCCTCTCTCTTTTACTTCTTTTCTTCTTTTGTAGTTGACCAATACTCAATCTTCAACATCATCTTCTATATATCCTTGTCTCTCTCTGAATACATTAACATCCACCACTCGTTTTGATTACTACCTGCAGTCCTTATTGTATTGGAGACAACTGTCATGTCCCTTAGTATCTATCACTATGTGGGTATCTTGATGGTCTTCCTTTTTAGTCGACTCCTCTTTCGGTGGATTATCGCGCTCTACTTCCAGTTGCGCTTTGGACAAGTCGGCTTCTTCTCCGTCTCACGCATCCGGTACCGCCAATCAACAAAGGACGACAGCTCGATTGACAAGTTTTCCTTGTCGGTGGGCAAACTAAAACTCCGTATCAAACGACCTTCCTCATCACTCTCCACAGCATGGATCACCATTCATATTGAACAAGTCGAATTCCGTGTGCCCAACTTGCAAACACTGTTGGCTCCTTCCTCAGTCAATAGCGACAATGATACCACCAGTCATCCTCATCCTCATCCTTCGCCTCCACCACCACCACCCACCACTTTATCAAGACGCATCTCACGCATGGGCAACATTCCTCATATACCCTGGTGGTACTCGATCTCCATCGTCAAGCATATCGTCAAGTTTACCTCTGCCCTTCCTGCGCAATTCCTCATGGCGGGTCTGGCCAACTATGTCGATGTCCAACTCGACGGTCTCCAAGTGATCATTGAACAAACCAATGTGCTGTCCATTGATGCCATCAACTTCTCCTCCATTTTGTTTGCTGCCATGGTCCAACCGACGACAACGACGACGCCTTTAGCCTCACCTGGTATCGACACCGACGCTTCTTCCCCTCCTCACTTTTTGAACGCCGGTCATCAACGCCACTCACTCAAACGTGCTCAGCATCTCTTCAAGGAAAAGTTTTTTGAAATCATACTTCAGGTGGGACCCGTCTCGATTGGCGATCAAGCGCTGGTGCTACCTCAGGGCGGCCGTATCGCTATCTCTTGTCACTTATCGGCTGGCTGTCTGACTCTGAAAGATGTCGACACTAGTCTTCATGTGGACGCCCTCATTATGCAATTGGATAAACTCTTGGACTTGCGGAAACTGCTCGCACAACAACACTCTTCGCCTCCTCGTCCTCGTGCTGGCGGTAAAAAGAAGCTACAATTGGTGGAAATGATCCATTCTATGGCTCTCTCGGTCTCTCATATTCAGGTGGCCAAGGAATACAACCAAGGACGCTCTCTAGGCGTGGATATGGATTATATCAATGTCATGACCACGATGGTGCCTAGGATATCTGGATCAAAGGTAAGAGGATGAGAAAGGGAATCTTCTGTAAGCTGATCTTTTCTTTCTTTCTTTGTGGACGCTAGTCATCTGGATCACTCTGCAGCCTTCAAATTGAAATGGGCCATATTGACTGTATGATATATGAAGAGAAACAATCAAATCGTCTGGTGTCTCTTCCTGAAATCTCCCTGAATGGCTCCTTCCCTATGGTGCAGCACGATGTCCATTCCATAGACGCCACCGACCTCCTCGACGGTCCCAATCAACAAGCCGTCCAAGCAACTCTCACCGTTACCGATTGTGTTGTGCGTATGGATCCAATCAAAATCAAGCTATTACAAACCATCTTGGCCTCGTCCCCGTCCTCCAAGTCTTCTCACCGTGAACAGCAACATCCGCCCATGCATAAACGCCTGCCGAAATGCAACCTGGTATTCAAGTTGGAATCGCCGCTCCTCGAATTCACAATCTATGATCCGGCGGACACCTGTCGCCACTCCAAGGAATCCTACTCTGTCGGTATTGTCCAGTGGTCGACGCTCTTGTTGGACATTACAGGTGAATACGTGCTCCAGGGCCAAGCCAAATCGCCTCTCCTCTCCTCTCCCGACGACACGCCCAAGGACCCCTCTCTGGATCCGACACTAGTACAGCGAAAGAAGAATGGGCTACGGTGGACACGGCTCTTCCGCAACACTTGGCGGTTTCGACAGCGCAAGGACGAAGAAGGACATCGACAGACGAACTGGGTGTACAATGCGGCGGCAAGGATGGCTATTCAAGACATGGAGATCACTGTGAAACGGGGCAACACGATGGCCAGCACCCCTGTCCTGTCTATACAATCGGTGGAGGGGGCGATCGGCACATGTCTACCTACTCTCAATACCATCGATGGGTTTGTCATGGTGGTCTGTACCGTGGCTAGCGAACGCAACGAGGTGGATATCAACATCAACACACTCTCTCTGTACCCCTGTGTCACCGTCCCTGGCTCGGCTCTGTTGGTGCTCGAACTCTGGCAGCGGGCGATCCTTCTCACCAAAAAGTCACCAACCACTACCGACTCGCCGGCGAAGAAGAATAGACATGGGGTGGAAACGTGGCTGCAGTGGTTCCGAATCAACTTGGTCGTGTGTCATTTGAAACTGGTGGCGGAGGGGCTGGACAAGGGGCTCCATGGCACACGTACGGTCCCGGACGGCTACATCGACAATGCTCCCAAACAAGACATCCATGTCACCGTGGCGGCCATGGTCGAGCGATTCTCGATGTGTTATCATGGCGTCTCTCACAAGTCGGACTATCCTCTTACGGCGACGGACTCAGCAGGTCTTGGCAGCGGTGGTGCGGCGGCTCTTGGCGGCCTATCAAAAGGCACCGTGCAAACAACACTTCAAACTCTCAGGGTGGTGCGCTTATTTGGAACACATCGATTGGAGAATTGCCAGTTGAACGATCTGGTGTTTTGGATGCCGCGGGTCTCGGCTTCTTTGGCTTTGGGGGTGGATGGGCGTGTTGCCTTGACAACGGTCATGAAGTACTGTGGATTGCATTTCTCGGTGCCGAATCATTACGCTCTTCTTTTGGTCCTCCATTCTCTCCGGGAAATCAAACGCAAACTAGGTGGGCCACCAAAGGATCAACAACAACATCATCATGAAGGCTCAGGGTGGACTTTAGACAAGGTGCAGTTCCAGCTGAATCGTGCCGATACTCGTATCACCCTTCCCCAGAACGTCGAACTGTTTTTGCGCTTGGATGGTCTTCGATTGGAAAAGGCGGCTGGACCTGACCCGTTACCGTTGGTGAATATCAGGAATGCGACACTCTTTGGCGTGGCGGTGAACGACTCTTCGAAATGGGACCAGCTGCTGGAACTCGACAATTTACAATACTCGTTGATCAAACAGCCACAGTCTATGCATAAGTTATCTTTGGGCAAGCTCTATCTCCGGATTCCCTATCGCTATGTGGTGGCCGACCTTGTCGACAATGGTGTCAATCTCATCAAGTACTTCAAGGCCATGGATCCTCGACTCTCTGGCGCCAAACCCTTCACTTACTTTGGTCCAACGCTGAAGAACGATCCACTATCTATTCCCACTATCCAACTTTGCTGTGACAGGGTCGTGGTGCAATTTGAAGATGATCCCTTTGAAGCGAAGCTACGTATGATTTGGCGGACTGGTTTGGTGGAGCAGAAATCTCGATTGGATGTCCTCGATGCATTTGAAGCCAAGGCACGCACAGAAGGTGAAGACCGGGTGTTCCAAGCACGACAACGACTCGACGAACACAACTCAAACACGTGGATGAAACACATCAATGCCGCCATGCAACAAGAAATCTCTGTGTTTGACGAACTACGGAACAAGGATTATCGATCGAACAACGATGGACTTGTCACCAGCCCCTTGTCACAACAACAGCGGTATCGTCATCACCATCATCACTCCAATGCTTCGACGACGACTGAAAACGACGATGGCGATCACCATGCATATTTGAACTCCGCAGCTGCAAGTCTATTCGACATTGATGTCATTGATCTACCCCGCCACTTCCCGCTTTTGGACTTTACGATCTGCTCGTCTGTGCTGACTATCCGCCCGCCCGACTTTGCGCTGGACCAAACAAGGCAATTCGTGCACGATACTGGCAAAGGTGTTCCCCTGGATACGGATTTCACAACCTTGGCTCCGTTCCATCTCGATTGGCAAGGTGGCGAAACGTGGGCCCAGCTTCGTGACTATCCCGTCCCGTTTATGCATGTGTCTGCTGGCCCTCGGTGCGACGATGCGTGGAGCTTATCTGGCGACTATGTGTTTGGCGACCAAGCGGGTGATTTGGAATCGACTCGGGTGATCAAGGTGACTATTCTCGACCACAATGGACTCTACTACACCATGGATGCCGTGCGCGTGGCCTCGCCGCCCAAATTCTACTCCATCGTCAAGATCGACGTGCACACTCCCAAGTTGTCAAGTATCTGCTGGTGTGTCCCTTACCAACCCGCCATTCAAGACCTGTCACGCACCATGGATACATTTACTCGACCCCCCGTGGATCCTTCTTCAAAAGTAGGGGTGTGGGACAAGATTCGGCTGATGATCCATACCCAAGCAACGATCTCGTTTGTCGGCGGCGGCGATTTGGCTTTGGTCCTGAAAGGTTCCCGCGACCCTTATGATTTGACCGACCGTGGGTTTGGCCTGGCGAAACTGTGGAAGAAAAACGTCGTGTGGCTGATTGGGCATACAAATCCCCAGGGCGAAGTCATGCAGGTGCTTAGTCAAGATCTTTTGTTTGGTGTCCCTGATTTGGTCCATGGTGGCTATCGTGTGCCTCATTTGTTACTGCTTCGACCTCAAGAAGGTGGCTCTGCCTGTACCGCCTACCAATACAGCAGTGACACTTCAGACGACGACAATTACGACGACGGTGATAGTGGTGCCTCCATATGGTCTGGTATTGCTGATGTGGATGCAAAGGCGAAGAAGGAATTCCTCAAGGTGGCTCTGCGGTTTACTGGTGGTATCCGTATGGGACTGGGCTGTCATTTGGAACGACTCTGCGTGGGTGACTGTGCTGAATGCCGAGGAAGTAAAGAACGGTGCCGTCTGTTGCATTTCCGGCCCCATTATTTGGTCAAGTATAAAGCGCCTGGTGTGGTCAAGAACATGCCTGACCATGGAAAGGTAAAAATTTCGGAGTTTTAAATACGTTGACTAACAAGACATAATTCATGCAAATAGGACTATGATGCTTTTGCTGGATTCCGATCCGACTTTATCCACCTTTCGATGAGTATCATCAAACTCTCGGAAACCGAATACAGCGAATCACCTTTAAGCAACTTTGAACCTAGTGGCACTTTGGTCAATGCTCTCTACTTGTCGCCTGGATTCTTGGATCACTTTTTATCTACCTTCCGTCTTTTTGGTGGCAACATGAGCTACCCGCTGCGTACCGGCTCCCTCTACCCTCGTGTCGATATGCGTACGCCAAAGAAATTAGGTGCCCATATGAAATCAATGAAGTACAAGGTGGTGGTCAATCCTTTACGACTTGGTTACTTTTACAAGGACGATCGGCTTGTCAACGACACCAGCTCCTCCCTGGCTATGGGTCATGGTGATACAGTGGGACTCAAGGGCCATGTGAAGACCTTCAGCATCGATATCCATCAGCAACGAGAACAAGTGAACAACGACAGCAACAGCAACAACAACAACGACAGTAACAGCGACAGCAGCAACAACAACAGCAGCACAACGGCAGCACCGAAGCGATCATCGAAACCCGGTTGGCAAATCAACGAGGCAGAAGTTGGCTTACGAAATATCGATCTCAGGGTGGTCCGAGCCTGCTATCGCAACCAACCATCGCCCCATCACGGCCATCACAACCATTCTTCAACCGTAAACGACTTGTCTGGAAGCTTTAGTGGTGGTGAAGAAGAAGAAACGGATCCGGACTTTATGGACGGTACGGATAGGCGGGCTGATGAAAACGAAGTGGACTCGAATTGGCTGGATATGGAAGACTTTGTCGAAATCAACGTGGTGACCCCAGATATCATACCCAAGGTGCAAGTCTTGCCTTTTGCCTTCTCGCCCTGTATGTACTATATCAAGCAGAACAATCCGGATGATGTTGAAAAGTATCGGTACTTACGTGGGACACATGATTGTATCATTGGAACGGCTGCTGGTAAGAAATGATGGGGGGGGGG
>LT553604.1:101862-121198 GCA_900079185.1 Absidia glauca
TCATAAAGATCCACATCGCTGACGGAAAGACCAGCCTTTTCGAGAGCGGCAGGGATAGCATAAGCAGGACCCACACCCATAATACGAGGAGGCACACCAACAACGGCAGAAGTGATGTACTTGCCAATGATAGGTAAACCAAGCTTTTCGGCGGTCTAAGAAACCCACAACACAAACGATGAGTACCATTCCCAGTGGTTTCCTTTCCCTCTTACCTTGCGCTTCATCAACAACACAGCAGCAGCACCATCAGAGACTTGAGAGGCGTTACCGGCAGTAGTGCTACCAGATTCAGCGAAAGCAGGGCGAAGCTTGGCGAGCTTTTCAGCAGTGGTACCAGGGCGCACACCATCATCCTGTTCAATCACCACGGTAGATTCATTGCCGTCCTTGTCTTGGATAGTGGTCTTGACGGGGACGATTTCTTCCTTGAACCAACCGTTCTTTTGAGCTTCGACGGCCTTGGTATGAGAGGAAGCGGCGAATTCATCTTGTTTGGCACGAGAGACCTTGAAATCGGCAGCCACGTTTTCAGAGGTCAGACTAGTTTAAAAGGAGGGGTCAATCTTACATTTTGTTGCTGCCCAACACACACACACACACACACACACACACTTACCCCATGGGAATAAGACAATCAGCAGCAGATTGGCATTGGTCAACGATCTTTTTAGAGGTAGGAGCCCCAGCAGCTTGGCCATAGTTCTTGGACATGGATTCAAAGCCAGCACCAATACCCACTTCAATCAAACCAGTTTGGATGGCAGTGGCGATTTGCACCACGGCTTGGAGACCAGAAGAGCATTGACGGTTGACGGTGCTGATAGCAGTGGATTCAGGGAACCCGGCATGGAGAGCAGCCATACGAGCATTGGTCGCACCACCACCTTGGGCCAAGACAGTACCCACGGTAATGTCATTCACCAAGGCAGGATCGATCTTGGTTTGTTCAATGAGACCCTTGAAGACACCAGACAGCATTTCTAACCACACACATACAAAAGAAAAGGGGTCAATGGCTGTTGTCGTGGTCATTACTCTTCTACTTTACCTTCAGGGAGAGTGTCCTTGAAACCACCCTTACGGGCGCGAGTGATGGCAGAGCGCAAGGCAGAGACAATCACAACATCTTCGGGGGACTTGACGCCAATCTTGTTAGAGGAGGTGTTGGCAGCAGTAAGGTGACCAGATACTTGTTGAAGACGAGAAGCCATATTGATAGTTTGTTAAAGGAGGAAGAAGAAGAAAGAGAAAGAAAGAAAGGTGGAAAAAAGAAAAAGGGTTAGTCAGACCAAATCCCGGCTGTGAATAAATAATATGCGCCAGTCAGCAGGATTGTGTAAGCCAATGAGAGTGAATATCGGAGTTTGAAACCACATTTTCCCCTTCTCCATTTGGACGTACACAAATATGCAACACCGAAATGTGTCATCATGCAACAGCGATTTTCCTATACGGTGTAGACACAAGACAGATACAAGGTAAAAAGATGGTTTGTATTATAAAACAGCAAATGACAAGAGTACGACAAACAGAATCTACAAGAATACAATACAAGGGAATAGAGGGGGAAAGTGATTAAAACTACAAGGTCTATCTATACAAAAGAGGCAGGAATCCCTCTAGCAATGGTGGCATAGGCGTCCAGTTGATGACATCCGTTCAATCCATGCCAGAATAGCACCCAGTTAGAGTCTGAGAGTCGTAGATAGCCATTGGACCGCTCAAAGTACCTAATCAAGAGAAGGAAGAGGGGAGGGGGTTAGAAAGACTCGTCAAAGAGAGAGAGAGAGAGAGAGATCATAATGATGCCTACCATTTGTTGACGCCGTTATCTTTTCGACTTCTCCATAAAAGTTCGGGGTAGGTATCACACATGCGTTTCCATAAAATGTCGGTCAGACCAATGCCTTGACTGGTTGGAGCAATGGCGAACTTGTCGAGGTAGTGGATCGGTGTTTGATGTGGGCCAGTAGCGACGTTTTTGCTTTCATCTGTCATGAGTACCGCACCTTCGTAGTCGCCAGCAATGATGGCGCCGGCCAGGATAGGTCCAAGTCGTTTATAGTAGCCGTGCACATCCAGTTTCTTTTGAAAACTAGCCTCCAAAAGAGCGGTTAGTCGAGGGAGATCCACATCATCGAGGGTTGAATAATTCTGGATCTTGATGCCATGGCGGAGGACTGTGGTGCGCATTTGGTTGACTCGTTGGATAGCTGAGATGTTGTCTTTATTGTCGATGGGAAGAGAGGATGAATACAGGGGCTTGTCGGTGACCAAGTTGGCGATGAGCGCAGACGGTAATGAGGATGTGGGTACAATTACAGCGGATGAAGTGGTGGGCGGAAGTTCAGCAAGGCAGGTTCGGATCATCTTGAGGTTGGAGAGGGCGCTAGGATGAGTGGTCCGCCATGAGGGTTGATTCTTGAACGCATCGACAATGATATCATATTCTTCTTGGACGTTGATCAGGCTGTGTGCGGAATTGCCACTGTATTCGTGGTTGGGAATGCCACCTTCGCTGTTGATGACGACAATCTTGGATGGAGTGGTGAGGCGAGTATCCAGAGAGCTTTTCTTGTTGCTGACGAGTTTTTGAGCCAGGGCAATCATTACATCGTTGGCATCGATCGATCGTTGTTTTTCTGGTGGACTGTGATGCTGATACCGGTCATGTTGCGCCAATGATGCGGTGGGGACGATAATAGGGATCTGCTGGTTGTTGAGGGCAGAGTGGATAAAGTCCATGTTGACATCCAAGGGACCTTCGCTGCTGTTGTATTCCAAAAGTCCGCCGTAGATCAGTTGGGCTCGACCGCCTGCTTTTTCGATTGCTTCCACCAAGGCCATACTTTCGCGCACCATCATAAGCCCCCGTTCTTTCAACGAAGCGTACGCCTTTTCAGTTCCCCACGATAAGTTGTCTGCCACCACAATCGATGTAAGTCCAAGTTTCTGAAGTTTGAAGAGTGTCTTGCCAACGGCTTGCCATTCACCTTTTGCAAACGGACCTTGTACCTTGGTTAAAGCAATCTGGTTGGTATAGGAGGGTGCCAGTAGATCAGATACGTAGTCCTTTGGTGACATCGTTTTGCTGTCATTATCGTATCCAAGTCCAAGATCGGTGCTTGAAGGTGCCTGTTGTTGAGGGACATATCGTTTCAAGAATTGTTGCAGTTCACGTTTGCTGGGCGCCGTGTCCATGAGGTTGACCAACAATTCCTACATATCAAAAGACTCGAGTTAGATTCCCTCCATTCTTGCTGCTTCTCCAAATTTGCTACATACCCGGACATCTTCATTCTTCTCCTTCTCGGCTGTCTGTGGCTGTCCCGTCTAAAGAGAGAAGAGGATTACTAAACTCCTCAAACCATTCGCTATGCCTTCTTACCTTCGCAGTGTTGTTTTCAGATACAGTAGAAAGCTGTCGACAGTTGCATCGTATCCGTTGGAAAGTGGCCGCCTTGCGTTGCGCGATGAGCAATCTTTTAAACATTTGACAATCAATGAGAGGAAGAAGAAAGAAAAAGGTCCTCCACCCCGCTTTTCTAATCTTGACCGAAAAAAAATTGACTCACACTTGTGTCATGCAATCAAATCCCGCCTCAAAAATGCGGGGACGAAAATCGGCGGAGTTGAAAAAAGTCTCACCAAGATAAATCTCTCGATCTTTTTGTCTCTCTATCATGCCCTGGATGCGTCATGAGCGATAGGGAGGCCTAGAATACCTCGGAGATAGTCCATCATTGGATGCACTGTCCGATGCATTTGCCGCTCCCCATCAATTTCAATGTTTCCTACTTTTAAAAGTAGAGGAAAAGGGAACTCCTTCGGGCCTATGAATCTTCAAAGCATACAAAGTGTAACAAGTGGGCCGTTTTGACAAATGATGACTCTAATCATACTTTATCTTGATATCACATAACATTGGCACTATTGTTTGGTACTTTATAGTCTTTCAATTTGCATCTGTGAGATAGCTGCATGAACCATGGCGATACAGGAGCAACAAGCCAAATCATGCATGCGTGATGGTTTGCCAGAAAATACAAATTTTGTCCCTATGGCGGCGTTTGAAATGTTTTACACTTTTTAGAAAAGTTTCGATTCTCAACTCCAACGTTTCGTCAGTAGTTTCCTTATTTCTTAAAACCGAGATGGATAACCCCCCTTAAAATTCCACATGAAACAAGATGCAATCCATATCTATTGAACGACGTCAAGAACGAAGCATTCTTGTAAAACATGCGTATGTTAAGCCTATACAGAGCACCAAAATAGCGACTGATTGGAGTACCTTCAAAGTCGGCGACCCATCCTCGAAAACCAAGCATTTTTGTCATCGTTCGATGAATAAGATGCACAGCTTTGCTCATGTCAAATTTAAAAGTGGGTTGACTATCTCGTTCAAAAGAGACGGCACGTTCAAGAAAACCGGCACTTTTTCATGGGGGATGGTCTGCCTACTTTTTAAAAGCGGCGTTTCAAAATAGTCGCAACTTTTTTTGGTTTTCTCATCAGAAGGATGTCAAATGACAAAGAAGTAAAGTCAAAATGTAAGTTTTATTGATCAATACGCCTGACACAGAGTCAAACTATGGCTAAACTATAGGTTCAAGTGGGTAATTGTGTTCCATGACGAGGCTAATCTAGTGTCATGACAAAGGAAAGGACCTGGCGGACTGCTTCTGTGATAGTGTGTAAAGCAGTAGGCCATGGAAGATTTTCAGCAGCACTATCTATCGAATCTACTATGGAATGTGAAGGCACCTAAAAAAAAAATTGCGAGGGCTTCCCCTTGTTTTTTACATTTCAAAATAAAAAGCAGCCTTTATGACTGATGTAAGACTGCTGTTGTATCGTCGTCGCATTGTAGAATAGTTGGCTAGTGTTATCGTAGTTGATCTCTTAAGAAAAAGAAGGGGGAATGATGCAAAAGGCACAAGTTATTCAGGGTGAGAAAAAGATGATCAAGATACTTAAAAGGGTAGACTTACAGTACGTTAGTCGTTGCAGGACAATGTTGAAGAATTCGAGCCAATCCCTGCCGATGGAGAGTTGAAAGGGGAAGAAGAAGGGAAGAAAGAGAAATCGACACTTGACACAAGTTTTTATCACCCGGAGTTTGGCGGACTTTGAAAACAGCCTTGACTGTTGATTGTCAACAGAAAGTAAACAAGAGCGAGAGAAAATAAAACACACCTTTCTTCTCTCTTTTACTCCCCACTCTTTTTTTTTCTTTTCCCTCCATTGTCTATACCATGCGTAGCCACACTGAAGCTCAATCCCGCCGACCCGTCTATCATGATCCTTGGGCCAAGAGAGAAGCCTGGAGATCTCACAAGATCTTCTCAAAGTCCAGCAACTTCAAAACTCTCTTCCCTGGTCTTGGTTATGCCACCGTTGCCTTCGCTGCCTATTGCACCTACGAACATTTCTTCCTCAAGGACAAGAAGCACCATTAAAAAATAGACGATTATACAACTACAACTTCATGCACAGCTATAGTCAACTACTACCACCACAACAACAACAACAACCATCACCACTGAACTCATCACCAGCAAAGTCAATAGATAAGTAAGTTTTGCGCAAAGCGCCCGCTTCAATCACTTATCACTTTGGTCATACTAATCCTGCTTCTTTTTGGAACGACTGACTATGTTTAGATAACGCTCTTCCTTCTATACACTGTCTGTAGTCATCCTCTATTCGCCCCACCCCTTACCCTCTGCTCAAACCGGTCTCTTCTAACGCTGTCTATGGAAACATCTAATAAAGAACTCTGGTTGTCTTTTATGAATACGATTTGTGTGTAGTGGTAGAGGAATTATCAGGAACAGGGATCACTTTTTAGTCAATGATTGGTTTGTGTGTGTGATAATGGGTGATGGGCCAGGTATCTTTGTAGTTCTTGGATATGCAAGACAGATGCAGACTGGTCCGTGATTGTACCCCTTTGATTCCCAGTGTATGGATTGTGCCTACGAAGTTATCGGTGGATGCTACTTGGGCATACATTAGTTTAGTTGATCACAATCCAGTTTAGATTACATAGTCATTTGAATAAAACATGCACCCTTGCACTTCAAAAGCTTCCTAGGGCTCCTTTTCTCTTATGTATAGTGTGATAGAACAGGTATATAACTTTGATGGTGCCTTTGAAGCATACGGCATTCTGCTTTTAGAAATTATACACTTCGGATGGGCAAACCCTCAGTGATACACAATACTGCCTGTTGTCCAGATCAGACCAGATATTTCCATTTGGGTACTTTCAACTCCGCCCTCCCAAGCGGCGACATGAAGTTTACCCGTCTCAAACTCCGCTCTATTTTATTTTGCTGACGGCCCCACTTTTTTTCCGTTTAGCTCTTTTCTTCTTTCTTCTTTCCCTCTTCTTATACAACCATGGGTAAAAAGAAATCTAATGCCTCGACAACGTCGACTTCCACAACCTCGAGCAATACCACTGGTGGAGCTACCTCTGACTCTGCCAAGAATGCCGCCACGCCTAAACTAATGCTTCGCACCTATCGACCTACTGATTTCGAAGCGGTACGACAACTATACATTGCTACGTTATTCGCGTTGGTTCCCGAAGGTGTACGACGAAAACTATGGAGTGTGACAACCTGGGTTATATGGTTTACTGGTTTTACTCTGCTTTTGAAATTGGTGCCAAAGTATGTCCTCAAAGCCATCTTCCCATCTGTCGACCTCGAAACCAGCAATGGGGTGGCCTTCTTCAAAGTGATTCTGACCTTTATCTGGGCTTTGGTTGGCTTCTCTGCCATGTTTATTGTGACGGAACGGTTTGAAATAGCGGAAAAAGTCCACCAAGGGCTGACGAATGATTTGAATGACCCCGAAGCTGTCTACCTGCAATACGAACCTTTGGAGGAAAACAACAAGGACGACAACAGCAAAGTACGGCAACGAAGAACCACCCGAAGCGACGACGACACTGATGTGGATGAACATATTCCTGGTCACTTTTGGGTACTCTTGGCAAATGATGAAGTGTGTGGTATGATGGGTCTTGCGCCTGCGTCAAAGGAACCCCTCTTGGACTCTCGGCCACTTATCTTACCGATCTGGAAACAAGTCGTGCAAGCGCTGGGCCGCAATGTGGGTCTCTCTCTTTTTGGAACGGTCAGCAGTACAACACAACGACCTGTTATCATCGCTGCTCAACCTCAACATACAGCTACGATCGTACGATGGGCAGTGGCGAATGACTATCAACAATGTGGTCTCTCGTCTCTTTTGATTCACCGCGCATTGACTTGGGCCAAGGAAAATGGATTGACGGATGTGTATGCTACTACCAATGAAATAGAAATGGCGGCTGAACAGATCTTGGAGAAACGCCATGGATTCAAGTTGGTCAAGAAACAAAAGATTGGCTGGTTTGGGCGGTATGAATGTCTTTGGGTCTGCCATGTCGATGATTGGGTGGAACAAAACAAGAACCACGTCAATTCTCGATTCAAGCCGTCTGATAACAAGAAATAGAGGATGGTTTAGTTATTTAGTAGGATAGTATTGTTGATAAAAGTAGTGATTAGTAAGTAATAAAACAAAAGCACCCAGCACTGTACGTAATGTATGAAATGATTGGTTTGCACAACATCACCTCGAAACCGCTGTCAGTGTCGCCGAAGAAAGAGGCTCCCGGATCAACAAGCCTTTGCACCATCTTGCCAAGCATAATGTCCAAATCTTCGAATAGTAGTGTGTATATAGCTTATGTTACATGCTGTACAATCAATAAACTTCTTTTTTCAAGGCGATGACTTGGCGCATTGGGTAAATTGCGCACACTAGATTTCAAACCCCGATTTGGCTACAAGAGCTTTTTTTTCTGCCCGTTCTTTATTTTGCTCCTTCTTCCCCTCGTCATCACTTTTTTGCCTCCATTGTCATTTTATCTTTACTCCACGACGACAAACGAACAAACGAACGAATGAACGAGCAAACGAACGAACGGACGGTAACTCTCCTCTTCTCACGTCATTTTCAACTTTTGCTTACCATTACTAACTTTTTGCCTTTTGCATCGTCCCTTCTTCTTTTGACACTAGATCGGCTACAGCGATGACGACGATGATAGGGACGACGACGATGCTAATGACGACTTCACCACTCCTTCATGTCGCCCAAAAAGGCTCTTTTTAAAATTTTCAAATGTAAAAAACATGGGGAAACCCTTGAATTTTTTTTTCTTCTGCACTCATCTTGTCCATAGTAGATTCCCTAGCCATTGTACCAATAAAGTGCACTATCCCTTGACCCATTCGCAGCACTTACTACTACTGATACTTTGGATAACACTGGTCTGCTCTCCTCCTCCCTTTTCCTTGGCTCATTACACTAGATTAGTCACTCCATGACAAGCCCTGTATTCACTGCCACCCACTAGGACAGGTAGCTTCAGCATATTCTCATTCAATCAATAAAAATCTACTTGAATCCACCTCCATGACTTTTTTCTTTTGCATAAGCTCCAGCGATCTTAAAAGACTTTGATATGTAGCGGTGCAAATCACCCCAGTGACACTTTTTTTTGGGGGGGGATTCTCCGCGCAGAGGCAGCGCGCAGGGGGGCAAATAGGAAAGATGGAGTTTGAATAGGATTGCGCAGGGGCTGAAGTCTGCATGAAACAATGAAGTTATGGTTTAATAAAAGCATTGCTTATTTCTCAGAATCGACATAGACAACCTACCGTCAAATTGCACAGGCACCACGATAAAGTGCATATCTATCGACTGATATCCATAAACAAGTACTTTTACGTTGTGTGCGGCCGTGAACGCTACGAGAAAACTCCCCCCTCAAAAGCGAGTAATTGGAGTGGTATAAAAAATGGCAAGGCATCCAAGGAAATCTGTCTTTCTTGGTATCAGTCGATAGATGAAAAGCACTTCTGAGTCTATGTCAAAATTGAAATCGGGTTGTCCATCCCGTTCACAAGAAAAATGAAATCCAAAAAAGTGAGACTTTTTTTAGGGTCTGCCCTTTCCAAAGCGGAGTTGTAATTCCAGCGGACCTGCGAATCACCCGGTGTGCCTAATCCTCGCCGAAATGGCCCTGGAAAAAGAATATGCGGCGGGGTTTGAAAAACGCCATTTAAGCTTTTGACTTTTTGAATCTTCCCACCTTTCCCTTCTTAACTTAAAAACACTCCTTGTACTGACTGTATGGGAAAGCAGCCAAGATTCCAACAAGATAAACCTATTGCAACTATTGAAGGTTGGGAAGATGGTCAACATTATGAACGGTCTGTGATGACTTTGGACAGATGGGAACTTCAATCTGCGGAACGGCTTGTCATTCATATTGGGCGACATGACATTGTGCTGTTACAAGATCCTCACTCGCCTCATCTCGGAGGGTACGTATGGCTCAGCTCGATTGTATTCTGCTCCTACTTGGATTCACTTCATTCGGGTATGCATAAAGGGCGTGGCCATCGTCATGACTGGATTCACGTGGGCAACGGCAAACGGTGGGTGGAACTCGGCTCAGGGGTGGGACTGATTGGACTGATGCTGCACAAGCTTGGGGTGGAAGATGTTGTAGTGACAGATATCGACGCATTGGTGCCTACGATTGAAAAGAATGTGGAAGCGAATGGTGTCTTGGTGCAGTCTATCAGCGGTCGACGGCGCAACGAAAAGACCATGGAGGATTGCTCAAGTATGCCGACGGCGATTGTGGTGGAACCTCTGATATGGAACGATGAAGACGCTATTCGACATATTCGCTCGACAGGAGGACCCATTGATTACATTTTGGCGTGCGATTGTATCTATTCTGAAGCCAGCGCGGTGGATCTGGTGCTGACGATGGAGAAACTGGCGGGATCTGATACGGTGATCATCTGTCTTTCCGAAGTCCGAAATCAAATGGCGCAAGATACTTTTTTGGAACAAGCAAAGGCATTCTTTACTGTGGAGCTGATTCCCCCGGTGCAGTGGCAAAAGAAGGTCGCTGGTATCCACTTTGATGGCACTCTCAATCTTTATCGGCTATACAAGTCATCCAGCCCCATTTCCCCCATTGGTCATCATCATCATCATCATCATCATCACCATAAAGAGGTGTCTGGTCGAAGAAGGAAATCAGCTGGTAGCGGTTATACAGGGTCATCTACAAGCATACTCTCTGAAATACCTTCGAGGTGATATATAATACATACATAGCATACCTGTACAAACAACACTAGCTTGGTTATATATACCTTTTGTAATGACTTAATAAATGATGGTCCATGATTCTCGTACCTTGAAAATGGTGGTTGGCGGGGTTTGAAAAAGTATAAAAAGGTAAATTTCGTACGACCTTAGCTAAACGTTTCTTCTTCACTTATTTGTTTTGTCTCTTCTTCACCCTTTCTTCTTCTCTCTTTCTCTTTTTTTTTTTTATTCTTCTTTGTCTCACCCTATCCCTTCCTTTTACTATCATATCATATCTCTCATTCTCTTGTATAGTATCACCTGCCTACCATCCTTATATACAAGTGATTGATCATGATGACCACACACAGGTGGGCTCCCTTATCCAAAATCGCCCATGGAATAGCGATTGCACCCTTTACACCTGCCAACACTCCACCTTTGCCCTCGACACCTTCTTCTCATTCGCGGCCTATCACTGTCTATTCCAACATACAATCCCCCACCACGGATTCGTCTTTTCTGAACGTCAATCGACTTTCGACTGCATCCTCCGACATCTCTTCCTCAAGTACCCACGATTATGCATATCTGGCTCCATTGGAAGTAGGCGATGAACTCTATATCTTTGAACAACAAGGTGCTTGGTATCGTGGCTATGTGCTTAGCTCTCTTGAAGAAGGTCGCAAACCGAACATGGCTCCCAATGGTATCTTCCCTCGATCTCATGTACAAATCAAGGAATATGTGGACCTGGACTTGGACGAAAGTGGGGTCCTTCTATCGAAACAGACCTCATCAACGGTAGACGGTATTGAAGGTGGTGGATTCGACTTGTTGCCTTTGTCTCCTACTCCCTCTTCTCACAGTGGTAGCAACAATATGGTGTACGGTGACGCCATGTCAAGGTCGCCTTCAGGGTCGCATTTTGGAGGTCATGAATTCGCTGGTCATTCTCTTCCTCCTCTCTTGTCTCCCACCTTAAATCCATCAACAACAACGACAAGTACGAGCTCTGGTCTTGGTGCTGGTCATTCTCGTCCTGCAAGCGGTGTTGACTTTGACAACAATGGCCCATCCTCTGCTTCTTCCTCTACACCTGTCGATCCTCAACCACAGTATCATCGACGCCGTATCCGAAGCAGATCAACAGTAGATGGTGATCAGGATCATCATCATCATCCTCATCAGCAACAGCAGCAACAGCAACTACCATCAAAACGACCTTCCCCGCCCTCTTTGCCCATGGTTCGATTCGATCAATCAACAGTGACTGGAATGGACGAGCCTTTGGTGGACGAGATTGCGGCATGTGTTAGTGAATGGAACTGTCTTCTCTATACGTATCTCCAGGAAAGTCGCTATGCCGCCTTTAATGCAGTAAGGGATCATATCAACTATCTCTTCCAGGCACGACGACAACTGTTGGACCAAGCACTCTCAAGGGAAGAACTGTCAAGACTGCGAAAGGAAATTATACAACGGATGGTGACAATGAACATCTCGCAGTACCGGGATATGATCATTCGGCATCCTGAACGTGGCTTTATTTTGGACATCAACAGCACCTCGGTGGCGACCTTATACTATATGCACTGGAAGTACACCATCTCTGAACAAGTCCCTATCACCTCTCTCTTCTTGTCGGACTCGGGCTCTTCTTCGTCCGTTGCTATGGCAAAGGTCAACGATGGATCGACAGCTTCTTCGGGCCGACCGGGTGGTGGACACTCCTCAACACCTTCCACCTCTTCTTCAAACGATCGACGGCATCCAACAAAGAAGAAAAAGGCGCTGCATCATCAACACAAGGGTGGCGAATTCCATCATCTGTTTTTCGACCTCAAGGCGTGTGTGGCTCATATCTGTCAACCTGGCGAATGGACTGAACTGAAATTCTCCTTATACTCGGCCAGTCAGGGGAAATTCGTGGCGGAACAGTTTGTGGTGCATCTCAACTATAACGGTATGCCTAGGGATGAACAACAAATTGGCAAACTTCAATCCTTGTTTGTGGACCTAGCAAGTCAAGACCTGAACGAGCATCTCTATTTGGTATGTCACATCTTCCGTTTGGGTGGCATGAAGTTTGTCGACAAGGAAAAGGATCATCTCGGGTCTCTTGGTAGCCATGCGTCTTCTCTCTTTGGAGGGAATCACCATCAACAGCAGCATGGTACTACAGGTAACCAAGGAAACACATCACAAAGTAATATCGGCTAATCTCGTTCTTTGACTTTGTAGGAGGTGGATACTTTGATAACAGCAAAAGGAACCATCTTCGGAACCAGCCATCTCAGCCGCCACAAGCCAACGATCTGACGTCGGTGCCTTTGTCAGCTCAAACCAATCTCTTCCGTCGACCTTTTGGGTGTGCTGTCTTGAATATTGGGCGACTCTTGCAACAGGTGGATCATGGAAGCGCACAAGCCATGGACTCTACTTTGAAGAAGAATGGGGGGACGCCAGCCCCTGGATCTCGGGCACTCTACACTGACGTGGACTTGATGCGATCGCCGCCGGCTTTATCAGGATCTCAGCTTTCGCCTACAGCAGGACCAACGCTCGCCACCTCTGGTGCCTCATCATCCTCAGCATCAACAGGGCCCAATGGTGTCTCGTCGTCCTCCGCTGGTCACTACTTCATCAATCCATCGGAACACGACATGCGGATCTATACACCCTCCTCAGAATCTGCGTTTGCTCATTTGCATGAAGATATCATCCAAGACAATACCAAGGAACTGGACAGCAACCCCCGGGCGGAAATGATCTGTGTTTACCTACGGATGTTTTATGGCCAACAGGACGAAGTGCTCAAGGTGAACGCCGCTCTCTTACAAGGCATCCCGGTGACAGCTCGCATTGGCTTCCCCGATGTGGTATTCCCTGACGACGAACGCAACGAGCTCTACCTTACCTTGAACTCGGGCGACTTTGCTCAATTTGGACGGTCCAGGAACATCCAGGTGATTCTTTGTGCTCGCGATAATGCTACCGGTGATGTGGTGGACATGGCCGTCTCCGTGGGCTCAGGCACTTCAACTCGGACCTCGACGTGGGAAAGCGCCATTTATTACCATGAAATGAAACCCACTTGGAACGAAATGGTCAAGATCAAAATCAGCGATGTGGCGGTCTGGCAGCGGTCTCATGTGTTTATGGTGGTGAAGCATCGAAGCCGGCAAGGAGGTGGTGGCTCAATCCAAGGGGCGGCTTTTGCGGTGGAAGGCAACACATCCTCGTCTGACAAGATCTTGGCAATGGGCTATATTCCTCTCTTTATACCAACGTTGTCCAATGACTTTGTGGCCGATGGTACTCATACACTTTGTCTCTACAAGTACGACAGGCAGCTGTTGCATCCCTCTTCTTACTTTGGTGTTTTACCTTGGTGCTCTCAAACAACGGCGCCGTCTAATCTTCAGGGGCAAGAAAGCATGATCCAGTCTGTCCTCAAATCGAATCGTCAACGCATGGTCATGGGTCAGCAAAACTCAAGTTACTCCAGCGTCAAAAGTGGAGCTGGTGGCAGTGCGGGCAGTGGATCTCTCAAGAACATTCCTTTGGCTATGGGGCTACAGCAGCAGCATTCATCGGCAACATTGGATAGTCATGCAACCTCGCAAACTCATGTCCCTGGCGGCGGGGTTTCAAAATTACACGCTGTCCGTGATTCGCTGGTGGTGTCTACCTTTTTATGCTCGACTCGATTCACACAAAACACGACACTGGTGCAATTGATCAACTGGAGATCGATTGTCGACGGCAAAGCATCATCATCTCCTACTAGTCCTACACCAACAAGCAATAGCGGCGTGGATGATCTACTGGTGCTCCTGGACAAGTTTACCTTTGTGGGCGAACAAGAGGTAGTCAAGTTTCTCGCTGATATCTTTGATGCTCTTTTGGATATTTTGGTCTTCCTTCTTCCCGATGATCCCGAGAAACAAGATGCTCTTCATGATCAAGTTATTGTGGCTATCACTTGGGTGCTCAGTATTGTGCAGGATCGACGCTTCAGTAACTTCCGCCCGGTGCTCAATGTCTATATCAACCAACGATTTTACACCTTTGATGACGACGATGACGACGAAGGCAACGATGACATGGGCGACGATGGATTTGATGATGGCAATGCGACACTTCCAGGCACCGGCTTCTCTGATACCAGCACCACCAACGACAACGGTGCAGATGATTTGGGGCTCAGGCACGAAACTCCGACGCAAAGCTCCTACCAAATGTACTCGTCATTCCGGTATCGACTCAAACGCCACAAGGACCCTCGACGATATAAGATCACCCTGGATGAAACCACCTACAATCAGCTCTTGAAGGGTTTGATCCGCCTTGCCACCAACCCTAGCGACATCACCAAAGCCAAGCGACTTCGAAGCAGCATCAAGGTGTGGGAATACCTCTTCCGATTCATCGAACGGTCCAGGGAAATGCAACGCAGCAACGAAGATCAAGAAGGGGAACACGAACTGCGGGAACTGATGTACAAGGAAGATCTCCAGCAATTCTTCGACTTGGCGACCAATATGATGCGTCCTGATCAACCCAGCTCAATGATTGGTACTCAAACGTTGGTGCTACAGCATTTCTGCGAAGCGATTACCGAAGTCAGGGATGCATACTCGGCCAGCGAAATCGTGGACATCATCTCGACCTTGGTGGATGCGTGCGCTCATGTCACTGGCAAACTGGTGGGCTTCAAACTCAGCATGATCCTCGCGGTTGTCAAGGCGCCTATCTTTAGCGACAAAGCTTGCTGTTGTGAACTGGGCAAACAGGTGGTGCGTTGGATTCGGGTGTGGCTCAACTCGTACATGGCGGTGGCGAAGGAGGTCATCTTTGCCCGCTCTGACGCAGGACAACAAGGCGGCGACGATTACCACCAGCAAACTCGCTTACCTCGGGCTCAATGGATTGAAAATCTGCGGCTGTCGTTGACGATTGTGCATGAAATTCTCGACAAGATCCGAAAGGTGCGTGGGCTCTCGATCCCTGGCTTGGCTTCGGCAGCAGCGTCGTCTTCTGGAACAGCACCATCGGCAACAGGGGCGAATGCTCGAGCAAGATCGGTATCCATAACAACGGTGGGTGACGACGACGATGACGACGATGATGACTATGCAACAGCCAACAGCGACGATGGGGTATCTTCTGGCGATGGTCCTTTAAATGATCTAAGCAGTACTTTGGTGCAATTGGTCCCTCAACTCCTTCATGCCTACAAGGATCTTCAACGGTTGACAAGTCAAGCTATCCAGGCCACAACAACAGCATCGCCTGGCCACACAACGAATTCGGCGCCTGCAGCAATGCCTTACAACTCGGTGACGTCTTTGCACACCTTAGGATCAAGACCAAGCTCAAGACATTCGCTCACTGTGCTTCGAGATCGGGCCAACTCAATCCGTGGTTTACCGCAGGTCTTGGAAAATGCGGCCTCTGGCAATCATGGTGATCCTCACTATGGCGCTCATCACAAGTCAGGGTCCTCTCCTGTGGTACTTCAAGCTTTGGCGACATCACCAACAACACCCTTCCCATCTATCTACCCTTTCCAAGCAAGTGCATCCAATGACGCTGCGTTAATGGCGGGGTCTGATTTGGCGGCGATGGTTACCTCTGGGCTGATGGATTTGACCGTGGTCCTACTCGACTTGTTTCACTTGACTCCAGGCAATCAATGGCTCTCTCTTCTACGAACGATGGCAACCAACAACACCAATGATGCTACTACTGGGCTCAAGGCAACGGCAGAATACATTTGTACACTATGCTATGTATGTATGGCAATGCTTTATGGGGACGACATTCAGAAACTGGCCGAGACTCATGGGACAGCGGAGGGCTACGATGCATTTATGGAAGATGGCAATCGCAACCGGCGCAAATGGTCCGAGAACTGGCTCAATCTAGATGTGGTGGCGCACAAGATCATCCTGGCGAACGTTTTGACCCCTGTCACGGCATTATTGGCTATGGATCTCTTCGCACCCAACAAGCAACACGAGGACGATGTGATGGTGCAAAAGCTATGGCGTACGGTGTTTGTCACGGTGGTGCGGGTGTTGGCAAGCTCTTCTTTGGAGGTGGAAACTCTTTTGCCTCAATCGCAACGGGCCGTCTGGAAATTGGCGGGCAACATTCGTGGTGAAGAAGGGGTGGCGGCTCTGGAGCAACTCTGGGATGTGGCGGGGCCTCGACGACCTACGACAACGACGACACAAAAGATCGATCGCCTGCGACAGGAATCAAAGGATCTCAAGATGAAACCACAGCTTTTGGCCTTCTTTGATCAGAAAGGACGACAATCTGCCGTTGCTCAAGGTGTGGATGCTGATGAATCGGATGTCGACTCTTTATCTGATCTCACCAGTGACGACGACGACGATGACGACGACGACGGCAACGACGATACTTCTCTGTTGGACAAAGGTGTGCTCGATCCTGTCAATGAAAATACTGCTGCTACCGCCGCTGCCACTCAAATGCACTTGGATTTGCTGCCGATACTCCTGAAACCGCTATGTGCCGCCAGTCTTACACTACACGACAAACTCCGCTCGACAACCATTGGAATGCTGGCTGACCTGTTTGCTATTCAATTACTGAACCCCAAGGATGCGGCTACTGTACAGAACATGATGATTGGCACGATCGACAAACTGGTGATGACTTTTGACAAGGGCAGTGATGAAATCAGGGTGAAATGGGTGGCTGAACTTGACCAAGCACTTCAAGCTCGACTGACGACGGAGCATGAACGCTCGTGGGGCCAAGGCTTGGTGGATGCGTTGGCGAACTTGATGGAGCTACTATTGAAGATCCGGTCTTTGCCTATGGAAAGTGTGGAATTCATGGACGAACGAATCAATGCAACTCTCCAGCTGATGAAGTTTATCCAAGTATGCGAACGACAAGAAATCTATATCAAGTATGTGCACCAACTGGTCGATCTCCATTTGCATAACAGTAACTATGTCGAGGCGGCCCTGACCCTGCGATTCCACGCCGATCTGCTATCTTGGGACCCATACGACGAGGTGGACGCTATACCAGAACTGGGCTTTGGGGTGGAAAGTCAGTTTTCTCGAAAGCAGGCGCTCTATGAAACGATGATTGCCTTTTTGGACAAGGGGACCGCTTGGGAATTGTGCATGGATCTCTGTCAAGAACTAGGCGACCATTATGCGGCGACGGTGGTGGACTACGAGCGATGCAGTGCGGTGTTACATCAAAAGGCAAGCTTTATGGAAAACATTGTCAAGAAGGAACGCTACTACTCTGAATACTTCCGTGTGGGCTTCTATGGTCGTGGCTTTCCTACCAGTCTTCGAAATCAGCATTTTATCTACCGTGGCATGGCGTGGGAAAAAATGGCCTCGTTTGTGGAACGCATGCAGAATCGGCATCCAAATGTCCAACTGGTCTCGGGCAAAATGGCGTCTTCTCCTCTCCTTCCTGAAGATCAAATCCGGGAACTGGAAACTGAATTGGATGGTCAATATATACAAATTACGGCCCTGACCCCTGTGATGGATTCTCAAGCTAGCCCTATTCTGACAAACCCTTTGGCTTCCGATAAGGTCAAAAAGTACTATCAATTCAACAAGGTCTCTCACTTCACTTACTCAAGGCCTGTGACAAGGGACGATGAAAACTATGGTGGGAACGTTGGTGGTGATGATGGCAGCGTGCTTGGCGACCCTACTGGCAACAACGACCTCAGCTCAGACGATACCTCGATCCTAGCAGAAGCGCCCATCATGTCTAAACAAGAACTCGACTTTTTGCACCTTTGGACTGAACGAACCACCTTTGCAAGCGAAGAAACCTTCCCTGGTATCGCCCTACGATCGAAGATTGTGTCCATCGAAATCCAAGAAATATCTCCAATTGAAAATGCAGTGGAAGCCATGAACAACAAGACCAAGGAATTGACAGCACTGGAAAAGACGTACTCGACTCATCTCAACAGCAATGCGCAACAGGCTCACTTCAACTTGAACCCCTTCTCTATGGCGTTGAATGGCGCGGTGGATGCTCCTGTAAATGGCGGGGTCCCTCTCTACAAAAAGGCCTTTTTGTCTCCCTACTATGTGAAGAAACATCCTGCTATGCGCGAATGGGTTGACCGATTGAAAAAGGCGATTGATGAACAGGTAAAAACAAGTGGAATATCGATGATCGACCTTTGACTTACCCTTGCATTCCCTGTTTCTAGGTCATTGTGATCGATCGATGCTTGGATACCCACGATCAACTTGTCAGTACTGAAATGCGGCCCTTCCATAGCAACTTGGTCGAATGTAAGTGTGGTAGAGCTAAAGTGGTATCAAAGGCAAAGTATTTACCCCTGTATTCCGTTACTAGTGTATAAAAAGAACTTTGTTGACGATATCAGCCAGCTAAAACGACGGGGTACAACATTGAAATCAGCAACATCAGTCGCCACAAAGCCGAACAGCATCAAGGATAAAGGGATCACTTCGTCTGGTAGCAAAGGTATCAAATCGCCACAGAACCGACTTAATCTGGCACCAATCAATTCGAACTCCGCTTTAGCAGCAGGAACGCAGAATCGACGAGGCTCCTCCTTATTCCGAGATATGGATCGACCACTCACGATGAAATCAAGAACAAACTCGGTGACATCTCCCTTCTCCATCACTAGTGGATCAACCACCCCCACAGGCCACTTCTCTTCACTCATGTCACCAAAATCAACCAGCTACTTTTCGATCCCGACTCTCCGTGAAGAACAGCAACAGAAATCCCGATCTAGCGATAGGCTTCAGCCAGCAAACCACCTCACCACCACCTCTTCCCAAGCCGACAATAGAAACTTTGCCGATAACAATCAGTACCACCGGCACCACCAAAACAGCAGTGTCGCCTCTTTAGCAGTGACGACTTCACCAATCCATCCCAACGACCCTGCTCCTTTTACAAAGTTTGACGGTGGACTATCGAAAAGTTTGAAAATGTCACTCCGAAAAGCAACAAGAAAAGCCTCTTCCTCTGGTACAAATCAACCAGCTACTTTTCGATCCCGACTCTCCGTGAAGAACAGCAACAGAAATCCCGATCTAGCGATAGGCTTCAGCCAGCAAACCACCTCACCACCACCTCTTCC
>LT553604.1:121624-136096 GCA_900079185.1 Absidia glauca
ATTTGATTTAAGCAGAGCAGCGGAGTTTGAACCCCCTAAAAGAATCACCTTTGCCCGTCAATTCCTTTTCCTTGCTCCTCCTCTGACAAGATGAGTAGAGAAGCGTAAAGTGATATGATATTCAGATTTTATTGATTGTACAAATGAGTAAGGGCTATTTCAATACTAGGTATCCTATTCAAAGAAGATCGTCCAGTTCTTCATCCCCGAGTTCCTGCTTGACCCGTTCTTTTACAGCGTCGACACATCCCAGTTTCCGGTCCAAGATATCTTCCACGTGGTTCAGGTAGGCTTCGTAGAGTAAAGTGACCTTTTCGTCATCGGCCGGGGTCCGTATGGGCGGTGGTCCTGTGTCGTCCCCATCCACACCGTGGTAGCTAGCGACCGTCAGGTTGAATTTGTGGCTCCATCGTTTTTCCTCCTTGAGCAAGGCCTCCAGTTGGGTGACTTGAGCTCTTTGTAAACGCATAAAGTCCCGGATTTGGTCCACAGAGACTTGACGGCTGGTGGCAGTGGTCGGTAGAGTGTCATAGAAAGGCGTTGATGGATTCCCTTGGTCTTGTGGCATGGTGGGTTCGTCGTGTGCATCATAGAATTCGTCCTGCTGTTTAGGGGTTGAAGCCGTTGTTGAAAGCCGAGGACCAGAAGCCGGTAAGCGCGAAGATGTGGAAGGTGATGATGAGGATGACGATTTGGAAGCGTCGTTGGTGGAGTGGCTTTGTCGTTGCTGTCGTTGTTGTTTCTGGATCGCATGCGGACTTTTAGGTGAAGGAGATGTGGCGGATTGTTCAGAAGAGAAGGGGTCGTCTGCGATTTGGCGGAAGAGATCTGCAGGCGGGGAGGAGAGTCGGCGGAGATACGTTTCTTTTCGATGTGATGTTGATTCAGGCCAGACCCGTTGTGATCGTGGTGTCCCTAGAGCGTTGTTGCTAATGGCATCCACAGGAAAGTCTTCATCCATCAGGTTTTCAGCTGTGTTTCCATCCCAGAATTCTTCGTCAAATGTGGCCACACTGTGAGAGTCGTCCCTTTGCCTGCTGCTGCTGCTGTTTTGCCGGCCGTATTCTTCATAGTATGTCTCGCCTGTGTTGTCGTCTAATGATGGCGGATCTACTTGTAATCTTGGATCGGATTCCCCTTTTAATTCCTTGACACGATCGGCATATCGCAATGTGTTGAGTGTGTGTTCGCTGTTTGAATTGTTTGGTGAGATTGTCGCTATCATGCAGGTTCGAGAATCACCAACAAAAGAATCCCGCAAAACCTACAACCCGGTGTTAATAAAGGTTTGTCTCAAGTAGGCGAAGGGGAGGGGTACATACCTGTGTCAGTTTGCTTCCTCGGAATGGAGTATGTTTCTTGACCTTGTCCAGAGCTCGGATGCACTCTTTCAGCGCCAGCAAACTCTTGTTGATTTCGGCGCCTTCCATTCTATGCCATTACAGTAAAAAGTTTCCCATGAGTCACTAGATCTATCCATCCCTTTTTGTCAAATTACCTTGTCTTTGGATTCGCATCACCACGATCAGCACCACGTTCACTTCCGGCCAGATCAATAAAGCTTAGCTTGCCATGTATTCCATCAGTTTTCTTATCCTTGAGAAGCACTTGTAGCACAGCATGAGACCGAGAAGAGTTGTCGTTGGCGCCTGTTTTCCCTGTTGTTCTACATTGGCTTCCAAAGTCAAAAATTTGCAGCAGTTGGGCCAAATCGTTGATCTTGTATTCCAGCAAGCCTGCGATGACCACATTGTTGTTCCCGTCCTCCCGCGGAATAAGTTGTTTTCGTTTGTTCAAGAGATCGTACAGCTTTCCTTGGTATATTTCGTAGAATCCAACAGAGGCTGAGAGGTGACGATAGCTGGGATCTTCGAGCATTTCGAAAATATCTTTGGCGGCCATGATGTAGAGTCCGTGTTGCGGGTCCAGCATAGTGTAGGTCTTACCCGAGCCTGTCTGCCCACTAGTTTGAATAAAGGTATGTTAGTCTAGTCAGGTTCCAACATCGTGTGACCGTAGTCTACTTACAATGCGAAACAAGTTGCCTTTCCTCCACCGAATACATAGTGAACCAATGGGCGTGCTGTGCGGTAATAGATCTACAATGATAGCGGAAGCTCGAGTTGGTCAAGGTTGTTTCTTTCCATCTTGATCTGTTTTAAGGGATCTTACGTCGACGTTGGAGGTGTTTCCATCAAAAGCTTCGTCAAATGTAAAGGAGTGCTGTTCCACGTATCTGGTAAGATCCACACGAGATCTGTACAAGATAAGAGAATGATTAGTCGGCGAAAGATTCAGGTACTTTGACTTACTTTGGAGCATTCAGCTTGATTGTATGAGCACCGACCAATTCAGAGATATCGATTTCACCATTGACGACCTCTTTGCGACTGAGCGGCCGTTTGCGTACACAGACCCTTATGCGTTGTTGTAGATCACTTGGTAGAGATTGATTCAGGCTTGCTGTTTTCGTGGGTGGAGCTGATGGTGAGGTGCCATTTGGTATGCTGGAATAAGGGGCTGCTGATGATGACGATGCAGAATCCAAAACCACCTTTGAGTCCATATATTCATCCAGTGACATGCCAGAGACGGGGTTGCCGTTGTTGCCGTTGTTCGAGGAGGTGTTGGTGGTAGCATTCGACGTACTGGTACTGCCATAGGTGTAGTTCTCTCCACTAAGTCGTCCTCGTGAGCCTGATTTAGGAATGCCGTAAGTGTCCAGGTGTCTATCAGGTTGCCGTTGATTGAGCGTTGCCTTTCGCTTATCGGATAAAAAGGGATCGTCGGAGGGCGTTAGCTTGCTGGAACCGAATTTTGATGTTGTTGAAGGCGCTCCCACCCTCGATGGACTGGACTTTGGAGGCTGTGTGTTAGAGGTACGTTTTGGTGAGACGTTGGATTGTTTTGATGGAGCATAAGAGAGTCGTCGTCTAGTAGTACTTGGTGTTGTGTCGAACCGGGGAGGAGCTACTCGAGGGATCGGCGTTGTCATAGGCTGTCGTTGCTGCTGCTGTTGCTGTGATGGTTGTATATAAGGCGATCCAAGGGTCAAGCGACGAAGTTTTCTGTCAGGACTAGGTACAGTGATAGCAGGTCGTTTCCTTTGTTGTTCCGTAGGTATAGCTGGTAATCGAGGCTTCCGTATCTGTTGAGTTTGCGGCGGTGATTCCTTTTTCTGCCGCTGCTGTTGCTTTTGTCGTTCCTGTTCCTGCTGTTCCTGTCGTGCCAGTCGTTCCTCCTGTTGCTGTTGAGACTTCATGACATGAGTGAGTTCCATGAATTTGCGTTTGTCGTCTATTGAGCGTACACCGAGTTGCGAGTAATCCTGCATCGTCAACTAAAAGATAAGCAAAGAACACAGGTTAGGAGGACAAAAGTTCACTTTTCGTTACACTTTGAATCCGGCAATCATCATTACCTTTGACAGAGAGTAAGGCGTTCGTATTCCTTTGCTAAGAAAACTAAAGAGTAAACAGGTGAGTATATCCTACATCTGAAACTGGCCCTCGTTCAAGTCCAAGCTATACTTACTCAGGGTAGTACTAAAGAGCAGCGTAGACCAAGAAATACATTAAGGGAAGATTAGTCGTCGATGCATTCAAAAGGTTGGGCTCATCTTTGCCAAAGGATGCTGTACCTGATCTAAGTTGTTGTCTTTTAATACATTGTAGAACGCCTGTGTGCTCATCGTGGAGATGCTGTTAGGGCCCAGATTAGTTAGCAAAAGGAAGAGGGACAAAAAGGAGCAGGCGGAAAAAATAAAAAGTCGCGAAGGTCTATCAGAGCGTGACTATGTACAACTCCCGCAGGAGGCGGGGGTTGAATATTCCAAATGTACATGGTGCTCGTCTTGGTCAGGATTTGAGAAACGTCTTTCGTAAGATGATTCAAATAGGCTTTATTGATGGGATAGGACTAAGGAGCTATGGTACAGGCTATGTTTGGGGTCGTAGTTAAGCTAAAGTCTAATGGCAACAAGCTATTGTAATGGGAATGATTAAACTGCTGTAAAAAGTAAGCAAATAAGGTGGACAAAAACGGCCAAGCTGTGTAAAAGTATCAGTGATAGTAGCGGAAGGGTATGGACAAAGAATTGGCACACTTTTATTAGTAACTTGGACTACGAGATTCTACAATGGAATGGGAGCGCACCTAAAAAAAAATTGCGAGGGTTTCCCCATGTTTTTTACAATTGAAAATTTTAAAAAGGGCCTTTTTGGGCGACATGAAGCAGTGGTGAAGTCGTCATTAGCATCGTCGTCGTCCCTATTGCCGTCGTCATTGTCGTAGCCGATCTAGTGTCAAAAGAAAGAGGAACGATGCAAAAGGCAAAAAGTTAGTAATGGTAAGCAAAAGATGAACATGACGTGAGAAGAGGAGAGTTACCGTTCGTTCGTTCGTTTGCACTTCGTTCGTTCGTTTGTCGTCGTGGAGTAAAGAGAATGACAATGCGGTAAAAAAGTAATGACGAGGGGAAGAAGGAGCAAAATAATAGACTAAAGAGAGTTTTTTATTAAATAGGAAATTTAAAAGGACCTTAAAGCACTGTGACTGGTAGTCAAATAGCAAAATAATAGGACGGGCAAAAAAATAATCTTATAGCCAATCGGGGTTTGAAATCTAGAGTGCATTGACACACATTGTTGGAGGAACGTGTGGGCAGGATCTTGTTCCTGAGCTTCAACTTGCAGCACATCCCTAACATATCAGAGCGAGCATGCTATGATGTGGACATATCTCTTGAATGACAAATAGGCTGGATCAGAGAAAATTGAATGGTGTCAAATGGGATAGTAGGGGTGGAGTTCCATCATGAGCACCGAGTCTTGTATAAAAGTCTTCCTGAACATCATGATCACCTGTACAAATGCATTTTCAGCGACGGTAGGCAGAATAGGATCGCCAGGACTGAGTTTTTTCGCCGCCAGTCGGTCATGTCATTCGCCGATCGCCGGGAGCAACTTCTTGTAGAGGCTGGTAGGTGGATTAAAAGCGGCACGTGCGGGATAAAAGAATCGACCATAAGTGGGAAACCCTGCCATTGATCGGACCAATTCTCTTGGAAGGTAGGTGAGATATGCGCCGTTTATTGTTGTGTTGTTCCTTCGGCCTTGGCGTCGTATTTGATCCACGTTACCCGCCATACGAGCTGATGAGCCGCAATTGATATGTGTCTTTTTGTTGGACCCTGATACCAGGAGAAGAGAGGGCCTTGCAAATCTATTCCCGATGAGAGGAGTAAGACAACTCCAGTGCCTGGCGGGGCGGTTTTATCTTCATTTCAAATTGAGTCCCAGCTATGCCCGGGCCTCAAGTCAGGGACTCAGAGAGTCCCCCGTCATATCAGTCCTTATTGTCGGCAAAATTCAGCATACACAGATTGGTTCTGTCCCGGTGGTTCTGTCTGTAGCATTTCCCTTTTCCTGGGGGATCTCCTGTCCTTTTTTCAAAAGTCGGAGTTTGTAATCTACAAGCTTGGATTCAGGCCCATAGGCTTCAGTTTAGCCCAGTAGGCCCGAGTTTAGGCGGGTTATAGGCGGCTTTCAATCCGTCTGCTGGCCTCAGTCTTGACTTTTAGCCGGCTTTTGTGTGGTCTCATGCCTCAGGCTTACGTTTAGCACCCAAATGGTTGACTTTTCGGCGGGTTTCAAAATTTCGAGATTCGATCGAAAATTTGAAATTTTCAAAAATTGAGATGCATGATTTTGGAAAGGATGACTTTTTTCTCAGAGCTGAGGTAGACAACTCATCCTCAAATTTTACAGGCAACAGAATGCAATGCGCAGCGGTCGAATGGTATCAAGAAACATGCACTTTTATATCCTATGGGTCTGTGAACACTCAAATAAGCCGTAAAAAAGCGACTGATTGGAGCGGCTTGAAAATTGTCAATATATCCAAGGAAACCAGGCGCACATTTTATCAATCGAAAGATGAAACGCACATCTGGGTCCATGTTAAATTTGAAGGCAGGTTGTCGATTCCATTCAGGAGAAAAAAGAGATGCAAGAAAAATGGAACTTTTTCCAAGGCGGTTCCCTGTCCTTTTTCCAACAGTCGGAAAATAAAATTTACAAGCCCTACAGGCTTGAGTTTGGCCCTACAGGCTTGAGTTTAAATGGTTTTATAGGCGGCAATTGAACCATCTGCTGGCTTCACGCTTGACTTTTAGGCAGCTTTTGAATGGCCTCATGCCCCAGGCTTGATTTTAGCACCCAATGGTTGACCTTTCGGCGGGGTTTGAAAAATTTCGAGATTCGATCGAAAATTTGGGAAATTTGGAAATTTGAGATCCAATTTTTGGGAAAGAATCATTTTATTTCTCAAAATGGAGATAGGCAACCCATCCTCAAATTTCACAGGCAACACAATGCATTGCGTAGCTATCGACTGGTACTAAGAAATATGCATTTGGATGTTCAATGGGTCTGTAAACGCTCAAATAAGTTCTAAAAAAGCGACCGATTGGAGCAGTACTAAAGTTAGCAGTATATCCCATTAAACAATGGCTTCTAGGTATCAATTCATAGATGAGAAGTACATCTAGGTTTATGTTAAATTTGAAGGGAGGTTGTCTATTCAGTTTGGGAGAAAAAAGAGATGCCAAAAAAAATAGACTTTTTTTAAGGGGGTCGCCCATCCTTTTTTCTTCAAAAATCGACGTTCAAAAATTCTGGCAACATTTAGTTTTTTGAACTGGAGGATGCCATAGAAGCATAGTGTTTGTGTAGATAGAGTTTGAAAGACAAAAGAGTCAAGTTAAAAAGCGAGATTCGTTCATTCATACACTGGACATAAGTAAAATCCGTCTCGTACGCAAAAAAAAGTCAAGCCAGAGCAACTGCAGCGGAATCTCGGTTCTTTCGCTCAAGCTTGGCCCTAGAAATTGAGACGGTAGCCATGTAGATGGTTTGAAATAAGTTTTATTGAGTGATTGAGACTATGTTTGAGCTATATAAGGGAGGGAGGGCTGCGAAGATATGTAAAGTACAAGACTGGGAATGACTAAGCTAGTGTTATGATCAAGAGAATGAAGGTGGGAAGAGCTGACCGGTGGCACAAAAAAAGTCAGTGGTATTAATCAAAGGAGAGTAGGTAAACGATTAGTGATGTTTTACAGTGTAATGGCTGGACAATCTACAATGAAAAAGTGAAAGCACCTAAAACACCTAAAAGAGATTGTGAGGATTTCCCCAGTTTTTTCGTAATCCCTTGCGTCCATTCTTTAATACAAGTCCATATGCATCCAGTCCTGGTGACAGAGAGCCAATATCCGTTGCCACCTAGTTGAGTCTACTGAGAGAAAAAGGAGCAATGATGCAAAAGGTAACTGTTAGTCAAGGTAGACAAAAATGGACAAGCTGGTGAAAAGGAGAGAGTTACCCTGCGTTCGTAGTTTAAAGTCGTTAGATAGAGGTCGAGTCGTTCATGGTGTGGAGCCGATGTCGGTGGAAATAAAAAAAGTGATGAAGAAGCAAAGAAGAAGCAAAAAAAAAAAAGGATTGAGGAAAAAGTGAGACTTTATAGCCAGAGCGGAGTTTAAATGCAGTCTCCTTTTTGACAAGCACAAGGTAAATGACTAGAGGGAGTCAAGATCTGACAGTAGTCGTCAACAAGAGGTAATGGCGGTGGGCAAAGGATGAAAGCCTGTGCATTTCGTTTATTGAGTGAGTTAAAGGGTACAAAGATTCGTTTCAAGTATAAAGGAAGGGAGGATAAAGAGCTAATTGTGGGGATGAATAATGGACAAAAAAGATACAATGAAGGGGTTGGCGATCAACCATGGCATTAAGCGGAGTTCAACGCTGTTTCCAAAATGTAGCGTTCGTCTTCGTTGAGTTGTTGGCAGATTTCCATAAAGTGGTTGACATTGTGGGAGGTGCAGTTACGGAAAAAGTCCACGAGATAGGTCTGGATGTACAAAGAAAAAAAGTCAAATGTCAATGGGCGGTGATACACAGCCTATGCTTAGGATCGCTTACCTTCATGTCAGTTTGATAGATGGGATCGTTCTTCAGGTCAGGGTTGTTTTCTTCGTCATCATCTTCACCCAAGTTGGCAAGCATATCTGTATCATCATAAGCGATGTTCCATTAGTATCATCTATTAAAGCTGTCCGTACCCGCAAAAGCCGTACCTGACAAGTAGTTAAAGTCTTGACGAGAAGCGAATGCAGCTTCGTCGGTGATATCATCCCATTCCCCGTCCTGAAATGAAACACTTGTGTTAGTTTCTTTGGTAGTAGTTGCTTCAAATCCTTACTTCGTCACCGAGAGATTCCGCATCGTCTTGGTTGGCTTGGTCATTAGGCAACGTGTTACCCATGTCGGCCACCAATAGCTTGATGATCTTCATAGGCAATGGCATAACGGTGTATTGGTCAGGGTCTAAATCACAAGATCAACAGAAGTCAGTGTCGTTTTGCTAGTGAATCAGGTACCAGCTTACTTCTCTTGGACTTTGATCTGGTGACAATGCCAGCATTAGGGTTGACGACGATTTCACCTTTGACGTTCATGCTTTGTAATCTAGGATCATTGATAAGGAAGATCTTCGACAAAGCAATGGCACTGTTTCATGTATCAACAAAAGGCAAGTCATCAGTGTCTTAGTTCACAATATGTGGGAGATCTTACCTAACTTTGAGCGAGTAATAGCCCGAGAAGCTTTCGTAATTGTCAACCCAATGCGCCATTAGGATTTCCAACCCACTCTTCCCGTTGATTGTCGTGTTTGAGAGGAATGCCAGCACTGTATCTTGTTGTGTATTAATCAGCTGGGCAAAGACAAGGACAAGGGACTATACAAAGAGGATGTGCACGTAAGATAATTGTCATCTGATGCTTCCACTACATTACCTGAATAAAAGGTTGATAGCTAGTTGATTCCAATCGAACCAAAACAGCATTTAGCAGATCAGGCAAGGCAGGGGCAATGTTGTTGCCAATCTATGGGAGCATAATAGTAGTTAGGAATAGGCCATAGAAAACGGAAATCACTCCTTCATCATCATCCGCCCATCCTTGTAGCCTTACCTTTTGAATCATTGTTACAATCAGATCACCGACAAACAAGGCTTCAGATTCCGTCCCGGTAGGTTCCAAGAGCTTGGCAACAAAGTGAATGATGTAGTCCAAGCCAGATTTTCCAGACTGATCGTGCCTAGAAGAACATATAGAGCACGCATTAGCCTACCACACACACAGAGCAGCGTGCGATCTAGTTCCAACTTACCAGCTGACAAGATGAGCGCTGTCTTTAATGAGGAATTGCTTCAAGCATTCTTGAGTACTCTGGAATTCAACATAAACAGTAGTGAGTGATATGCGTAAGCAACCTTTTCCAGCTTTTACTTTACCTGCAAGACATCGTTATCACGGACATTCCATGCCAGTTGCATCAAAGAGGGAAGGATCTGCTGAGTGAATTCACTTGGTAAGGGCGAGGGGCCAAAGTGAATGAGGGCAGTTAGCAGATCGATGGCAGACTAAGGGGAAACAAGATGAGTTGGTCTGCTGGTAGTGATGTTTTTCTTTCGGACTTACAGCAAGGATGGTAGCTTCGGCATTAGGCGTGGAGAAGACTTCGCTGATGACGGGCAGGGTTCGAGTGCAAAGAGAGGGATAGTAGAGTGAATTCTTGGCAAATTCTTCAAACACATCCAAAACATAACTGGTGATGATCGAATCGGAGGGGAATTTCTTCCAGATATCCAGGATAGCGGGCGTTAATGTTTGTTCGTATCGGACTGTCACTTCGTTGTTGATCTAGGAAAAAAGGGAAGGTGAGTTGATCAGCTTGATGGAAAAGATGAGGGTGTAGTGTGTTACCTTGACAGATGATCCCAAGGTATCCAAAAGTAGCATCAAAGATTCTTCCGTGGCCAAGGGAAGAAGTTGACAGGTTCCTTCCATGATGTTGACTTGATAGGGAGTGACGTATTGGGCATCCAAGAATTTACAGTAGCTATCAAAAGAGCAGGGAATGGTTAGCAACATGATTTGTTTCTATTCCCATCCTTTACTTATTCAGGGCACGGAGGGCGGAGATCTTGACAGGGATTCCACTTGCAGGAGCTTGGAGAGCACTGACTGCTACGGCTACATATTGACTAGCCATATCAACAGGTAAGATCTTGGCGAATTCAGATGCAAAGACAAAAGCACGACCTTGCAAGAAGGGTTGGTCTAGAATCAAAAAAGGGAATGAGTACCTGTGAGCCTTATCACTGTATCCTCGACATACCTGCAACCTTCATATCCTCCAAGACAACATGATCAAACAAGCTCTTCAGATCGAATTGGACATTGCGAGAGCTATCGTCAAGGGCATCGGTCAATTCCTCAGACATACGACCAATAGCCAAGAGAGAAGCTTCTTGGATCTTCCACCTAGAGCAAAAGTGACCCTATTAGTAAACCGCCATCCATACATTTCGATTGACATACCAGTCGCTTTTTCCTGCGGCACGGGCTTCGTTGGATTCAGTGATATGACGTTGGACAGCCTTTGATAGAGCATTGAAGAATGGTGCAGGATAAGCTTCTTCCAAGGACTAGACGAAAGAGAAAGAGTTAGAGGGTTGTTACTTTGGGGTGTTTTCTTTTTCTTACCAAGAGGACATCAATAGCAGCGACTCGAGCATTGAAGGAGAAGGTGCTTTCCTCTTCATCGGCGACGTATTGGTTTGCATCATTGGACCATGTTTCAGCTTGTTCCTGGGTGATTTGCATATAGACGATAAAGACATACAAGAGCTGTTCGAAAAAGTCGGTAGGTCCATCAGGGGTGACGAATAGATGGCGCACGGTTTTCTTGTTGCAAGAGGCCACGATGAAGTCAAACAAAAGGTACAGCAGGCTTTGGAATCCGATATCGTTACCATCAGAATCTTGGAATGATTCGGCCACATCCCCCGAGTCGCTGACAAACTCTTCCACGTATCTGTTTCGTAAGTTGTAAAGGTCGTTCCACATGGGTTCGAAGAGTTGAGGTAAGGCGGCGGTGATGAATTTAGGGAATTGATCACTGAGGGTACAGATGCACTAATAGCAGAAAAGTAAAGAATGAGCCGATCATACAATACAATACAATACAGACAGATGAATCTAATCCTCGTTACCTTGACAACATCCATCTTGAGACCGTATTCTTCGGTTTGCTTTTCTGCATTATCTTGGACATGATGGCTAAGGATGGTGTTGAAAGCTTCCAGCCACTGAGGAATAATGGGACCTACAAACTGATCGGCCAACGTAGGGTTTTCTTCACGGAGCGTAGAGAGCATTTCCACACAGCTACTGAAGATGTTGACAGCACGGCCACGAGTTCTGAAGGAGTACACCTAGAATAGGACATAATCAGTTCTTTCCCCAACCTCTTTGCTAATAGAGTTCCTCTACTTACATTATCAGACGTCAAGATTCTATAGAGCTCGGGAAGAAGCACAGGGCCTACTTGAGGAAGTTGTTGAATGCTGATATCCTTCTTCACCATTTCGAGCAACACCCGCATCGCACCATGGACGCTGTCAGCACTGTTGGATTTCAAGTACACGATCAGGATATCCAAAAGATTGGGCCAGTCTTCAGGGAAGTCGTCATGAGCGATTTTGGACACCACATAGGCACTGACCACACGGATCTTGGATTCAGGGTCAGCCAAGCCATTCACTATCACTTCGCGTACCATGTTTTTGCTCTACCCCGTCATAAAAGAAGAGAGAATATGTAAGGTCATGGTTGGCAGGTGAGATACACTTACGTCTTGAGGAGGTTCGGGACCAATGAACTTGTCATCATGCTTGGCAGACCAATGCGTTGTAACATAGCTCTTCAAAGTGATGGCAGCTAAGTAAAAATGAGAGAAAGATCAAGTTAAGGATAACATGGGGTTAGTTCTTTGGGAGGGCGATGTATGGTCAGGTATAAGAAAAAGGATATTTGACGATGAGGTACGGCAATCTCTTGAGAGACAGTCAAGCGAGCCAAACTGACAGGGTATTCTATATATGAAGACGAGGTGAGTTGGGGTTAGTACAAGAAGAGCCAATGTTTCTAGTGGTGACCCAAAACAGAACACTTTTTTTACCTGGAGCATTGGCAAGTTCCTTCAAGCGGGCTTCAGCAGCAGATCGAATAGCGTAATCACTATCTGCTACTCGCAAGAGAGTTTCATAAGCAGCCTGATCCATGATTGGTGTAAAAAATGAAGGACGAGTGGTGGAACGAGAAGAAGAAGGAACGAGAAAACAAAATGAGGCGTCGCGCTAGAGTAGGAAAAAACTTTCAAACCCCGCTCCACCGCTTTTGACACGGCACAATGCATAGCTTCCCCAAAAAACATCACTTGTCTCTTTTTTCAGGCACAGCTCACATAGACATCGCAGTAGTGGGATGGGTTGACCGATTTGAGCTGTCGCAGTAGTAGGATGGACTGGCTGGTCCGATTACCATAGGATGCTTCTCACGAAAAATGATGGGCCTTCTACCGGGATTTGAATTTATAAGACCTCGCTCTCTACCAGCTGCTCTTCTCGGTGATAAATCACTGAAAATCGCCCAACACTTGAACTACTAAAGTTGGCCAAGACAATTGTCGAATGAAACATGAATCATAGTTTACTAGAGGCAAGTACAGTAGCTCACAAAGCTACAAGACCCTTGGTTTGCTTGTACATAGGAGCAGTAACAAGGGTTCCCCACCTTCCTTAACTTGGTTGCTTGTGAACATTTCTGGTTTTTGTCTTTGGTCTTCCTTGGAAAAAGTGCTCATCAGATAGTTTCAAGGAGCCTTTGGGTGACGGTGCTCTGTTCTGTGATCGACTGAAGGTTCTATTTTTGAAAAAGTGAATGGCGGCGCTGCATGAAAGCAGCATAGAGAGACCCATCGTCGTATTCCTCATCTTTTTTGTGGCGTAACGTCTTTCCCTTTTTCTGATATGGTGCCATATAGGATTGATGGGATGTCGATCGGTCCATTCATGCACGAGAGCGGTGTTTGAATTATTTCCTTTTTCGTCTTCCTGTGGGAGATTCTTTAGCCATAGCACCGCCAAACATCACTACTCGTTTTACTCCCCTTACCCCACTACCACTGGCATGTTTTGCACCCATACATACATGAATGATCTTGCTCTTCTCATCGGAATCGATAGGCAAGGCCATCTCTTCTGCTGGTATCAGATTCAACAAGAAGACGCATATCAATTGCGTCTCATCAGCTCGTATGGTGGTATCATGGGAGTGTACGAGGATCAAAAACCACGCCAAGGCCAATTGCACGGCACTACGATATACGGCGAAAATCTCACCAGTCTTCCAAGAAAAATGATGCGATCAATGGCAGGCTTTCCCACCAATGGTCGATCCTTTTGTCTTGCACGTGTCGCCCTTGACCCACCTACCAGCCTCTGCAAGAAGTTGTTCCCGGCGATCGACCAATGGCATGACTGTCTGACGGCAAAGAAACTCAATCCTGACAACAACGAACCTATTTAACCTACCGTCGCTGCCAATGCATTTGTACAGGTGATCATGACGCTCAGGAAGACTTCATACAAGACTCGGTGCTCATGATGGAACTCCATCCTTGCCATCCCATTTGGCAACATTCGTTCTTCTCTGATCCAGCCTACTTGCCATCTAAAAGGTAATTCAACAGCATAAAATTAGAATGTAGTAGTATGCTCACTCTGAAATGCTAGGGATCTGCTGCAAATTGAAGCTCAGGAACACGATCCTGCCCCCACACACTCCTCCAACAATGTGTGCCTATTCACGCTAGTTTTAAAACCCCGATTTGGCTTAAGAACTTTTTTTTGCCCATCCCTTATTTTGGGGAATTCTATGCGCAGGTCCATATGCGCAGGTCCAAAAAAAAAAAATGGAAGTCGGAATTTCAAATTAGACCTGCGCCTAAGCCGGAACGATGAAAAGTGCCACTGTTCTTGGGCAGACATTTTCTTGTAAACGGGTTAAACAACTTTACCTCAAATTTTACCTAGGCAAAGATATGCCTCTTATCTATCGAATGATATTAAACATGTTTAATTTCCTTGGGTTTGTCGCCGTCTTCAAGTGCACTCCAATCAGTCACTCTTTTGTAGCTTTGTGTAGTGTTCATGGATGCATACAACCCAGGAGTACTTTTTTCTTTGTTGAATTCAGTAGATATTACTTGCTTCTTGCTCCATGTAAAATCTGAGGGTAGGTTATCTGCCTCGAACTTGAGAAACACTGCAACTCTTTATGAAAAATTGGAGTTTAAAGCCGAGATAGATAATCTGCCTTCAAATTTCACATGTAAGAAGACGTAATTCTATCTATTGAATTTAACAAACCAAGAAATGAGTACTCCTGAGTTGTATGCATCCATGAACACTACACAAAGCTACAAAAGAGTGACTGATTGGAGTGCACTTGAAGACGGCGACAAACCCAAGGAAATTAAACATGTTTAATATCATTC
>LT553604.1:157261-167623 GCA_900079185.1 Absidia glauca
ATCAGACAAGTCTTGGGAAACAGTGGTGATGAATTCATAAAAGTTGTTCCATTGATCCCGGTTGATGACACGGACGGGATGTGCTTCTTGCAAGAATTGGATAAAGTGGTGGACAAGGACAAACGAATCACCCCATAAGACCGACCATAACGCACAGGCCACATCGACATCCATGCATTTTTGATCCTTGTTCTTGCCATAGTTGAAGGTGTACCGATACAGTGCCTTGAATTGGGTTGCGTCTTGAGCCAACTCCGATTCAAATGCCCCTCGTCGTTTGCAAAGATCTTCCTTGTTATCGACCCTAGAAGAAGAATAAGATCAGTGTGTGAGTTGGTGCCATCGATTGATTTGGAGAGAGTCATACCGTAGCTGGTGCATACCAGTCATCCATTCTTGCTGTGTGATATAACCTAAAAGAAGAAGAAAGGTGAGATGATAATGATGTACAATCGGTCTCCTTTTTACCCATCGTTGCCACGTTCAGTTTCCAAGCAATTACAAGTGCCATTTTCTATACAAAAAAAGCAATGCAGCCAGATTAATGATCTAACCCCCGCCTGCTTGTTTCCTATTGGTCTTACTTCTTCGATGGAGATACCAAGATCTTCCAAAAAGCGTTGGGTGCCTTCGGGAGAGATGGTCGTCGGTGTGTCCGGGTCGGCGTAGTGCTGGAACCATTGTAGGCATGCTTCTTCGTTGAACTAGGTCAAATGTAAGGGTGAATAGATCGCAAACGAGGGGATCGAATAGTGTGTTTCTTTACCTGAGATCGTTGGTCCAGGAAAGGCTTTGGTTCTGATGTGAAGGAGGGTTGCTTGTATGGCCTTTTTGCTGTCAAGTTTCTAGGCGTGGCTGAAGGTTGATGAGGTCCAGAAGTGCTTCCAGTTGATCTTTTCACCCGTTTTTGTTGCTGTTGCTGGTTTGAAGATAGTGTGCTTTGTTTGGTTCCCATGAGATTGTAGTCGACGTTGTAGCAGTAGGTCCGTTTAAAAGACATGGAATTAGGGGAAGAGAAGAGGTCTGGGGGGTATTGAGTTGTATGTAGAATGATTGAGTGAATAGACAAGGGTGGGTGAATGTCAAGAGTAAACAAAAAGACAAATGACGTACCCAGTAGACAGTGAATGGTATGTGTAGTGTATGTAGATTTCGAACTAAAAGAGCGTTTGTTACAGAGGATGCTATAAAGAAGGAAGAAAAAGGAAAAGAATGAGAGAAAGCGGAGTAGCATTCACTTTTTGCACAAAATTGATTTTTCAAACGCCGCCAAATGAGATTGGCTGGTGTTTCCGCACCCTTTTTTTCATTTGCTCCTCTTCCTTTTAAAACTTCATCTCCATGCCTCCTCTTTTCCAAACCCTCTTTCTTCTTTTCCTCTTTTACATTCCATTTGCATTCATAGTCTTTATCCCTGCAAAGACACTTTTACATAGTCACCAAAAGCGATTCGATGCCTGTCAGTCCATGGAGCCCTGGCTTTCGTCTCTTCCGGTGTGGCCCCTGGTGGAGCAAAGTCTGTGTCGAAAAGAACAAACCTTGGCTGTCATCAAACCCGATGGATTCAGCCAGGCAGCCGACATTGTAAAACAACTACAGTCCAACGATTTCCATCTCATTGACGTTAGAACCACCACCTTGACAACATCAACAGTAGCGGAATGGTATCACGCCAAACGGAACGAATCGTATTATCCTTCGCTAGAACGCTATCTGACTCGGGGACCTGTCCAGGTACTGATACTTGAACGTGTGGATGCTATAGCTGGACTGCGCCGGGTGATTGGCCCTACTGATCCCCACCTTGCCCGTCAACTCGCCCCTCGGTCGATCCGTGCCTTGTTTGGAACAAACGTACAAGAGAATGCTATTCATGCAAGTGATTCGCTGGCAACCTTCAAGGCTGAAAGGATTTTGTTGATGGATTAGGGTTTATAGATAGAAGGTTACATAGTATTCCATTTAGATCTCTCACCCCCCACCTCTTTGTATAGTTAGTCAGTTAGTTACGTTGCTAAGGAAACTTAAAAATAAACTGTACCTGAATGTATTAAGGGTTAAACGGGATAGATAGCGTTAGTATAGGACGATCCTTATGATAGGTATAGGACGATCCTTATGATAGGTATAGGACGATCCTTATGATAGGTATAGGACGATCCTTATGATAGGTAATGGTAATGTGGTCCATATGATTAATGTATATGCATGCTGATAAAAAAAAGTCTCCCGTTTTTATTGTGATGGATCTGAATGAAGAATGGATCACTAAGGGGGGAATGATATATGGTTAAGTTGTAATCAATGCCATCTTTTGAATGAATATCTATCTACAAGTGTAATAGTAAAAGACTACCACTATATGCTATTATGTACTACTACTACCACGGATCTATGCCTCGACAACGAGGGGTTCTTGTTGGAATTTGCGGGTGTTGTGTTCAGCCAGGACTTCACGGAAGACGTTCAAGAGAGCATCGACGCCATCCTTGTCGATTTGATGATGCAGGACGAGACGAGACTTGGTACCCATTCCACCAATCTTGATGTTCTTGCGCAGAAGAGCAGGGGCCACTTCCTTTTGGATATCCAGACCGACCCGGGCAGTATCAATCAGCACCATATTGGTATGTACGGGGTTTTGAAGATCAATGTCCATGCTAACCAGCTGATCGGCCAAGTAACGTGTGAGGGCATGCGTAGATTCCATTGTAGGCACCACGGTTTCGATGCAGAACTTGGCTGCAGCAGCGATCGACCCGGCTTGACGCCATCCACCACCAAAGAGCTTGCGGAAATGACGGGCACGGTCAATAAACTTTCTGTTACCGACCAACATGGATCCAATAGGCGCACCCACACCTTTAGAGAGACAAAGCGACATGGAGTCGAAGCACTTGCCATATTCGTGAAGAGGCACCCCACTAGCGATATGAGCATTCCACAAACGAGCACCATCCAAATGCATGGCGAGGTCACGATCACGGGCCAGGGCCGCAATCTCTTGCATATCTTGTAAGGGCATGACCATTCCACTGAGGGTGTTTTCTAAGGAGACCACACGGGTAGGGGCAGTATGGAGATCGGCTTCAATCAGGTTTCCTTCGATTTCAGTGGCAGTGACATGGGTCCCGTTGCGAGCGATCACAGGACTCACCGAGGCACGGGAATGGAAGGCAATACCACCGGCTTCCCACAAATGGACATGAGACCGAGCATCGCAGACGACAGAATGAGGAGGTTGAGTCAAGTGCACCCGGAGCCCAAGTTGATTGGTCATGGTCCCACTTGCACAGAACAGACCGGCTTCATGACCAGTGAGATCAGCCACATGACGTTCCAAAGCATGGACACTGCTGTCTTCCTGATAAAAAGTGAGAGTGGAAAAAGAAGAGAAAAAAAGGGGAAGAAGAGGGGGAGAAAAAGAAAAAAAAAAAGGTCCGAGTCAATAAATAGCCTTTTCGTTGCTAGGCAACCAACTTGACAGGTGTCATTTTTACTTACTTCAAATACACTATCATTTCTTGTTGCTTGCTTCATAACTTCGAACATTTCATCAGTGGGGGCAGTAACCGTATCACTTCTAAAGTCATAGAGCTTGGCATGGGGGTCCAGGGCGCTTTGAGAGGCATGGGTTTGATCATTATGCAAGTTATTCTGGATGTATAACCGCTGGACAGGAGAGGAGGACAGGCTTCTTCGGCTCACGACCGCCGTCGCCGCTTGCTTGACGAGAATAGAGTTGGATTTGCTTACAATGAACATGATGATTGAAGGTAAGAATTACTAAAAGAGGTTCCACCGAGTAAAAGTGTTTTTTATTTGGTAATTTTGAAAAAAGGGGGGGGTTTTATACCGAGAAGAAGTGAAAAACTTTTTCATGATGTGTCATCTGTGACCTTCTTTACTTGATTACGATGGCCGACCTGATAGTTCCCATTGACTTGGCACCTGGGTGGCTCCATTCCCATTCTGACACAAACTCCGTCATGAATGGCTCATCTATTTAGATGTCCGCTCATGCACTAATGTCGCATTCACTGATTGGGCCCCCCTCTCCCAGGTTCAAACTCCGCCGACCGTGGAAAAAAAGACGGATCATATTCATGGTTGCCATGAGGCTTTTACAGATAACAATGGGATGAGATAACAATGTGTTTTGATATGGTGTGTTGTGATGTATCTTTGTACGTCATAAGGGTTTAAAAACGGGTGGACTAAGAATAAGAAGGTTCTAAAAAAGGGGGGGCATGAGACCCCACTGGTGCGCAAAATGTTAGATTGCGATCCAATGACTCTTTTTACCACGGGTGTTGTCGTGCCTGAAAGTAAAAAGATAAAAGTGGTCCAGCTGATTAAGGAAATTTTCATTATCTTTGAGAGTACTGACTGACTATCAACGCTGTTAACAATGGGGGGCGACAATCCCCAGTCGATAGAAAAAGTCGCTGGTGGGCCAATCAAATGGCTGGATTTGAATTATAGGGGGAGGCGGAGTTTCATAAAAAGGGGAAGCGCATATTTTGTATAAATCCACTTCCTTCCTCTTTCTTTCTTCTTTTCTTCTTCATTCAACTTTTTGTTATCTACCCCACATTCTCCTATCTCTCTATCTCTATACCTTATACAAACATGACACAATGCCTACCAGTAAAAGACGGTATACCACTGATACCATGGATTCATGTAAGGAGATCATTGACAGGCTGCGACTTGCAAAGATTGAACGATCGTCTTTTCATTGTTTCCGTAGTATGTGTTTGGTGATTGTACCTACGGCTATTTGGATGGCGCAAGTGTCCTATTAGGTTATTTATCGATCCTATTCTGGCTAAATGCACAATTCCCGTAAGTCGCATAACAAACAAACATCAGTACATACATGTAGGATGATGATGGGGAGTGGTTGAAGGGGGATGGGGCGTTACAATGATGCATATGAACTTACCACCTTGTCTTTTCGGGGATATATATAGGCAAGTGATCGAGAACTATAGACGTGGCTCCGTAGAAGGACTCTCTATCAACTTTCTAAGCATATGGCTTGCAGGTAAGATGACTGACTGACATGACGGACTGACTGAACTCTATCTTTATACTAACTTTTATACCATCTTAAAAAGGTGACACGGCTAATTTAGTAGGGTGCATTCTAACCAATCAACTGGCCTTTCAACGGTATCTTGGGATGTACTTTGTAACTGTGGATGTCTGCCTGCTGTCTCAGTACTTTTACTATACGAAATGGCAACAACGAGGCCGCCCTTCGAATATCAACCGCGACTATTACAACAAGAAGATTCATTATGATTCATCCAATCTATTCTCAGCAGCATTTCAGCATCCTTCCGCCCAGACTCCGTTGTTGATTCAAGCCCAGTCCATTGACGACGAAATCACCCCTTACTCTGTCTCATCTTCTCCCAACAAATGGTATACCCTGACTCAACACCATGATGCTCTATGCAAAACAGACACTTTGGCCTCATCAGCATCATCTTCTTCTTCGACAACATATGTCTCATCCACAAAGGCAAAGACTACGACAACTGGGCTCATGACGATCATGCTTCTCGGCTTGAATATGTTTTCGAACTCCGCCGGCGACCTAACCACCGCCACCACCACCACCCCCTCTGCGACGACATTCGACCTTGATCCGATGATTATTGGTACCTTCTTTGCTTGGTCATGTACTACTCTATACCTGATGTCACGCATTCCTCAGATCCGAAAGAACCTCAAAAGGCGATCGGTTGAAGGTTTGTCACCTTCTCTATTCGTGTTTGCTGTGTGTGGTAATCTGACCTATGCCACCAGTATCCTTCTCCACCCCGGCCACACTCGTGATTCTCTTTTGGAAGCCCTCCCTTACTTAATTGGTAGTGCTGGCACTTTGACATTCGACTTTACTATCTTTGTGCAATTCCTCTATTATACTCGAATGCGTCGAGCCCATCTCAAGAAGACCCATCCGTCGGAGTTGAATTCTTCGCTTGCTTGATCCATAGGCTCCCTCCTACTTTTGATACCAACCTATCTTATCTTTTTAGTGCTTTGTATATAGAACCCTCTTCCCTAATACCGTTTATCGATATCATTAGTTGTACATAGATGATTCCCCTTCCCTTTACTTATTAGTCCTTTAATGGTATTGATAACTTTTATACTTTCTGCTCAAATGCCTATATAAAGATTTCAATTCCCGATTCTTGGGAATTCTTTTTTCTTCGCTTCTCTTTCCATTCTTTTTTTACTTCTTGTACACACTTTTTACTTGTCCTCCTTTTTACCACTACATTCAGCTTCTTCCCTTATACATGAAATGCCCACGATGGACGAAGCGGTCAATTCAGCTTTATGTAGCCATGGTGGTCTTCATAACTCTGCTCATATGGTCCTGGAACAACAATGACGACCGATTCTCCGGTGCCACCACCGACAAAAGTTACACCTACATTCAGCCAACACAACACCAAACTCAATACTTGAATCAGAGTTATGTAAGTCTGCCGCTACACGTGGACTTGTCTTATGATTGGGCACAGTTTCGAACTTGGAAGAAAGGTAAAGAAAGACCCAACCCATGCCAATAGAATAGTAGAACTCACCCTTTGTTTTCTATCCGCCTAGATGGTTGGACACTAGCCAGTACTCGTGATTCGAGGCATAGGGACTCTTCATTCCTCCAGGGCTTACAAGATTACACTACCAAAGGTCATACTTACTTGGAGCTCGATGCCTTGGTCAAGACAAACAAGGATCCGATTCAAGCAACTCTACTAGACTTGACGGTGGTTATCTACTTTGATGGTGGCGATCTTCAACAACTCGATGCCTACTTGGAGATGCTCGTCAAGCAAACCGCCCAGCCCAAGGCTTTATGGATCCTCTGGACGCCTTCCTCGACCCTCTCCTCTCGTGCAGCCATCGCCACTCAACTCGCCAAAGTTATCACGACAATTCCCGCCAAAATCATAGATATCAGCAAGGACGGGGATCATTATGGATGGATCAAGCGACTGCAACAGATATCAACTGCATGGGTGTGGCTGGTGGACATGGAAAAGGATCTGTCACACATCAACGCAGTGCCCAACAACGCCATGGCTTACCTGTACCTCTCAGCTCACTTGCCCGACTACAAGGACACTTTGCTTGGAATGAATGCTATGCTCTTGCCCGCCAATGTTAACAAGGACCCTAGGAATGACCATTTGCAGCAGCCCCAGTTTGTTTGTCTACCCTCGGTGGAATTGCCCGCCGTCTCCCAACCTGCCGATTTGCTCCTTGGTGCTTGGCTGATGAAGAAATCGTGGCTATCTACTCTGACCCTTGACTTGATGCGCCGCACGCCACAATCATCCCTTCCCTTACCTTACTTTATCAGCTACTCCTTACGATATCACCTTCAGATACCCACCATTGCCTTACCTCCACCCACTCTATCATCCTCATCTCACTGCTCCTCCATCCGAAAAGCCTATCTCAACGACAAACCATGGATTCAACAACAGGCGTTACACACCGCGCCCTCCGCATTGGATTTCCGCCAGATCAGTGTTGCACGCCACCAGCAAACGCCCATCATGTACCTTATCCACGGCCCTGAACAAGCCTACTCGCTATATCCCCTGATTTGTCGACTTCATCAGCAACCTCTTCACATTGTCGTAACCGGCAAACAACATGGCCTATCGGGGACGACCTTACGCCAGACGATGGAAAGCAGGAACGACTGCCTGGGACTACGCACTGTCATTATGCATGATCTTGATCTGCCGGGCTATAGCAACAATAATGACGATTATGTCACCTCAAGGGCGATGGATGGGATTCGACAATTGGACCACGTTTTACGTCCTGGCGTACTACTGCATGTATCTTCTGCCTCTTCATCATTGCACAGGGCATTATCTTTGGCTTACTCCATGTCGTCATCATTCCAGAACAACAACAACGACTATGATGGTTTGACTTTGATCAACTTGCCTATGGACCAAATACGTCATGCTCTTTGGATTGCAGATCTACCCCTGAAGTCTTTGAAGCGTAAGTAAATGCCCCCCCTTGACACAAACAAACAAACAAGCAAGCAAGCAAGCGCTAACCTTTGTGGTGATTGTAGACTGGAACATTATATCCATCCAACTGGTGGTGATCACTGACCGAAGACCTCATTCATTCTCACGGCTCTTACAAACATGCGGAAGAAGCTATCTCTTAGGCGACCGGGTGGATCTGACGATCAATATGGAACAATCGGCGGACAGGGTGACTCGAAACCTGGTGAACAGCTTTGAATGGCCCAATGGAAGAAAAATCATCCGCCACCGTATCAAGAAGGGTGGTCTGATGCCTGCTATTGTGGAATCCTGGTACCCTCGCGACAATGACGATTACGGTGTGATCTTGGAAGACGATATCTCGGTGTCTCCTCTTTTCTACACATGGGCCAAATACAACATTCTCAAGTACAGGTACGGCGGGCCCGACGATCTCTCTCGACAGGTCTTTGGTGTCAGTCTCTACTCGCCGCGCAACGTGGAGCTCCATCTGGTGGGACGACGACCCTTTGATCCGAACCAAGTACTCGCAGGCACCATCTACCATCCACGCACACCCTACGCCAGCCAGATCCCTTGCAGCTGGGGTGCCGTCTACTTCCCTGAACACTGGCGGGAATTCCACTCCTTTTTATCGGCGCAACTGGAAGATCTCTCGCACAACCAATACCTCAACATCAGCCTGCCCATGAGCCGCTCCGACCGATGGAAAAAGTCATGGAAAAAGTACTTTATCCAGCTCGTGTACCTCCGTGGCTATGTCATGATCTACCCCAACTTCCAGTCCTTCGAATCCTTCGCCACCAACCATCTTGAAACAGGCACTCACGTCCAATCAGAGAAGCGGGTCAACATCATCGACACCTTCTTGGTCCCCCTTATGCAGCGCGACACCTTGATTCACCAACTACCGCACCAACGATTGCCCGACCTCGACCAACTACCGGTACTGGATCTCTGGGGCCGTTTGACAAGTCATCAAGTCTTGGATGACCGGGCGAATGAATGGCATCCACAAATCTCGGCATGTGTACGGCGCAAAGAGACCTTTACACCAGACGATATCCTTTGCCCCTTCACCCATATTCCGGCCTGGGAAAGACCTGATACGCCTGCGACAACGAAGAAGATCAAGGTTTACACCATGACTGAGGTGATCGAACCCCTGGCGTATGTGACGGCGGCGGCAACCACCAAAGACGACGACGACGAATACGAATGGCCCATATCCATCGACGTAGCCCTCTTCTCTCCGCTTGTAGACGAAGTCTTGATGGAACCCGATGATCAAGAACAAGATTTACAGTTGGATTGGCCTTCCATCAAAGCATTATCAACCGCACAAAAAGTTAAAATTTAAGACTTTGCAGATTAGAAACTCCACTCACCCCCCCTCCTTCTTCTTGTGACATACTTTAAACCATCCTATCATCCTTTGTATATCTATCTATCCCCCTATTCTATAGTAGTCTCCCTGCTTGTTAACCTCTTCACTAATAAAAAACATACTCATACTTTCTATCTGTCTCTTTCCTATGTTAAAGCCCAAGCCAATCAAACATCAGGATGAGGGTATTCCCGTGCGCGGCGTTTCAAAATAAAAATGGGGCTCTCAGTTGTCGGATTTTGTTGGGCGCTCGTCGCCTTAAAAATTTTTTCATTTACAGAGTTTAGCTTCAATTTCTTTTCCTTCTCTCTTTCTTCTTTATCTCTCCCTTTTTTTTTTCTTCATCCCATTATGCTTCGATCCGTCTCTTCTCGCTTGTTGGCTAATGTGAACAAGCCCACTGTGGCTTTCAAGGCTACTGTAAGTTTTGAATACACATGGGTCCTTTGAAAGAAACAAAAAACTCACCCATGGGCATTGTGTTTTTTCTTCTCTTCTTCTCTCTTTCTGTAGCGTTCGTTGTCTACCACTGCTCCCACCATGATGGCATCTGCTGCTGATGACTCTGAAAAGATCAGCGTTACGTTGCCCGCCAGCTCTTTTGAAATGTACAATGCCGATGCTCCCAACTTGGATATGGAAATCTCAAAGGCCGACTTGATGGATATGTACACCAAGATGACCACTATGCGCCGCATGGAAATGGCCGCCGATGGTCTCTACAAGGCCAAGAAGATTCGTGGCTTCTGTCACTTGTGCAATGGTCAAGTAAGTCTTTAGGAAATAATGGGAGAGGGTGGGTTTGTGTATATGTGTCGTTGGCAAAAATACCTTTTTTGCGGGTAAACGCGGGTGAAAGCGGCCTGGTTGGAAAATTATCCAAACTCAGACTGACTTTTTTTTTTTTTT
>LT553604.1:167824-179773 GCA_900079185.1 Absidia glauca
CACCTATGTCCGTGGTGGTAGCGTCAAGAGCATCTTGGCTGAATTGATGGGTCGTGAAGCCGGTATCTCCAAGGGTAAGGGTGGCTCCATGCACATGTTCTCCCCCAACTTTTACGGTGGTAACGGTATTGTCGGTGCTCAAGTCCCTCTTGGTGCTGGTATTGCCTTTGCTCAAAAGTACAACGAAATCCCCTCTGTGACCTTTGCTTTGTACGGTGACGGTGCTTCCAACCAAGGCCAAGTCTTTGAAGCCTTCAACATGGCCAAGCTCTGGGACCTCCCTTGCGTGTTTGTGTGCGAAAACAACAAGTACGGTATGGGTACCTCTGACAAGCGCTCTTCCGCCTCTACTGAATACTACAAACGTGCTGGTTATATCCCCGGTATCAAGGTGAACGGTATGGACTCGTTGGCTGTCAAGCGTGCGTGCGAATGGGCTAAAGAATGGACTTCCTCTGGCAAGGGTCCTCTCGTGATGGAATTGGCTACTTACCGTTATGGTGGTCACTCCATGTCCGACCCTGGTACCACTTACCGTACCCGTGAAGAAATCCAACATATGCGTTCGACCTCGGATCCCATCACTGGTTTGAAGCAACTCTTGATCGAACACAACGTCGCCACCGAAGCTGATCTTAAGGCCATCGATAAGGAAGCCCGCCGTGAAGTCGACCAAGCCTTGAAGGAAGCCGAAGCCTCCCCCGAACCTCCCCTCAAGGAATTCTTCTCTGATATCTATCAACCTGGTACTGAACCCCCTGTCGTTCGTGGCCGTGAACCCAAGGAACTCTACTACTACTAATTATACACACACTCTCTCTCTCTCTCCTGCTTGACTTTTTATACACACTTCATACAACACTCCCCGACATATAGCTTACCATCTACCATCTCTCATTAGTCAGTTACATTTTTTTTTTTACTTCATTCACTTTCTTATTACCTTTTAGATGGATTGATCAATAAAGAAAAGTGTTGGTTCAGTTATCAGGGTCTTTTGTAATGGGGGAATGCTACAGACAGAACCTCCGGGACAGAACCAATCTGTGTATGCTGAATTTTGCGGACAATAAGGACTGATTTGAATGGTCTTACTCTTCTCATCGGGAATCGATGGGCAAGGCCCTCTCTTCTCCTGGTATCAGGTCCAACAAAAGGACACATATCAATTTCGGCTCATCAGCTCGTATGGCGGGTAACATGTATGCGAACGTGAATCAAATACGACACCGAGGCCGATGGAACAACACAACGATAAACGGCGCATATCTCATCAACCTTCCAAGAGAATTGGTGCGACCGACCAATGACAGGCTTCCCCACATATGGTCGATTCTTTTTTATTGCTCGTGCCACCCTTGACCCACCTACCAGCCTCTGCAAGAAGTTGTCCCGGCGATCGGCGAATTGCATGACCGACTGGCGGCGAAAGAACTCAGTCCTGGCGATCCTATTCAACCTACCGTCGTTGAAAATGCATTTGTACAGGTGATCATGATGTTCAGGAAGACTTTTATACAAGACTCGGTGCTCATGATGGAACTCCACCCCTGCTATCCCATTTTGCAACATTCAATCTTCTCTGATCCAGTCTATTTGTCATTCAAAATGTATGTCCACATCATACCATGAAAATGTAGTAGCATGCTCGCTCTGATATGTCAGGGATCTGCTGCAAATTGAAGCTCAGGAACACGATCCTGCCCACACACTCCTGTGCCTATGCACTAAATTTCAACCCCCGATTGGCTATAAAATTATTTTTTTCCTGTCCTATTATTTTGCTCCTTCTTCCCCTTGTCATTACTTTTTTGCCTCCATTGTCATTCTCTTTACTCCACGACGTCGAATGAACGAACGAACGAGCTAACGAACGAACGAACGAACGGTAACTCTTCCCTTCTCACGTCATGCTCATCTTTGATTACCATTACTAACTTTTTGCCTTTTGCATCGTTCCTCTTTCTTTTGACCCCAGATCGGCTACGACGATGACGACGGCAATAGGGACGACGACGATGCTGATGACGACCCCACCACTACTTCATGTCGCCCAAAAAGGCTCTTTTTAAAATTTTCAAATGTAAAAAACATGGGGAAACCCTCGCAATTTTTTTTTTAGGTGCACTCACATTCCATTGTAGAATCTCGTAGTCCAAGTCATTAATAAAATTGTACCAATTCTTTGACCATACCCTTCCGCTACTATCACTGATACTTTTACACAGCTTGGCCGTTTTTGTCCACCTCATTTGCTTATTTTTTACAGCAGTTTAGTCATTCCCATTACAATAGCTTGTTGCCATTAGACATTAGCTTAACTACGTCCCCAAACATAGCCTGTACCATAGCTTTTTAGTTCTATCCCATCAATAAAGCCTACTTGAATTATCCTACGAAAGACGTGTCTCAAATCCATAACCATGACAATACCATGTACATTATAAAGACAAACTACAGATAAGTGGCTCATCATTGACAACTCCTGAAACACCATTGGTCTACTAGTTGTATTGAATCTAAGTACATGTACTTGATCGTAAGGTCTATCTTCGCATACATACAAAGTTTTATTGGTACAGTAAGATTAATGGGCTGTGGTACGGACTATGTTTGAGGCCGGAGTTAAGCTAATGTGTAAATGGCGACGGGTTGTAATGAGAATGGCTAAGCTACTGTAAAAATCAAGCAAATGGAGATGGACAAAGACGGCCAAGCTGTGTAAACGTAACAAAGATAGTAGCGGAAGAGTATGGGCAAAGAATTGGTATACTTTTATTAGTAACTTGGGCTACGAGATTCTACAATGGAATGGGAGTGCACCTAAAAAAAAAATTGCGAGGGTTTCCCCATGTTTTTTACATTTGAAAATTTTAAAAAGAGCCTTTTTGAGCGACATGAAGTAGTGGTGGAGCCGTCATTAGCATCGTCGTCGTCCCTATTGCCGTCGTCATCGTCGTAGCCGATCTGGGGTCAAAAGAAAGAGGAACGAAGCAAAAGGCAAAAAGTTAGTAATGGTAAGCAAAAGATGAACACGACATGAGAAGAGGAGAGTTACCGTTCGTTCGTTCGTTAGCTCGTTCGTTCGTTCGTTCGACGCCGTGGAGTAAAGAGAATGACAATGGAGGCAAAAAAAGTAATGACGAAGGGAAGAAGGAGCAAAAATGAAGGAGGGGCATAAAAAAGTTCTTGTAGTTAAATCGGGGTTTGAAATCTAGAGTGCATGGGCACACATTGTAGGAGGAGTGTGTGGGCAGGGGAGTCCCATCTACGACTGGGAGTGAAGTCCGGGACTCAGAGAGTCCCCCGCCATGTAAGTCCTTACTGTCAGCAAAATTCAGGGTACACAGGTTGGTTCTGTCCGGATGGTTCTGTCTGTAGCATTCCCCTTTGTAATGTGTCTTTGTTGGGATCCGCTTGTCGCTCTGTGTGGGCACGTCCACTACTGAGGTTAAAACTCCGCCTATGCTACAAAGATTCGCTTTTTCTGTCACTTGTTTTATTTGCGTCTTCTTTGCTTCTTCATCAATTTTTTCTCTCTCCACCGACATTCGCACCGCACCACCAACGAATCGCTTTCTATACTGACCTTGAACGACGAACGCACGGTAACTCTCCCCTTCTCACCATCTCGTTCATCTTTGTCTTACCATGGCTAACATTTACCTTTGACATCCTTGCTCCTTTTAATCTTGGATGATTGGAAGGGATGGCCACGAATATAGGCTCTCTGCACTAGAACTGAACGGACATGGACTTAGATTAGGGATTGGGCACAAGGGATTACTAAAAAGAGGAAAGTCTTCCAGTTCTTTTTAGATGCACTCACCTTTTCCATTGTAGATTCTCTAGCCATTGTACTCCTAAACATCACCAGTCGTTTGTCTACTTCTCTTTACGCACTACCGCAGACACTTTTTGGGCTGCCTGTCAGCTCTACTCCTTTTCATTCTCATAGTCATGACACTAGGTTAGTCATTCCATGTCCTGTACATACCTTTGCAGCCTTCCCCCTCCTCATATAGCTTAGATATAGCCTCATGCACTCAATAAAACCTACTTGAAACCAACTCCATGTCTTTATTTATAGGGCCAAACTTGAGCAACGGAACAGAGATTCCGCTGCTGTTGCTCTGGTTTGACTTGTATTTGTGATTTCACTGCGTGTCAAGTGTATTAGTGAACGACTCTCCCATTTTGACTTGACTACTTTGCCATTTGAACTCTATCTACACAAGCACCATGTGTTCCTGGCATCATCCAGTGCAGGAAACCAAAAAGTTGCCAAAGTTTCAAACCCCGCTTTTTAAAAAAAAGAGGACTGACCATCCCCCATGAAAGGTGGCACTTTTTGTGCAACATGAGTTTTATCAACAAATAGATAACAAACATTGCTTCAAATTTAACATGAAGAAAGCCGCACCTTGTATCTACCAAGAGATGTCAAGGGTGCTGAATTTGGGTTCATGAATGACCGAGTCTGGGGCCATTTGAATGAGTCGTTGTTTTGGGGCCTAGCGCAATGTTTAGAGAAGCATACGGCACAGGTATACTTCAAATTTGATATCTTTTGATAGATATACATTTCATCTTGTTGCATGTGAAATTTGAAGATGGGTTATCCATCTCGATTTTGAAAAAAAGGGCAACTCGTCACAAAAATCTGCTAATGGAATTCGTAAAGTTTCTAAAAAAGTCAAATGTGTTCAGAGCCCGCCGCCCCCTTTATTTCACACCCCGCCTTTTGCAAGCTCTTGCGTGCGTAGGTGAAGACTTGGCGCACCAAGGAACATGTTCTAAAGAAAAGTCATGGAGATAGTTTCAAGTTGGCGTTTATTGACTGGATGAGATTAGGGTCAAGCTAAATGTAGATGGATTGACTAGTCTAGGGTAATGAGCTACGGAATAAAGCAAGGGAGAGCTAGCCAGCGGTGCCAAAAGAGTCAGTGGTAAAGTCCCAAGAGCGTGAGCTAAAGAATAGTGCTTTTTGAAATTGCCATGCCTACAGAATCTACAGTGGAAAAGTGAGTGCACCGAAAAAAAAAATTGCGGGAGTTTCCCCTTGCAAATGTTAGTCATGGTAAGACAAAGATGGTGAGAGGGAGAGAATTACCCTGTGTTCGTCGTTGAAGGTCATTGTATAAAAGGCGAGTCGTTGCGGTGCCAATGTCGACGGCAAGAAAAGAAAAGTGATGAAGAAGCAAAGAAGGAGCAAGTAAAAGAAGTGACAGAAAAAGCGAGCCTTTGTAGCCAAAGCGGAGTTAAAGATCCTTCCAGCTGCAAATCACCTGGTGGGCCAAGCCCTCATTCATTTTCATTCACTGGTGCCTAAATAACCGGTGAGCATAGTTACAACCTTAAAAGTGATCAATGCACACCTTCATCATTGATGGCTTGATCGGCAGATAGACGGGATTATAAGAGGACAAGCGTTTATTACAAAGGGCGTAATGAGGTAATCTATACAACAACAAAAGAGCGATGGGAAGAGGAGATCTAGGAAACTACATATACATGAGGAAAGGGGAAGAGAGAGAGAGACAGATCCATTTTTAAGCGGTATCGCGCCAGGCAGCATAAATTTGGAAGATGGCAGCGAATCCACCACAGACACCGACCATGACGTCGGGGAAGGTCGAGTTTTCCAGGGACCAATGAACGGTGAGGGGCAAATAACTACAAAAGAAAAAGATGAGTAAGACAGAATGTCCCCTCCTACCACAAACAAACATTACCCTGAGTTGATACAAGTGTTGACGACCATGGCTGTGCGTTCCTTTTTGATCAAAGCCATTTCCAATTCGGGGTCTTCTTCATCCTGGATATCACCGGCCTTGATACGTTTGACGAGCGATGTTTCCCGTTGGCGCAACAAGCGGTATTGTTCCAGGAGCCGCACGTATTCGAGCACGACGTACGAGGCCCAGAAGCGGCACGACCAGATGCCGATGCGGTCGGTCTTGGCTTGGGACAGAGGGATGACTTGGTGGGCGCCGAGCCAGTAGATATGCTCCAAGGGGTAGTAGATGACATTGGCCCAGTTTTGTAGTCGCTCGATCGTTTGGTGCCAGGCGCTGGGAGGGGCATGATGCTCAATATAGTTCATGTACTGCACCATGGGGAGAAGACCGTAGTAACGCAACAGGATACGGAAGTCGCTGACAGGACCGGCAAAGTTCTGGATGCGTTGGATGACACCGGCTCGGCCACCTCGTCGATGTAAAAGGAAAATGAGGATCTTGGACCAGTATTGGATAAACTATTAAAGTGGTAACGTCTTCGCATCAGTACTCTGTGGTCTGCTGCCTGGGCCTTTTACTTACCATCAACACCTTATCAGTACCCCGGACTGAATTCAAAAACCGTAACAGATGATCCAGTCTTGGTGTGGAGGCACCCAAATGCTTGGCAATGGCCAATGGATTGAAGGGGTCTTTGGCGATGTGTTGCTTTTCAGTGGTAGAGGTTGACATGGTGTACTCTATTTGTAAGATAATGTAACAAAGGGAAAAAAAGAGAGAGGGGAAGAGAAGAAGAGAGACGGAGAAGGAAAAAGGAAAAGGAAAATTATAAGCTTTTTTCATTTTCACGTGCCGGGATTTCAAATAAATGACGGAGAATTGACGGTAGACTCCAATTTTATTCAGATGCCGACTTGAGGAGACTATATGAAGGTGGGATATGATACATTAAAAGAAGACGTAGGGATAACTAGCTATATATATATATACAAAGGGGAGAGAGAGAGAGGTTGGTGATCATTGGCTTGGGCTCCAGAACGGACCTTCATCAAAGGAGTATTCTGACAGGTAGTTCGAGCAGATTGTGGAAGGAGGATCAGCACGGGAAGGGATCACAAGCAAGGGTGACAAGAATGAATAAGAGGAGTCTTGATCAGAGGTAGCGAGTTGTTTTGATTTGAGTGGTAGATCTCCATCGCATAAAAAGACATCTGAAGCATGAGAGGTGAAGCAGTGACGGCGAGGAGAAGACTGCAATGATTCCAAGTACGATAGATGGGATAGCCAAAAGAGAGATTCTTGATCCAAGCAAGGCATTGTGGCGGTGCTGCTTAAAAGTGATTCATGCATAAGATCGACTGGGGCGGTTTCATTGCTGCTGTTATCCAACGGACCCCCTGGTGTATCCACTTCACAAGAGCTATCGGTATCGCCCATGGTTGTCTCTACGGGTGAGGTGATCAAAGGCGGGGTGGTAGAGATGCAAAGGTCGGGTGGTGTATCTTCTTGTTGGTAAGACGGTTCGTATTCGTTCTCCCAGTCCGATTCTATAGTCTCCGAGTCCAGAATGTCTACATCCATATCGTCGTTGTCATGGTCGTTGTCAGGGGAAACAGCACGGCGAGAAAGTGCCTGGACTAAGACATTGCCAGTGGAAGTCGTCCTTGTCGTCTTGATGTTGGAGTCGATGATCATCCTGGGGATAGTGGAAACTAGGTCAAAGTCATAGTCGGAAGGATCGTCGGAGGGGTTGTCGTTGGTGTCAAAGGTGGGGTGTCGTTTTCGAGATCGTTGCTGTTGCACATTATTCCATTTCCGTCGAGAGGCCGCCAGGCGCTGTTTCGATTCCCATTGAGCAGAGAACCGCCAGCTGTTTGTCTTCTTCATCCACCTTTCACCAAGACCCAGACCTTGATCAACGGAGCATGAAGGGCATCGGAAGGTATCACCAAGAGAGTCCTCTTTCAAATCCAAGCAGTCCAAGTGGAGCCAATAAAAGCAATCATCGCATTGAACCATAGAGCCGAATTCATCATGAGAGTTGGCACAGATACATCGAGTCATCAACGAAGTTGCTCGGGATGGACGCTTCTTTGTTGTGTAGGGTTTTTGTTGTTGTTGTTGTTGTTGTTGTTGTTGTTCTTGTTTCCTTTTAGATCGTTTCGACTTTTTGATGCGTTTAGCAGAGACAATGGAGGTGATGCTAGGAACGTCCGAAAGTGGCATTGCATCTAAAAACAAGGTTTAAACTCCATCAGCATACGGTTCTGTGGTGGATGTATTTGTACTTTGTGTCTATTTGTTTTGACATTACCTGTAAGATTGTACGACTTTCTATTCAACAAAGAATCATGTACTAGGGATTCGATGAGAGAAGCACAGGAAGAGGCCAAGCGATGAGGTTGATGTTCTGGTGAAGCTTCCAGTAACAGAGAGGACGATGGTGATGATTCAAGTTCTAGGTTCGCACCTGTTTCTTCTTGAATACAGTAGAGATAGGCCTTCAATAAGTTTGTTGCTTTGAGTGTACGACGAGATGGTGGTGCTCTTGGTGCAAAAGATGTCCTTGCTGTGATAGGTGATGGATCGTCCTGGCTATGGTTGCTAGTCGATGTAACGGTTGCTAGGAGGCTGTTGTGATTTCCATTACAAATCATAGTATTGATAGCTGCTTTCATGCGCAGTTTCATGGTGTTAGCGATGGTATGAATAGGAGTGCCCAAAGATGTTGATGATGAAGAAGAAGATGACGTTGGGGATGTTGATATTGTTGAGGATGGTGAGGAACATGATGAAGATTGGCAAGATGGTGGTGTCCCTTTTTGCAGGCAAGGAGATATCTTGAAGGTGGGTCTGCTGCTTGCTGTTATCGATAGTGGGCTTTGTTCTTTTTCAAGTTGGCGATGGTTGGCTAGTCTATAGAATGAAGAAAGTTCTTGATCATTGGATCGGGAGACATGGATGACTTGTGATTGGAGATTGTCTTACCTTGGTACCTTCATTGCAAGTCAAGTAGTCGAGTCCAACAGAAAGAAAAGAGTTAAGCCTTTTGGTCAAGCGGGCGAGGAAAAAGGGAAAGAAAAGGAAAGAAAAGGAATCAAAAGGCGCTAGTTTAATTTAAGCAAAAAATGACAGCCAGACAGGTAGGGCCGACAGAGAAAAAGTCTTTTTTTACCCACACAAGAGCTACTTCAGTTAGGGCAAACAAACAATAAGGGGGTAACTCTTTATTCTTATATGATAGGTTGTGCCGTTTGCAGCTATTACACAAATAGACCCATTAGACCCCAAATAGATAGACATCTGGAGAGACAGGTACACGCAGCTAAAACTTTGTTAGCAGCAGGGGACAGAATTCAAACTCCGGCGTACCGCCTAATTGCTTTTTGTTTTGTTTATCATCCTTTTCTCACATCATCGCATAGAAACGGTTGGGTCAACGAACTAGTTCGACAAAGTAGTGACTGACGTCAAATCAAACCACTCTATACTATGACAGTTTTGCACTTTCTGAGTGTCAAACAGACAGGGACGTCCAAACCAAAACGCCAGGGGAAAAAAGTCAGGCGAGGAAAATGAGGCTTTTAGTCGAGAATGGTCAGGTATGTAAGAAATCAGACAAAAGTAACAAATGCGCCCCCTCCCCCCTGCTTTTTCATTATCTCCCTTACACACATCTTCTTAGCATCACGACTTTCAACTCCGAAAGCCCTCCCTTTTCACTTTCATTCCTCATTGTGCCACCCTGAAACACAGAAAAATGAGGAACGGGTGGCTACCGAAAATTACACACGCTCACACGCTTTAAACACACACACACGTACACATGAGCTTAGGAAGGTGGGAAGTCTGCCTAACCTCACCCTGACTTGCATGAATCACATTCCAGTCTGGTTCAAACTCCGCTCGAGTCCCGTCCCATTCTCCAGGTTGACATATTTGAACTCAGAATCCGCCATTTGCCTTTCTTTCTTTCTTTCTTCCTTCCTCTCTCAATGGGAATGAAAATGCATCTTAGCTACCGGCCCTCAATTCGACCTTCTGTATGTACTTGCGACCATAGCCGAAACAAACATTATCGGGACAACAACCAACGGGGTTGGTTCAAGAAAACTCTCCTCCTTGTCCTCCTTCTCTTTGTCTTTTACAAACTGACTCGACCACCAGCACCACGATTAACAATGACACACCAAGAATGGGATCACTATATCGACAACTTCCCTTACGAAGCACCATCAGCGACTGCCGTGCGATCTCCTTGTCCCTTTCTCAACACATTTGCCAACCATGGAATCCTTCCACGCTCGGGCAAGAACATCACCTACACTCAATATTACAAGGCGATCACCCTGGTTGGAACCACTCACGAAGCTGCTGTAGCGTTTCTAAGCACTGTCTTCCGCATCTACAAGGAAATCGATCCTGCTCACTCTGTCTGGTCCGATCTACGCCCTGCCACTTCTATCAGCCTGAATCAACTTGGACAGCATAATCTGGTGGAACATGACATCTCGTTGACTCGAGCCGATATCTCTGAACAACCGGACTTCTCCCTGCCTAACCTGGAAAGGGTCCAGCTGATGATGTCGCTCTCTTCTCATAGCAATACTTCTTTGGTGGCAAGAACAGGAACTTCACCCCACCTAAACGTACGACATCTAGGGGACTTTAGACGGATCAAGTGGAATGAGGCCATGCAGAAACCTTTGGCTGGGTACCACTTTGGAGGGCTTTATCAGGTAACTGGAAAAAGAAGGAACATCAAAGCTAAAGGAAACTGGTTTGTTGACTCAGCGTTCATGGTTAGATTGCTAGTGCCGTCGAATGTGTGCTGTTATTGGACTATTTGGGCCGTGATCACTCCATCTCCATAGACCACTTTGAATCGTTTGTGGTGCATGAAAGGATTCCAAAAGATTGGTACCCCCTGGAAAAACCACTGACAAACTGGCAACTGTTTAGTCGTACTCGTAGTTGCCTGTTGGCCGTCCGAAAAAGCAAGGCCTAATTTAGATGATCCCCCCACACACTACACTATACCCTGCTCCCTCCCCTCCTTTATTAGTCTAGACTTTTATATATCTTTGATACAATACAACACCTACTTCCATACCAATACCAATGATCTCGGTCTTCTTTCACTTCATCCTTAGATACATCCTCCTTCTTTCCCCTTGTTGTCTTCCTATTATATACCTTCCTTCTTGATTTACGTACGCCATGCCTCCTATTTTGTCCCCATCCTCGTTATCGTTTTAACTCTCCTGGACTCCTTACACTCAATATGAAATAAAAAAACCGCTGTCTTTCTCTCTCTCTCTCTCTCTCTTTTCCTTCACTCTCTCCCTCTTTTTGATTCTCTTTCTCATCATGGCTTCTCTTTTCCTATCTACCTTTTGTGTCTTTTGGATTCTAGTATCTTTGGTGACAGTAGCAGCCGACATTGATTCGTGCCCGAATGACTACACCCCTCCACCACCGAAAAACGTCCACGATCTCCATCCTCATCATATCGAAACCATTGCCACCATTGGTGATAGGTAAGTTGACAGTGTACGAAATACATTTCCTAATTAAGGCGTCGGAATTTGAAACCAGTATTACTGCAGGAGTGCTCGCCATCAACACCAAAAAGTCCCATGTGGATGGTAGGGATCTTATTCAATATCGAGGATTGAGTTGGTTAAGTGGAGCGGTAATACGAAAAGACTAACCCTTGGTGAACGTGATGGTACTAAAAGTTTGTTGGTCTGATAGGATCGAGGTGCAAAATCGATCTATAACTACGTCAAGCACTACAACAGTGGCGTGTATGGAGGATCCATAGGAAAGCGAAACCTACCGCTCTGTGAAGGTGAAAAAATACGAACTTGAATTCTGGTCATGAATCTAATGTATCTTATGCCTTCCATAGAAACATTCTTTTGTCTCAACGCATCTTCCATGTAAGTTCGGCGGGGGTTGAAAAAAGCGGGGTGGGAACTCCTCGACTCACCTCTTTTAAAAAGATTCAAACAAGATGTTCTCAATGCCGCCATGCCAGCAGCTGTCACCGATCATTTGAAAAACCAAGTGAACTATCTGAATGAACACATGGGCGCCACTTCACCATATGCAAAGAAATGGAAGATGATCAACGTCTTTTTAGGTACAAACGATCTCTCAGTAGCATGCATACCCACACATGGTTACTTCAACTTCCGAAAAA
>LT553604.1:181668-195697 GCA_900079185.1 Absidia glauca
TTGGCTCACTTCCTTTGTATTCTACCGCTGATACTTTATAGGCAGCTGGACATCTCTCTCCCTCTTCATTCCATTGGTCATTAGGTTTGATTGACTAGTCCAGTGTATGGCAAGCCACGTACATATCTTTGCAGCCCGCTCCCTCCCCCTATAGGCATCGCTTAGCCATAACCTCATTTAGTCAATAAAGCTTACTTTAAATCATCCACATGACTAGAACAGTACCATCTCTGTTTCTATTGAGCAAGTGAATTAATCTCGCATGGGGTAAATTTGCACACACTTTAGATTTTAAACCCCGATTTGGCATAAGAGCCTTTTTCTGTCCGTTCTTTATTTTTGCTCCTTCTTCCCCTCGTCATCACTTTTTGCCACATTGTCATTCTTTTTACTCCACGACGACAAACGAACGAACGAACGAACGAACGAACGGTAATTCTTCCTTTCTCACGTCATGTTCATCTTTTGCCTACCATTACTAACTTTTTGCCTTTTGCATCGTTCCTCTTTCTTTTGACACCAGATCAGCTACAACGATGACGACGACAATAGGGACGACGACGATGCTAATGGCGACTCCAACACTGCTTCATGTCGCCCAAAAAGGCCCTTTTTAAAATTTTCAAATGTAAAAAACATGGGGAAACCCTCGCAATTTTTTTTTAGGTGCACTCCCATTCCAATGTAGAATCTCGTAGTCCAAGTCACTAATAGAAGTATACTATCTCTTTGCCCATACCCTTCCGCTACTCACTCATACTTTTACACAGCTTGGCCGTCTATGTCCAATCCCGTTTGCTTGGTTGTTACAGCAGTTTAGTCATTCCCATTACAACTCGTTGCCACTTACACATTAGCCTAACTACGGTCTCAAACATAGCATGTATCATATTTCCTCAATCCTATCGTATCAATAAAGCCTACTTATACATTCTCTAAAAGAACTTTGTTCCAACTGGGAAACCAATACTGTTTTAGGAATTGCCAATGATGAGCTGCCCATTTGTAGTTTGATCTTTATAATGTACATGGTCATGTCATAGTTAAGTTAGAGAAAGTCTTTCGAAGAATAATTCAACTAGATTTTATTGGTACAATAGGAAAGGGGCTATGATACAGACTATGTTTGAGGTTGTAGTTGAGCTAATGTGTAAATGTCAACGAGTTGTATTGGGAATGACTAAACTGCTGTAACAACCAAGCAAATTGAGAGGGACAAAGACGGCCACCTGTGTAAAAGTTTAAGTGATGGTAGCGGAAGGATATGGGCAGAGAAATGGTATACTTTTGTTAGTGACTTGGACTACGAGATTCTACAATGGAATGGAGTGCACCTAAAAAAAAAATTGCGAGGGTTTCCCCATGTTTTTTACATTTGAAAAATTTAAAAAGGGCCTTTTTGGGCGACATGAAGCAGTGGTGGAGTCGCCATTAGCATTGTCGTCGTCTCTATTGTCGTCGTCATCGTTGTAGCTGATCTGGTGTCAAAAGAAAGAGGAACGATGCAAAAGGCAAAAAGTTAGTAATGGTAGGCAAAAGATGAACATGACGTGAGACGGGAAGAATTACCGTTCGTTCGTTCGTTCGTTTGTTTGTTTGTTCGCTCGTTCGTTCGTTTGTCGTCGTGGAGTAAAAAGAATGACAATGTGGCAAAAAAGTGATGACGAGGGAAGGAAGGAGCAAAAATAAAGAACGGACAAAAAAGGCTCTTATGCCACAGACTGAGGCGGAGTGTGAATATTTGGCTGACAAGATTTTGAGGGGGAATTTTCTGGAGGGGCTATGCATGAATTAGAAAGAGCACTCGAAGCATTGTGAAAAAAACTTCTCATCACCCAACCATAAGTACATCCCCAACTATTTTTCAAGGTCCTACCTGCTCTTGGCATCAGGACATACTATGCAGCATTTGGAACATACCAAAGAACGTTCTTCACTGATGGCTTTGAAATAACATACGCCATGTGATTGTTCGTTGAAGAATGAACGCATGCATTGCTCTGATTTCAAATTATAAGCTTATGCACTTTATTCAAATGACACTTAGTCTATAGGGAAAAGTATCTTTTGGCTATTCATTTTTTGAAGGGAGAGGAGGCACCCAAGTAGCTATTGATGACCGACGGCGGGGTTTCAATCAACTTGGCACGGATGGTAGGCCGTTCTAGTTCTTTGTGAGCTGCCCAGCGGTGACAGCCGCCAAATGCAAAGTAGTAGTCTTCATCTTTATATCGTACATGATGTACATCCTAAGAAATGGGGGGGGGGAGATCAGTCAGGCGTTTAGTCTTGCTTCTTTTCACACTTACTATGGGTGTGAGATCCAAATCGTGGCTAGGATCATTCAGCTTTTGTTTCATTTCATCCACTTTGGATCGCTCTAATGCCGAAGGTAAGGGCCGATTGATTGCTGATAATGGGACGTCATATACCTAAAAAAGTGATCTTCTTGGCATCAAAAGCGAATGGCTATGAGGGAGTGCCGCTTACCTCTTTACTGGAGTTGCCATGGATTGAGAAATTGTCAACAGATTCTGTCATTTTGTAGATGATAAAGCAGAAAAAGGATGAAAAGGTAGCCAAGGGTGTTGTCTTTTATAAGTACAAGATCGTGCTCTTGATCAATGAGGATGGGCTTAATAAGCCTCGAACAAACCAATCATAAGGCCATGACTAAGAATAATTTCAACACCGCCAACGGCGTTTGAAATAGTCGAGGTGGGAAAACATTTGCTGGCATCTGTAGCTGGCTTCGAAATTGAAGACGCCTCGTTTCAAAAGCAACCTTTTTTTTAGTGGACCTCCTAAGTTTTAAGGAGTCGCAATAAAAGTGGATGATGATCTTACTTGAATGACCAGAGATGTAAACAATCATTACAATAACAATTGCACAATAGTAGTAAACATGCAAACAAAGTGGCTACATGAAAGGCATGCATTTCATGAACAGTAATTTTCCAACTCCGCATACCGCCATTGTCTATTTAAAAGTTTGCCTCTCCTTTTCGTTCTCTTTCACTTACTTTTCACCTTTTTGCTGTATACATATCAAAAAATGATGGATATTCTTTCACCTTCCTTTACAAATGGACACAAGTACATGGGAAAGTCAAATGTGACAACGGCGACGACCCCTGCTGAGGGTATTGCACGTAAGTGGCTCGGGGATGCCGATCTGTTGATGCCCAAACGATTTAAAACTAACTCTTCAAGTATTTGCCTTCGCAGCCCCTTCACCAAGACTATCTATGGATGAAGCAACATTGGCCTTGTTGATGGAAGACAGACTGCTTCAAGAGACCAAGCAGGTGGAGAAACATGAAGATGAAGAACAAGTCGTCCCTGCGAAGAAACCTGTCATCGATACCAGCCGGGAGGAACCAATCCGCACCAAGAACTTCCCTTATCAATCCCCTACCGCGGTTGAATTCACACATGGTAAGTGATCGTCTATTGTAAAGAGTACAAAAGCTAACTCACGCCTTCTCGTTAGATCCTTCTGCTTACTTGATCAACCAAACCAAGTCGTTGATCTACTGGGAATATCCATTGCAAAGCGCCAGTGTTTTATGCTTAACTCTTGGAAGCACTTGGTTGACACGATACTACTCTCTCCTGTACCTGGTTTCCGGTGCCTTCACAGTCATCACTTTTTTTAACTGGATGTACGTCAATGTCCACTACCACAGCTACCGTATTCTCAGCGGCAAGTCGGCCGATGCGATTCAACATCCGCACGGGTAGGTAACAAAATGTCATACCACTCCTCTCACTCACCCTCTCCTCTTTCCTTTCAGTGAACGCCTGCATATCCAAAAAAGGCGAGCCTGGTTCACAGAAGCCCAGGTTGATCACGCTTGCCACGTAGTGATGGACGTCGTCGAAGGATTGGTGAAACAGGTGGTTGACCTTGTTCTCATCGAGGACAGCGGACGATCGGGTATTGCTGTGCTTGTCTCGTTCTTGGTGTGGACTCTTGCCAGCTGGCTCTCAATGAAAACCTTGGTGATGATCTTCACCCTAGTGTTGTTTGTGGTGCCTCGACTTTACTTGGAACATCAAGAATCTGTCGACATGTGGTGCCAGGTGCAGAATCAAAAGGCTCAGGGGTGGCTGAAGCAACACCAGGCTCAATGCCAAGTTTGGTTAAGGCAGTACCATATCCTCGGTCAGCATCTAGTCAATGGGCTATTGGTGGTCTACCAGTCTTTGCATCGTGTGGGACTCTTGGCCTTTGAAAAGCAGCAACAGTGGGCTAAGCAACGACAATTGGAAAAGCAACGACAACTTGATCTGGTGAACAGCAAAGAAAAAAATGCCAGCTGAAGAAGATCTAAATCTCTTTTAGTGGATAGATAGCCTAACGACCCCTCATGTAACCTGTATATATATAGTGTATCTTCCTCTTTTTATCACTGTTGTATGTACTTGATTGAAATAAAAATGCTCTAAGCCAAGTGATATGTGGTATGACTAGGGGAAGGAATGGGCAAAATGCTTCTTGTGCGACATGCGGGGGTTGAATTGTCATTCATGCAAAAAGGAGATAGACATACGAAAAGGATCGACCATACTTTGTTATTGTTTCATTCATGTTAGAATGCAGGTTGGTATTGAAATCATCGGATATATAAATATAAAGAATGATTGCCCACATAGAAACGCTATCGTCCTTTACAGCAGATCTCTCTTGTCTCCCTTTTTCTTTCGTCACTTCACTTTTACCTAACACAATGCACTATAGATCTGTGTGCACATCCTTCGTTCTAGTCCTGGCCCTCCTCGGTGGTAAGTTGTTATTGCGTCAGATCAATTAATGACTGACACATTCTCTTCAACCAACAAGTCAATGCGATCGAGCCCCATGACTCTCAAAGCATTGTCGCCGGCGGTCATTCCGCTCAAGACATGGCATTCAACCAATTCCTCGCTGAAGACACCCCAACCAGCCGCAAGCAAGTCAAGCCAGCAGAGAAGGACGAAAACGAAAATGAACCTGATGAGAATGAACCCGATGAAAATGAAGCGGACGAGCATGAAGGCAAGGGTAAGAAAGGGAAAGAGACGGCTGCTGCTGTCTCCAACTCTGCCTCTACCGTGCCATCCGCTTCTGCAAAGGGCGGTAAAGCGCCTGAAAGCAGCAGCAATGCACCACCACTATCGAGTTCACCAGCAGCAGCTACCATGATTAGCTCAGCGGCGCCCGGCAAACCCACTGCTGCCCCACAAACCCCTACCTCTTCGTCCGGAGCTGCACCTGCCGTTTCGATTGCCCCTATCTCACTTGAAAGTCTAAGCTTCCCTGCCCCACCCAAAGCACCCGGGAGCGCAAGTGGCAAGGCTGCTGCAGCAACTGGCCCTGCTGCCAGCAGAGGTTTAGCCCATCGACGAAAATCCTCAGCCACCCCCTCGTTCACCCTTACCCCTTCAACCTTCCTTTTGACTGTTGTCATGGCGATGATCATCGCTTGGTTTTAAACTACCGATCATAATAAAAACATTCCTTTATTTACTTACGAAGCAAGTGTAAACGGTGTGATTGAGATAGTAGTAGGGCATATAAACTTGGAAAGACGTTGGTAACATAAGGAGAGAAGAAAAGTTCATACAACAGAGGGCAGGGTGGTACAGTTTAGTGGTGACTCAAGTTGCATGGACATTGGGTAGATTTGCACACACTCTAAAATTCAAACCCCGATTTGGATAAAGAACTTTTCTTTTGCCCGTCATTTATTTTTGCTCCTTCTTCCCCTCGTCATCACTTTTTTGCCTCCATTGTCATTCTCTTTACTCCACGACGACAAACGAACGAACGAACGAGCAAACGAACGAACGAACGAACGAGCAAACGAACGAACGGACGGTATTTCTTCCCTTCTCACGTCATGTTTCGTCTTTTGCTTACCATTACTAACTTTTTGCCTTTTGCATCGGTCCTCTTTCTTTTGACTCCAGATTCGCTACAACAATGACTACGACGATAAAGACGACGACGACGCTAATGACGACTTCACCACTACTTCATGTCGCCTAAAAAGGCCCTTTTAAAATTTTCAAATGTAAAAAACATGGGGAAACCCTCGCAAATTTTTTTTTAGGTGCACTCCCATTCCATTGTAGATTCCTTGGCCATTGTACCGATAAAGTGCACTATTCCTTGAACCATTCCCAACACCTACTGCTACTGATACTTTGGAAAACACTGGCTGCATTCCTCCTCCCTTTTCGTTAGCTCATTACACTAGATTAGTTACTCCATGACAAGTCCTGTATTCACTGCCACCCACTAGGACATGTAGCTTCAGCATAGTCTCATCCAGTCAATAAAAAACCTACTTAACCCATCTCCATGACTTTGTTTGTTGTATAAGCTCAAGTGAGCTTAGAAGCTCTGATATACAGCTGCACAAATCGCTCGATGCCCCAGGTCCGTTTACACATACTTTTGTCGCAGCTGGTCACTCTTGTCTACTCCAATCCTTTTGCCATTACAGTAGAATCTATACATTAGTAGTGTTTCAACATGCTCTGTCGTATAGCCCTCATCACTGCTCCTTTCGAGGTATAGCTTGACTGATGTAGTTTTATCACTCCACAGGGCTTCCTGGACACTAAAATCGAGGAAATATGTTCAAACTCCGATTCTTGAAAAATCGACGGACCTTCACCCATGAGAAAGTATTCTTTTTCCTTGGGCTTCGAATTTGTCATGAACAAGTAGGACAACCCATCTTCAAATTTTACATGAAGAAAGATATCCTTCGTATCTATGAATAATGTTAAGGATGGTAGTTTTTCTGCGATCGATCGCAGCCTTTGGGGCACGCCAATCGGTCGCTATTTTGGGTATTTGTGTAAGCGACAACAGTCGCATACGTTAAAGAATCTTCCATTTTTCTGCTATCACCAGATAGATACATATCATATCTTATCTCATGCGAAATTTGAAGGTGAGTTATCTATCTCAGTTTTGATAATTACTGCAGCCCTTTACAGAAATTTGGGGTTCAAAACCGATGAGTTTTTCAAAAAGTTCAAAAAAAAAAAGCTCTGAGAACCAATTTCATGCGCAAGGAGCGGAGTGTGAAATCCGTATGATCCAAAGGCAAGGATTCTTCTTAGAGCAGGTCGTATCAATCCCGTCCAAATCAATATGAAGTAGGGTATATAAGAAAGGAACCGATAACAGGAATGATACAAGGTGTCCGCTCCTACCATCGTTGAAGGTATGAATGATAGGGAGGAGAAGTGTCAGTTTATTTGATATCACACAAACCAATGGTATAAAGCTATCTACAACATTTAAAACTACATGCTACCAAACGAGAATCTACACTAGTAATCGGCGGTAATCCTTGACGATCTCAAATACAGTCATTGAGATAGCGGTGGTTGGAATAGCCCAGACGACACGAGCGGCCAGTCCTTTTGTCAGTCCCTTCCATTGTCCTTCCTTGACCCAGAGATGTTTTGCGATTTGCCAGGACCCTTGCCGGTACGATTTGCCTTGTTCGGAGGCGCTGACCTGCCACCTGGTTTTGATGATATCCAAGGGTGCCGAGACGGCACTGCTGATCAGACTGGCGCCACTGGAAGCCACCAAGTAATACCCCCACGGTAGATGCGAGGCATATCGATCGCCCCTTCCGTTGCCCAGCATGGATTTGAAGTGTTCGTAGGCGGAGAAATAGATCACGGTGTGCGGAAGAAAGACAACAAGACCCATCCAGTAGCCACGGTAGAATCCAGAGAGCCCTTCTTGGTGGTAAATGTGGCGGGCCAGTGGGTATGCTGTCATTCGGGTAGGCGATGTTTGCAGTTGGTTTTTGAGTACTTCCATGGGCGTGAAGAGTGTACCCGCAAGGATTTCAGCGGTCGCCCCTGAGAGCATGTGATTCACCAACTGATCATGCCTAGCGAGATTGTGATGATCCAAGTACCGTTTGGTGGATTCGTAGGTGGAGAGGTACACTGAGAGGGCAGGCACGGAGAAGAGTAAGGTCACCGAGAGACCGCTGTACAGTTGTCGGGGTACGTGCTTCCAGAGTGAATGCGACGGACTGCTGCCACCTTGATGGATTATATACGTTAACCACTGCGCATTGCTCTGCCCCACTGATCTTGAATGACTGTTGGCTTGTAGGCGTGTTTTAATCGTATCGACTAGGGAGAGAAAGTGAGAGATAGATTAGCACTAAACATTGTAACACAAAAAGAGCAATGTTGGTAGACCTACTTGGATGTGTACACAGTCTTGCTATGATGGCCGCTACACTGGACGCAAATATCGTATATCCATCGGTCATGATTTCCAAAGAAGAAAAGAAGAAAGAAAGTTTAGGGCGGGAAGGAAAAAAAATTGCGCTTTTTAGACGATCTCTCTCGAGCGGCGTTTAAATGTAAACATCGGCCAATCATCTTTGACGTGGATAACGACTTTGGCTGCTGATTCTGATCGGATTACAAGGCACTGGACTTTCTTAAAAGTGTCCCCATATGAGGTGACGAGGATAAAGAGTTGCCTCTTACGTATCAAAAATGACCAATGACGCTGACCTGAGATTATCTACGCCAGATAGGGACACAAAGTGAGATGGGCTTCAAAAGGCAGAATTTGGTAGGGGGAAAGAGTAAGTTTTATTGACTGATATACTTTGAGCTGACTACATCTAAGGGTAAACTATAGCTGTGAGAGGAAATGGGATGGCTTGTTCCAGCAAGGGCTACTCTAGTGTGTTGACAAAGGGAATGAGGAAGAGAAGATTCGGCAGACTAGGCAAAACGTATCAGCAGTGGTGGGCAATGGAAGCGACCACAGAGATGTGCTCTCCATCAGTGCATTAGCTACAGAATCTACAGTCGCAAAGAAGTGCACCTAAAAAAAATTGCGAGGGTTTCCAAAAAAAGGAGCAAAGATGCAAATGGCAAAATGTTAGTCATGGTAATGGTAAGACAAAGATGGACAAGACGGTGAGAAGGAGGGAGTTACCCAACGTTAGTCGTTAAAGGTCGTCGTATAAAGAGAGCCGTTCGTGGTGCAATGCCAATGTCGATGGGAAGAAAAAGGTTATGAAGAAGCAAAGAAGGAGCGAAAACAAAGAACTGGCGCAAAACGGAATTCTATAGTGGTCAGAAGCGGGGTTTCAAAACCGGTGTGCCTGTAAATCACCCAGTACGCCAAACCTAAGCACTTTTTTATTTCTTAAGGATCATCCCCACAGTTCAATCATTACAACGGCAATCTGTCACTAATGTAAAGACATCTAACAGAGAGTAAAGGAGCATCCGCCTGTACCCTGTAGTCATCCAAGGGCAAGAAGAAGAATGTCGATCACTGGGAACCATAGCAACCGATGTCGATCACTGGGAACCATGGCAACCAATGTCGATCATTGGGAACCATAGCAACCGGTGAAACATCTTGTGCGTGAAGGATATCAGACACAAACCGCATTCTTGAGTCCCATCTGTTTGCATGATTTCAAGCAGACATGTCACACAAATCAATGCGTCCCTACAAATGATCAAAACTAGTCTTTTCTTTTATTTCAAATACAAATAACCTAATAAACTACATTGACTAGAGCATTTAGAACAATTCAGCATTGGCGGGGAATTCAAAGACGACGTCCTTGCCGGTCAACTTGCGGTAGACAGAGGAGAAGGTGTCGAGCTTGTATTCCAAAGAGGTAGCGTCCTTGGTATCCAAAAAGCACTTGATGGTCTTGGAGCCATCGACCTTGACACGGGTGCGCTTGCCAATGATTTCGGTGGGGTAGACCAAGTCTTCAAGGACAGCATCGTGGACAGCAGTCAAAGTACGAGAACGAGGGCGGGGTTGCTTGGGGTTTTCGTGACGGCTGGGCTTCTTGAGGATGCGGCGTTGAGCAACGAAGACAACATGACGATCGGAGAACTTCTTTTCCAATTCACGGGTCAAGCTATGTAAAGGGGCGCATATGAGCATAGGCACCCTTATCTCTGAATGTGTCGTTTCTTACCGTTGTTGGACCTTGTGGAAGGCCTTTTGTTGAGGGACAGGGACGAAGATGACAATAGCCTTCTTGCCAGCACCGAGTTCGACCTAAAGAGCGGAGGTGGGTAGTCAGTACCCATAGCCTAAGCATCGCATTTTCCCTACTTACTTCCTTAGCACCGGTGATGTTGAGAGGACGCAATTCCTTCTTCAATTCAGGCACAGAGTTTTCGAGATCAATAATGGCTTGACCGATAGTAATTTCGAATTCATCGGTGGGCTTGGCGCCAGCAATTTTCACGATCTTTGAGGACATGGTCGAATCTACATTGCAAACAAAAAAGTCAAAGGTGTCAGTTCCAATTCATGCATCCATCCAACCATCCATCCATCCACGATTCGTCATCTGTTGTCCATCCGTATAGTATGATCCATCTATCCTCTTTTCCATCCATCTTTATTACAACTTGACAGTTTGATACCTACAAGGTGAAGCACAGTAAAAAGAAGGAGCAAATCAATTTCGCCTGAGCGCCTTTCAAAAAAAGGGAAATGAGATTCAAACCCCGCCCTGATCTTCTCCTCCAAGGCCTTCACGTTGCCCATGGTGACTGTCGCACCTACCAGATCGCCACCCCTTCCTTCAGTTCATTGTAATGGTTGCTTTATTGGCAAAAGAAGATAAAATGCAATGCGGATTAAAGACAAGACAAATAAAAAAGGGCTGTCTAGAGGGTGAATTTTTCATGTACCTGGGCGGATTCGTGGGGTATGAAATCCATGGTCAAAAGCATAGGCAAGTTCAACAGTTCCCTGATCTTGTTGCTATGATAACAAAAAAACGAATCAGTGGGACCGTCCCCTATCTATAAAGTGTGTCGATCACTTACCCAATGGATTCCAGAGTTGCGTTGCGTTGGCCAGTCTTGGTCCACAAGGCGATACGGAAGTAGTTTCGACGGATGGCAATCACCGTACCACAGACTTCATCGTCGGCATATTGTTCGCCAATGACAGACAGCACCTATCAAAAACAGAGAGAAAGAGCGACGTTATAAGGCTTGCAAGACACCACGACAAAGGGGTTCACTTACCATGTTCAACCAGAAGAGATTGATCGTGTTGCCGCTTCGAGCACGGGGGAATTGAATGACAAACTTGCCACCGTTCGCATTGGAAGGGTCTTCCCATTCAGGACGAATGCCTTTTTTGAAGAGGTGATAGTTGGAATTGGGGTCAAGTTGATCTACCTTGGTGAGATTGTTGAAGGCGCTGTCAAAAAAGAGTGAGTCAAAGAGCACTAATAAAGCAATGCAAGTCTTCCATGCTTACCCCCAGAAACTTTCGACAGTATCCACAGTGACCAGTTCCTTCAAGTTTTCGGCCCATGATTGTGCATTGGTGTTCAACAATGGATTGTCAAAGTAAAAAGTCCAAGCGTTTTGTAATGGATGGGATACCGTGAGGTCGAGTCCTTCGGGGATGGGCACCGAGCTTTTGTGGTTGTCCTGGGTGATGTTATGCCATTCGTTGTCGACTTGGGCCATGGTGATTGTCAGAAAGAAAAAAAGGGAAAGAAGAAGGAAGAAGGAAAAAAAAAAAAAATGTCGGACCCATTTTTTTTTCAGAGGTGCTGGAAAATGAAACGCAGTCTCGCACACAGGGATTTTCAGGTACCGAATGATTCTTTCATATACTACCCTCTATTGTTCAGTGATGCCATGCAAACATAGTTGTATTCATCAACTAGCAGCTAATCCATTGGCATTGTGTTATCGAACGAAGGGCTCCTGTGGAGAAAATAGGTGGAATCACTGACAGGGTCGTTTATTGATCCCTGCATGGCGTGTGAAATGAAACTCCGGCCTCCTTATCTCAAATGTCTCAAATTTTGCAAAGGGAGTTTTATCACGTCCAGTACAAAAGTGCCTTCCATTTCTGTAAAGATGGCCCTCGGAGGGGAGTGGGATATGTTATGCAAGGCAACCCTCTGCTTTACAAAATCTGACCCAACCAAACTTCATGCCAACTCCGCCTTTGGGTCGGAGTTTCAATGGAGCGAGAGGTGTTAACTTTTTTCGATTTTCGACCTGACTTTGGTTCTTTCCTTTCTTTCTAGCAGCGGTTAACACCATGAAGGTGCGTATAGTCATCATTCACACTATCATCTTCATTTATGTTGATCTCCTTTACGACAAGATGTATCATCAATGGCTGAATGGATGGATGGATGGATGAATGGATGGATGGATGGGTTGGACTTTTTACTGATTGACCTTCTTTTTCGAATTGTAGTTGAACATTGCTAATCCAGCCACTGGCTGCCAAAAGTTGATCGAAATCGATGATGAACGTCGTCTGTAAGTATCATTTACGAGTGGATGGGATGATGGAAACCAGCATGAAATGTTCGATGGGATTGGGCAAAAGAATGGACATTATGCATCACCACTAACTGCTCGCATTTCTCTTTTATGATACCCCTACGCTACCCTTGCGGCTCTCATTATCAGTCGTGGATTCTATGACAAGCGCATGTCCCAAGAAGTTCCCGGCGATGCTCTCGGTGACGAATTCAAGGGTTACGTCTTCCGTATCTCTGGTGGTAACGACAAGCAAGGTTTCCCCATGAAGCAAGGTGTGCTCTTGCCCCACCGTGTCCGTTTGTTGCTCTCCAAGGGCCACAGCTGCTACCGTCCCCGCCGTACCGGTGAACGCAAGAGAAAGTCCGTCCGTGGCTGTATCGTCTCCTCTGACTTGGCTGTCCTCTCTTTGGTCGTTGTCAAGCAAGGTGAACAAGACATCCCCGGTTTGACTGACATTGCCGTCCCCAAGCGTCTCGGTCCCAAGCGTGCCTCCAAGATCCGCAAGTTCTTCAACTTGTCTCATGCCGATGATGTCCGCAAGTACGTCATCCGTCGTGAAGTCCAACCCAAGAACCCCGAAAAGAAGCCCTACACCAAGGCTCCCAAGATCCAACGTTTGGTCACCCCTGCTACCCTCCAACGCAAGCGTCACCGGGTTGCCATCAAGCGCAGACGTGCCGAAGCCTCCAAGGAAGCCGAAGCCGAATACAAGCAACTTTTGGCCAAGCGTGTCAAGGAAACCAAGGACAAGAAGTTGGAACGCCGCCGTACTTCTTCCATGCAAAAGTCTGCTTCTGCTTAGGTCATTTAGTTCTTTTTATGCTTTGATATAAAAAAAGGATGATTACTTTGTTTATTTGTTTTGCTGTTTATTACCTTGATTGAAATGGGTCTTTAATGGATAGGATGTGGTGGCGATGATTGAAAAGAGTGTGGCTAGAGCGGGGCTGGAGGGTGTGCAGATGAATTTTGCGGAGAGAGGGGAAGTTGGCGGGGTTTGAAAATGCTATAAGTCTCCCCCTTCAATCTTTTATTCTTTACTTCTTCTTTCCTTCCCCATCACTTTTTTCTTATCATCGGCTTTGCCATTGCTTCCACTCTGACACGAACTATGCAAAACGACCCTTAACGATGGCACCAAAGGTAAGTCTCCTTTTCAGCATCCTGCCCACCTCTCTGTTACATTGCTGACATTAACATCTTCCCTCATTACTCTTTTTTTCTTAGCAGATTCAGCAAGATGACGACAGATATAGGCTCTCTGGCACCAGGGCTGATGGACATGTGGTTAGATTAGGGCTTACGAAAAGCTTTAGGAAACCTTCGAAATTCTTTTTAGGTGCACCCCCATTCCAATGTACACAGCTTGACCGTCTTTGTCGCTCTCCATTTGCTTTTTTACAGCAGTTTAGTCATTCCCATTACAACTCGTTGCCATTAACACAATAGCTTAACTACGGCCTCAAGCATAGCCTGTGCCATAGCTCTTTAAACCTTTTGCATCAATAAAGCCTACTTGGACATTCTATGCACTCTAGATTTCAAACCCCGATTGGCTGTAAGTTTCTTTTTTATGCCCGTCCTTCATTTTTGCTCCTTCTTCCCCTCGTCATTACTTTTTGCCTCCACATTGTCATTCTCTTTTTTCCACGACGACAAACGAACGAACGAACGAACGAACGAACGA
>LT553604.1:195707-215045 GCA_900079185.1 Absidia glauca
ACGAACGAACGAGTAAACGAGTAAACGAACGAACGAACGGTAACTCTTCCCTTCTCACGTCATGCTCATCTTTTGCCTACCATTACTAACTTTTTGCCTTTTGCATCGTTCCTTTTTCTTTTGACACTAGATCGGCTGCGACGATGACGACGGCAATAGGGACAACGACGATGCTAATGACGGCTCCATCACTGCTTCATGTCGCTCAAAAAGGCTCTTTTTAAAATTTTCAAATGTAAAAACCATGGGAAACCCTCGCAATTTTTTTTTTAGGTGCACTCCCATTCCATTGTAGAACCTCATAGTACAAGTTACCAATAAAAGTGTACCAACTCTTTGCCCATACCCTTCCGCTACTATCACTAATACTTTTACACAGCTTGACCGTCTTTGTCCGCCTCCATTTGCTTGATTTTTACAGTAGCTTAGTCATTCTCACTACAACCCGTCGCCATTTACACATTAGCTTAACTCCGGCCGCAAACATAGTCTGTACTATAGCCCATTAATCCTATTGTGTCAATAAAACTTTGTATGTATGCGAAGATAGACCTTACGATCATGTACATGTCATTAGATTCATTACAACTAGTAAACCAATGGTGTTTTAGGACTTGTCAATGATGAGCTACTCATCTGTAGTTTGGTCTTTATAATATGCATGGTATTGTCATGAATATGGTTTTGAGAAACGTCTTTCGTAGGATGATTCAAGTAGGCTTTATTGATGGGATAGGACTGCAGGGTTATGGTACAATCTATGTTTGGGGTCGTAGTTAAGCTAATGTCTAATGGGAACAAGCTATTGTAGTGGGCATGACTAAACTGCTGTAAAAAGTAAGCAAATGGAGGTGTACAAGAACGGCCAAGCTGTGTAAAAGTATCAGTGATAGTAGCGGAATGGTATGGGCAAAGAGTTGGTACACTTTTATTAGTAACTTGGACTACGAGATTCTACAATGGAATGGGAGTGCACCTAAAAAAAAAAATTGCGAGGGTTTCCCCATGTTTTTTACATTTGAAAATTTTAAAAGTGCCTTTTTGAGCGATGTGAAGCATTGGTGGAGTCGTCATTAGCATCGTCGTCGTCCCTATTGCCGTCGTCATCGTCGTAGCCGATCTAGTGTCAAAAGAAAGAGGAACGATGCAAAAGTCAAAAAGTTGGTAATGGTAAGCAAAAGGTAAACATGACGTGAGAAGAGGAGAGTTACCGTTCGTTCGTTCGTTTGCTCGTTCGTTCGTTCGTTTGACGTCGTGGAGTAAAGAGAATGACAAAAAGTAATGACGAGGGGAAGAAGGAGCAAAATAATAGGACGGGCAAAAGAATAACCTTATAGCCAATCGGAGTTTGAACCCCAATGGGTTGCATAACAGAGTGCCTATGATGTATACACAATGATTGATATGAGTTTTATTGGACAACAGCGAGTGTTACTGATTAAAAAAGTTAAGACATAATGGAGGGGGTATGATGTAATGGGGGAGGGGGCATGGTATAATGGGGGGGGGTGGATGATGAGTTGGCTGACTAAAGGAAGAGGGTGAATGCAACTATCAACACAAGCTTGCAGAGGAGGAGAACATACGCACACGTCGCATTGCAACTAGGGAGGATCCGTTGGCGGCCTTGTACTTGATCCATAGCAGAGACCCACATGGAATGCGACCTCCGATCGATTTCTTGAAAGGTGGCGTTCCAATGTTGTTGTAGCGCTCGTCGGTGAGTCTGGATGGCCATGTCAGCGCGCTGTCCAATGAATACCGCGGCCCTGGTATCGGTCGGTGGTCTGGGCGGATCGTCAGGGGATGATGGGAAGTAGGCGGCGATTGCTGAGAGAAGAGTGTGGCCATCGTCCCGCATGGTGTTGGCGTTGCCTTTGTTGTACCGGTAGTAGCCAAGTTGTTCAGCCACAGAAGATAATAACCGCATCAGGCGCCATGACTTGCTTCGTCGCCACCATTGCTGACACCGGGCATAGTAATCCACATCGTCATTTTGGTCGAATGGCTGCTGCTGTTGTTGTTCTGGGTGATGCTGATGGTATTGTTGATAAGGGTGGTGGTTGCGTACTTGGTTTTGTCGCTGTCGTTCCACCCATCGCCACTCTTTACGTGCATAGTTTACTTGTTCCATCGCCAAGGCATCATATCGTCGGGAGGCATCTACGAGTTGTTGAATCGATTTCATATACAGTTTTCGGAAGGACATGGTTGTGTAAAGTCGAAGTTGCTGGTATGTGTGTTGTGTTGCATAGCCTGGTCGCTGCTGTCGTTCCTGTTCTTCTTGTTGATTATGCTGTTGCTGTGGGTGGCGGTCAAAGTTGATTCTCCAATTGTGTGGTCCCGAAGCCATCGCCCGATAGTACTCTTGAAGCGCCTCTTTTTCCAGTCGCATCAGTTTCTTCATCATCTTCTTTTCCAGACGAGTAAGCAAATAGTGGTATTGTATTCTGTTGTAAGGTTCCAGAGGCTGTAACAGTAGAGCTCGACAATGCTTCGCCCGGGTCGCCTTTGGTGCCGTCGTCCCGTCGTTATCATACACGTTTTGCTTGTGGTTGTGGTTGTTGTGAGCGCATGAAGTCCATTGTTCCTGTCGAGCCGGTTTTAAAGATAGTAATCGTCGAGGAAGCAAGTCGCAAGGAGGAGGAGGAGATCGAGGGCGCATAAAAAGCACTTGGCCAAGTGAGAAAGTTGATGATTCCAGAGATTTGTCAAGAGGTGATACCGAGAATGGGAATATGACATTGGGACAGGTCATTTCTGCTGCCGATGCTGATACTGAAGTTGATGCTGATGTTGATACAATAGAGGGTGAGACTGGATGGGTGTTCTTCGTAATGGGTCGTGAGTGCAGTGTATTGGTGCGATGATTGTTGGTGCATGAAGGTACAAGGTCGAGAGCGTCGTCCAGGAATTGATATGCCTCTTGAGAGTATTGAAGCCACATTGATTGAGCCTGATCCACTGCATGTGAAGTCATTGTTGATGTTTTGGTGGCCCATTGGATAAATCGTTGTTGGAATCGCAGCGTGTGAGATCGATCTTCATATGACATAGATTCGAATAAAGCGTTCATGCGATCTTTGAGTTCGTCGTCGTCGAGCATGCTCTGTTGTCCCACGCAAAGAGTAGTGCCAAAGATATCGTGATAACACCCTTCGTTGTCTGGTTCGAGATCATGATGGTTGAGGTTGATATGTTTCGTATGGTGACCATGGTAACGGGCGGCACCTTCTTCGTTACCACCCGAAGTCCTGGTTTCACTGTCGATCCTGTTGCCGGAGGTGGAGCTCGCAGTGGCGGTGCTGGGGGTGCTGGGGGTGCTGGAACTAAGGCCACTGTCGATGCTGAGTCTGTTGATGTTGATGCTGTTAATCCAATTGTGGATAAGATCGTTTAGTTCCGGGTCCAAATACTTGTCCATGCATTGATACACAAATGAGGTCCACTGGGCTTTTAGAAGGTACCACTCCAAAGACGGCGAATGGCGCCAATCATGCACTTTCCACTGTATCGTTTCCAATATATCAAGTAGAGCATCGATGACATTTTTCACAAACCAGTTATGAGCGATGGTAGAGATTCGACGCTTATTGGTGGAGAAGACCTGAGACAAATGTTGTTTCCACACCCGCCAAGATCGGTCAGACAGTAAAAAAGAGCACGCCACAGTTCGGTTTTCGCCTCGAACCTTCCCACAGAATCGAGACGTAGTTTTGCCAATCAAAGTAAGAGGATTATGGTCCTTAGCAGTTATTCGTTCCTTGGAATTGTCACCGTTCAAATAAGGGCCTGCCAGATAAGAGGGTACCGGGATATCAGCCAAGCGGGAAGAGATCACCCAGCTGTGAGAGTCCTGTCCTTGGTCTTGTTGTTGCTGTTGTTGTAATAATGATGAAGGTGGAAGACCTGCATTGTCGGTAAAGCAAAGGCCCACTGCAATAATGGTTATAAGGAAGAGAATCAGCGTAATAAGATGGGTTGCCATATGAATACGGTGGAAGGGGAATAGGAAGAGAAGGGAAATAAACAAAAGTGGATGCACAAACTAAATATGCCAGCGGAGTTTTAAAAGAGAGAATTTGGAAGGCTTCTAACAATGCACCGACATGACAGATTTTATTAGGTTCTAGATTGTGGAGGAGTAAGTATATGATAAAAGTAAAGCACTATGATATGGAACCATGGTATACAAAGAGTATGAGTATAAAGAGTGGATATTACAACTTCTAGGCTGTCAGTCTTAGTCCAAAAGATCAATGGAAGCTATGAATGAGAAAAAGGGGTAAGTCAAGTGAGTTCGGAGCATAATGATTGAGCAAGAGCACCACTCATTCTTTTCTACTTACATTGCAACAATAAGCAGGCCATCATGATACCCAACATACCCAAGCCATTAAAGTTCTTGAATGTAGCAGCTGATAACCCAAAGAAGACGGCAGCGTTCAGCAGTCTTGATCCACAGATGACTCGGGACCATTTCGCCCGTACAGGGGTATTCACCAGCTTGATCAAAGCATTGATAGAGAGAATCAAACCACCGGCAATCCAGAAAGCCTTGAAGACGTATTCCAACCCGCCTTCGGTACGACCGATTTCTTCACACACGCCAAGTAGATCAGCATTTTCACCTTCAGCAGAAGCAGAGGCCATCATGATCGCCTTGGTGAATGATTGGACCATAGTGTAAGCGGCATGACCACCCGCAGTGGCAGTTTCGTTCGATCCGGAGTGAGCGCTGGCGGCTTCCAGGGCGAGACATTCTTGGTGAAATGCGCCTTCAGCATATTCGGGGTTGTCAAGGTTCAATCGATAGGAAGTAATGATGTCCGTCATGGCGATACCAAATGCGACCTGACAGAGATGCAGAGGGAAATGCAGGTACATCCAAATCTGGCTGACTTGGACAGAATTGAGAATCTAAGAGGGAGAGACACAGATTAATAACCACATTGTTTGGTTTAAAAGAGGGGCATTACCTCTTTGGAGAAGTCATCAAAGTACATGAAGAAGAATAAGAAGATGATCACCAAGCCAAACATGTTCGCAACCCTAAGTATCAATACACACATGACATAGATTCGGAAAATTAGTACATTGGATTATTTTGGATCATACGTAGTAAGGAGCACTGCACTATACTTACACAACTCGTACTTCGGCATGTGATTCTGAAACCATCTTGACAAAGCCAATGCAGTTTTCACCTATATGATACAATGCATCAGTAATCTCATTCAATCATCCCATGCTAACGTTTTACTTACCAAGAATGATGATAGTGAAGAGGCCAAAGCGTTCAGCCAGATGACTTGCCGCCAACGAAACTTGTTTGAAGCGTTGCAGGGACATATTGACAAGGACTTCCACACCAATGCTGACATACCAAAGGACAAGACAGATGGTTTCGTTTCTGCTTCCATCTTCAGCACCCGAGTAAAGAAGGGATACACCCCAGAGAATGATGGCCAATGCGTTGACACTAACATAGAGCGAGAGAGGTCGGCGAGCAAACGAGCCAGACAGGGTAGCAGCCCAGAGGACAACACTGTATTGAATCAAAAGCACAGCCTTCATCACTACCAATAAAAGAGAGCAGCCAAGCCAGAACATAGTCAGTACGACATTTATGATATAGCATGCCCTTTCTTACCCATATAACCAATGATAAAGCCTTTGGAGTTGAAGGTACTGTAGCCTTCCGAAGCACCAGCCATTCCAATCAGCCCACAAAGATCGATGATCTTGTAGATATGATGCATGACATCTATGTCGGAGATCAAACATACAAGGGGTGAGTACCATAACAGCTGTCATATTTATCCACTTACCACCATTGTCATAACGAGCCGAGTACCTGCATGAAACATTATATCATATAGTAAGTAACACAGTCTCTCCGTCTCTGTCTTGTCCACTTACAAAGCACTTCCACACCAAGTCCACCACATCACCACGAACCATCCAACATAGGTCGCCAAGGAAGCCGAGTCAACCATGTGATGGCTATGCGTGAAAGAACTAGAAGAAAGCTTGAACGTTAGTCACCCTAAAACCTTGCGACTTTTTTTTTTGTCGTTTACCTTAACCAACCCACGTAAAACACATCACTGAATAGTTCAACCCATGTCGCAGACGTTTCTTGACCAATTTCATCGGACAGATCAGGATCAGGGAGTCTACCAAACAAGAAAAAGTAAGTTTCTACTACTGATATCATCATTCCATATCACTTACGCAAAGATGGGACGGCGGGTGCTTTCGTGTTCAGGTTCAGGCTGCTCTTCAATCACTCGAAGTTCCAAAAAGACGTTTTCATTGAGTTCAATCGCACCTTGAGGTAATACCATAGGCACCAAGCTGTCATTGCTCTTCTCCGATTCCAGGCCATGGTCTTTGAATTTGATATCTAATGAAACAGAGCTTTGGTGAGTGGAGGGATTTAAAGGCATAAAGGCATGTGTCTTACGAGTGCGTTCTTCCAATTCGTGCTTCTTCTCGTCAATGTCAGCACGGAGTTCATCTCGTTTCTGATGCAAGTTGACCGTCTTGTGAATCTTGAGCGAGTAATCCCGTTTGGTGTGATGGAAGAATTCCACAAGATCATCGGTGTCCTTGACTTTGTAGAGCTGGAGGACTTCGTCGGCGGTCAAAGATAGCTATCATTATAAAAAGAAGGAGGAAGAGAAGTGAGTAAAGCAAAAAAAAAAGAAAAAGGGACTTTTGAATACCCGCATCCGGCGGGGTTTCAAATGCAGCACTTTTTTCTCCCCCTTCGTGGCACTTTACCGGGTCCATTAATTGGTCAACGACAGGTTTCGTTACACGGACAGCTTGTTCACCCATCAGATGCTTAAAATGGATGACTAGTCCGAAAGAAAGCCACATGTGTTAGTATGGCAGTTTCCGTTTATTCGATGTCCCTCCCTGCCCCCCGGTATTTGTGTCTTTGTTTACCTGTTTTGACAGTGGGCTTACTGTTGAAATGGAAGGATGATGAGAATCATGCATAAAAAAGTCAGGTGGGATGTTTCTTTAATAAGCTTACATGGTTGCAGGTGGCGCTTCTTCGTCAACAGCTGTACTGGCAGGAGCAGATGCATCGGCTTGGGGATGATCAGCATCAGCATTGACAGCAGTAGTGGTGTGATCAGCCGTTTCAGGGTGATGATGCTTTTCGTCCCAGTCGTGCTTTTCATGTTCAAACAGACTTTGTCGGCGTCGATGGAATTCCAGTTGTTTGATCGGATGCAACATGATATCGCCAAAAGTTTCAGGGCCGTGCGATTTGATTGGTTTACCTTCTTTGTCGTGTTGTGGAGCAAAGTTGGACGAGCCACCCGTAGAGGATGGAAGCTTGCTTAACGCACTGCCGATGGCCAAATGGTGGTGAATGACTTGTTCGTCGTTGAGGATTACGCCTTCTCCATCTTCGGTAGGCTCTTGTCGGAAAGCAACGCCATCGTCTTCGCCGCCATTCGTGCTTGTTTGATCGGTGATGTCGTTTTCATGATGACCTTGAGGACGAGCGTGGCGTAGTGGCTGACGAATACTGGGCCCTGATCTTGTGGTGCTTGTGCCAGGCATGCTTACTGTTGACTATCAAGGGGTTTTGGTAATGTTAGTAAGAGGTGGGTAAGGAAGGATGAGAAGTCGAAAAACGAAACAAATGGAAGGAAGAGAAAAGAAAGCCGGGAATCATCCGTCTAAAGGTACGATCCATAAAATAAATTAGCGGCATTTGAAAATGGAAAATTTTGAACCTGGGAACGATGAATGGTACAAGCAAATGTGACACTGCGTGCCATGATCTAGTTACTGGTGCCCTAGTTATCTGGACTAACTTCATACTCCGCAATCTCTCTATCCGAAAAAGTCAGTTTGGCTAAGCCGAATACTATGTCGCATAGCACAAAACCGGCTGTTGTCGATCGGTAAGACGCTTGTACGGCAGGTTTACAAACTCCGCTGGAATGCCTCGCTTTTTGTCTTTTCGGTCTCCTGGCCTATTTTGGATCCATTTATGAGGCGCGTCATCATATCCCAGTGCTAGTATGATGATGATGATGCACTTACTGCTCTGATGTCAACTAAAAGTATCCCCAAATAGGCATTCAACTGTGATGTGAGCAGCCTTCAAACTCTGCCCCTTTTTTTCGATTTCAAACGCCGCGAATCATGCAAATGCACCTTCGTCTTCTTTTGAGTCTATAAAGAGATGAGCTCTTTTCTCTGTTTCATGTGGTTAACTGAATGCATCAAATGAAAAGGATGGGATAAAAAGGCGGTATCATATCGAACAAAAAGGACAAACCCGTAGACCTAGTTAGAAAACAAGGGGATAGAAGCAAATAGGACGGTGTGATACACAACAATGAGCAGATCGCTTCCTAATCTGACTCTCCACGCACTGCCTTTATGGTTTCTTTTGCCAAGATTTCATCTAATAGTGATATATCAGGCAGCTTACAGTGTGATCGTGAATTCCCATGTTGATGAAACCAAGGAGACTAGCGCACGACAAGAAGGTGATTCATTGATAACGAGAAGAAAGAGGAAAGTGTGGGATCTGGGCCCTTGTGGAATCAACCTCCATCACAAACCTCCTTATAATTAAGCAATTCAGGAGGTTTTATCTTTTTAAATCCTCGGATGCTTTGTCTCTCATCTTCTTTATAAACACTTCATTGTCTTTCTCTTCTTCCAGTCTTTTCTTCATCTCTCTTTCTCTTTCCAACCACCGCCTCTTTCCCATTTCCCTCGTTTCCTTGACTACACCCAACTCAACAAGCAACATGAAGATCAACTATGTATCCCAAACCAACAAGCTCTTTTTATTTGGCTCTCTTTTGCTACTGGCATCCATGATTGCTGGCGTTCAATCTGCCCCCATTGCCGATTTGGACAAAAGAGCAGGTTGCATTAATGGCTCGAATGGCCCACCCAGCCCGTTTTGCACAGGAGGTCGCCATTGACGAGGCCGTTTATGAACTTTTCCGTTCTTCCTTCTTCTTAAACTGTATCAATGTTATGTATTAGCTATCCCTTCCCATGTTATGATATACTAGTTCTCTTCCTTTGACCAAATAAACCAGGTACACTTTTGTCGGAATTTGAAATATAGTAGTGTCGGAGTTTCAGTCAAATTGGCTATGTAAGAGTCTCAACGTCGGACAGTTTCCTTTGTTTTACTTCTCTTCACTCCATTCTCCCCCTTTTTTTTTGGTTTCCTGCTTATTCTCATTAAACGATCTTCACATCTACAGTGGTACCTTGTATTCATACCTGTTACCTTCACAACCTATTTATACTGTTACCTTTTACCAACCTGAACCTCTGGTTATAGTTTTGTACGTATCTGTGCGTTCTGTATCGTGTGATTGGCGAAAAGGTGGGAAAACGAACAAGTACAAGGTAAGTGGTTATGAAAATAGACGGCATTGATGACGAAAGCGATAGATGATAATCACTACTAACTTTTGCTTTGTTGAAACCCTCTTCCTTCTCTGTTTGGTGGTCATCTCCTATCTTATTCTCCAATGGGTCATCTCCACCTGTAAGTAACGAACCATCTTGCCGACGAAGAAAGACCTTGATATAAAGTGACTCGACTAACATTTTGCTTTCTATCCAGTACTTTTTCTTCCTCTCCTCTGTATCATCATCCATCACGACCTTCTTAGGCATTCGAAACAAAGATATACTACATTACGCTGACTTTGGGTAACTCGCGGACTTGAAGAAGATTTAAACGCTGTCTACAACATAACTTCCTTTCACCTTCTTCTTCATCAAGGTAAGCCAATCAAGTTTGAACCGCTACTCAACGTAGACCTCGCACTCATTACTATATCTTCTGTTTTCCTTTAGGTAGGCCTACGTCTTTATTTTTTGGAGTATCGGAACGGGTAAGAACACGCACAAAGGAGAGAGACACCATGCTCACACTCTTCTTATTGTTATATTTCCGTCATGGGTGGTGGTTTAACAGCAAAACACACTGCTTGGATCACAACAACAACGACAATCATCAACGATTAGCTCCTCTTGTATAGCAAATGGCATCTGATATTCTGGACTCTCAGCCAATCGAAGAACTAATGGAACTTGATAATACGGTAAGTAAAATGAAACCTCCTAGAGACAGTTCTGCATGCGGGGTACTAATCGACTGTGTGTCTGTGTGTCTGATCTTTGTAGAACCAAGACTTACCGAACTTGCGACCTGATACAAGGCAGCAGTTGATGAAGGAGTTAGAGTACGTAGAAGCATTGTGTTGTCTGTGGCTCGAAACTCACATCCCAATTGATAGATCTCTCTTTAGGCGTCGTCAAACACTCTGCAAGGAACTCTTCATGATCCAGCCTTCTGATGATTTGGAATCAAGCTTCACGGACTTTCTCAAGAATGGTGATACGGCTGTGCTGGACACCACGAAATGGAGTGCTCGTAGAGACAGTGACAAGTTAAAGTAAGTGTGCTTATCTTTGCCTGCTTATATTGAACAGATGTACTGATACCTTCATCTCCCTCCCCTTAAGACAATTGCTGCTATCTAAAGACATTGACTTCCCTGACCTGGATGGCCCTATGGAATCTACCAACGTAGACGCGCTGGAATCGCATACTACACTACCTCAAGATATAGAAACCTTGAATGGTCATTTGAGCGACTTGGACACAACAATGGTAAGTCTAAAGAGATGGCATATGAAAAACAAAGGGGAACGATGGGAATCACCAAGTGTAGGTCAGATCTTTTGACTAAACAACCTTTTGCTCTTCTAGGATCAACAATCTAATGTACAACCAGATCAACAGACACAATCAGTACCTGCCAAACTGCCACCTCTTGCACCTATCTCTAACATCGCTCAACGGACTCTGCTATACACACCCTCGCCGAACGATTCACAACTGACGCCTGTACAATCTCACAACAAAGTTCGTCTGGAAGACAATCGGGCGGACAAGCCTGGCCAACTGGATCTGTATGCGTGGACACTAAAAGCCAAGGCTCAGCCTCTATACAAGACCTTACAAACTGCTCGAAAAGTCCTTACAACTCAAGATTGGAACGTAAGACAATAAAAGAGAAGCGGCGGTGGGTACATTTGGCTTGATGACTGACTAGCTTTGTTTCGGTTCCTGATTCTATAGCTTGCGCAGGACGAACTAAAATCTGTCAAAACCATACAACAAATCGAACACCTCAAGTCAAAACACATGTGGAGTCTGAAACAACTTCGGCGGCATACATCGGTACCAAGAACAAAGACTCATTGGGATTCTGTTTTGGACGAAATGAAATGGATGCGAACCGACTTCAAGGAGGAACGAAAATGGAAAGTCGCCAGCGCTTATATGATCGGACAGGCGGTGATGGAATGGCACCAGGCTTTGGACAAATCAACTGTTTGTGTGGTGACTCGAATCCCAGCCCCTTTGCCAATGGATTCAATACCTGCGGAAGATACACCAATCGATATGACACCATCAGAGACAAAGCTGGAAGACAACAATGAATCGGATTCAATACCAGCGGATATAGCACTGGAGGCGGACGATACAGCAAAGGGGGTAGCACCAATGGATGTTTCGACAGTGGATACAGCAACGGCGGGCATTGTACCAGTGGATATGACACCGACGGACAACTTGGCTATGGATGTGAGCGACGATACAACCACTGAACCTCAGCAGCCTGTCACCAGCCCGAGCAACGACCCTAGCAACGACCCTAGCAACGACCCTAGCAACGACCCTAGCAATGACCCTAGCAACAGCATCAACTCCGCCAGTCACCAAGGCGACGATACGACTAAAAGCGTCAAAGTCAAACTCGAACAACATGAAGACAAGGACTCTTTTGCTGACATTACGCCATCAACCCCACCTCTCTTTGGCACGGCCCCTGACGATGAAGAAACCGGTGACTCTCAAAAGCAAGCGACGTCTGCCACATGGGAACTGCTCTACCAACGACTGATCAAGGATTGTGACCCCTACCACACCGTCATCACCCTGCCCATGGAAGACTTTCAGCATCTGGATGTTGCCACACTATTCCCTGACTGTCTGATGTACACACCACCTGATCCCAACATGGACGACCCGTACTTTAACGAAGCAGAATATGGACGTATCGTTCCCCTCACCAAACTGTCGACTCTCAAGATCCGACCAAGAAAACGTGGAAAGCATAACACAAGAAAGCGAACTATCGATGGCCAGCCGATAAACCTTTGCGATCTGGATGACGAAGTGGAAACCCTATCTAATACAAATCGTTATGATTCAGCACTGGTGTCTCGTAAGTCATGAGAATTGGGGCGGGATGGGGGAGTGAATGACTCTACGCACATGAAGACTCACTATGTATTGCTTTCTTCTATCGACATAGCATTATTCGCCCCTAAAAAAGTCAAGGATGCGCCAGCAGCACTACCCCCTACACCTAAAGCTCCGTCTTTTGGCACTCGACCTCCTGGTATCTGGACAGAAGACGATGATCTATGCTTGATATCTTTGATTGTGCAATTCTCATTCAACTGGGAACTGATATGTGATGCTTTCAACTCTATCCGGGCGCCGATGGCTGTTGAAAAAAGGACTCCTTGGGAGCTGCATGAGCACTGGCGGCAAAACAACCTGACAACCGTATCTGGCCAAGTTAACCCTCGTAAGTAAACAAGTAAATCAAGGTTAAACGGGCCGAGGGTACTCATCTGCAGCATCCTTCTTTCCACTAGTATACGCCACCAAACTCCAAAACGAACTAACGAAACGCCAATCGATTGTCAAATTCGACTTTGCCAGGAAGAAACAACGACAGTACAGCATATTCGAAGCCATCAAGAAGACGCAAAGGAAAAGGGAGGAGATACAAAAACCAACTAGTAAGCCATGCAAAGAAAAAAAAGGGGTATTGTTGTGTCATATTGACAAGTATCTCTTGCTTTTAGATAATGTCACCACGCCGAAGAATCTGATTGAATCTCATGGTATGAACAGTAACGGGAAGCGATTACCGACGGCCATGGAACTCAGCTTACACAAAGTACAACGTGAACGACAGCAGGCGCTTCTAGAACAACGTCAAATGTATGGATTGAACGGGGCCCAAGGAACAAATGCAAATGTAAGGAACTGGAAAACAGCATTGTCAAGATATAATGCAGACTACTGACTATGATTGGGAGGTGTTTAGGTTGGTCCAAGAATGCACTCATCAGTTGCTAGTCAAGTAAGGCCTCCTACAGCACCAGTTGGAGTCTCAGGGATTCAAAGCACATCAACAGCAACGCCGATCATGACGAATCGAACCAACGCATTGGGATCTGCAAGTATGCCAAATAACCCTGTGGGAACTAACTCCAACAATGTGATCCGCGCACCCCAACCAATACCCTCCAACCAAAATCAACACCCTGCCCTTAATAGATACCCATCGGCGCAACTCCAGCTATTACGACAACAACAGATGGCTCTGATGGCAGCGCAAGCACAACAAGCTCAGCAGCAGCAACAACAGCAGCAACAACAACAACAACAACAACAACAACAACAACAGCAACAGCAACAGCAGGCACAGCAGCAAGTGCAGGTACAGCAGCATCAACAAGTCCAGCAACCACAGCAACAATCCGTTCAACAACATAATCAGCTGCATCAACAGCAGACTTCTCAATCACAAGCCCTTTCACAACAGCAACAGCAACCCTCACCTATGATTCGACCACCTGTTTCAACACCGATGCAACGCTTCGCAAGCAATCCAATGCTACCAATGAATCAGCAACCACAAGGTAATGTATATGGGCTAGGTGTAGTTTGAAATTAAACAGACAAGGGATGGGCATGCATAGCTTTTTAGATTTGTCATTTAACCTCCCCGTTTTCCATTTTTGTTAGTTACAGCGAACCAACCTTCCACGTTGGCGTCGGTCATGCAGCAACAACAGCAGCAACAGGTTCAACAACAGCAGCAACAGCAGTCGGTACCATCACAGCAGCAGCAATCGCAGCCCCCCGTCAACCCTGCCACCAGTCTCGCCTTTGCAGCCCAGCTCGCTCAGATGGGATATCCTATTCAACAGTTACCATCAAACCAGCAGGCTCAGTTACAAAGATACTTGGCCCAATTGCAAATGCGGAATGCCGCAGTCCAACAACAGCAGCAGCAACAGCAAATGCGCCAACAACAACAGCATCCTCACCAACAGCAAACGCTTGGAAATGGCTCACTTTTGGGAATGTCGCCGCAAACTCAGCACCAACAACAGGTCCCACAGATGATGTCCAGCCCTCTAATGAATCAGAACCTCTCCCCGCAACAACATGTTACTGCGAATGCGACTAATGCGCCCGTTGGCTATATGGCAGCGCAACAACAACAGCAATTGCAACGATTCCAACAAGCATTGCTTCTACAACAGCAATTGCAGCGCCAACAACAACAGCAACAACAGCAGCAGCAACAACAGCAGCAGCAACATCAACTCCAACTCCAGCATCAGCTGCAGCATCAACCTCAGCTTCCCCAGTCGTCCTCACCTATGATGCAGCATCCCTCCTATCCGCCGCCTTCTTAGTGTTTAAACTTGTCCATATTTGTCCACGACTTGGTGTGTATGGTAAGCGACTCCACCCACCCAACCACGGGCCCCTTCCCCTTCCTAGTAATGGTTTGGCATAGTGTTATTAGTATTACTCTTCTCTTCTTTATGTGTATAGTCTTCTTTTTATTACCCTTTCGTAGCTTAGTACTAGTTATTTTTACATATCTGCAGGAATAAACCAACCCCCTCACCATCTATTAATACCAATGTATGTATACACTCGCAGCAGAGGATCGATTGATTGTATGGGACCAGGAATGGGGGGGGGATATGAATGAAACGTAATGAAGACAAAGGGGTACAAGGAGAAGCAACGAAAAGTGTATGATGATGACTTTTTTTTCAACACTTCAATGAAACCCAATTCAGGCACACAAACAACCCCAGCAAACAAACAAACAGGTGAAAACACAAAGCAAACAGGGATGGTGGTGTATCATTCTTCCTTTATTATGTTATTGTGATGGTGATACGTAAATAGATCATAGAAAGTAAACAAGAGAAAAAAGTGGATTATAAACTGAACACTATAGTTAGGAGAGGAGATAGGAGGCAAGTAAAAGGGGAAGAGTAGAGAGATCGAATCATCTTTATTGGTATATACACATGTTTGGGCTGGTGGGGGGTATTCGAATGGATCACGTTTGACAGGCAAACTCAGACTTGACCTTCCCTGGCGACTTTGGTGTTGGGTGTAGCAAGGATGACATGTTGTAATGATCGGTCCTTTTGTTCCACTGTGTCATCCAGAATGTGGTGTTTCAATGTTTTGCCATCGGTTTTGAGGTTGGCAATGGCTAAAAAGAAAGAGGAGAGATGAGAATTCATGCACTTGTAACTCCGATATTTCAAATCCCGCTTCATTTTTTTTTTCCTTACCATTCACTAGACCCTGTTCGCCTTGGGCAAGCACCCCGAGAGGCAACTTTCCACCGTTCAATTGTTTTAGTTCAGAAATCAAGTGTGGGTATTCTCGTAAGACTGTAAAGTGTTTTGACATCTTGCCAATGGCCATGACCTTCTTCTTGATGATTTGTCGGCGGTGCTGGTTGTTGGCGAGGACAACACCGTCATGGGCAAGTTCTTCTTGAGGGTTCAAAACAGCAAGTGACATGGTTGGGTAAGTGATAAAAGAGTAGAAAAGTGATAAAGTAGAAAAGTGAAAGACAAAAAGGAAGGAAGAGAGGAAATGAAGACCGGCTTTTATATAAGATTTTTGAGTTGAGGCTGGTGGTGTTGTTGTTATGGGGATGCATTATTTTCAGGGGTAAGAGTAGAAAGACTAGAAACAAGAGAGAAAGAATGGCGGAGGTTGAAAAACGGATGTGGCAAAAAACAACAACAGCCAGACCTAGCATATAGAATATGAAGAAGCCATAGAAAAGGGGGAGACAGAGACAAAGAAGAAAATTAGGTACAGGAAGGAAGAGGAGGTGTTTAGAACCAATAAAAGTCATCATCATCATCATAATTAAAAACAAGCCGATGATTCCTACCTACCCAAACTAAAAATATCCCGCAAGGAAGATTAGCTTTGGTTTCCAGGGGAAAGTTCGTCCAAAGAACCATCCTTTTCCCAGTAAAGCGTAGTTGGTGATGGTAGTAGTAGCGGTTAAAGCAAGACGATGTTGATGTTTTGATTGTTGATGTTGTTGTTGCATTAAAAATAACTCAATAGTCGAATGTTCTATACATTCTCCAGGGTACGGCCTTTTTCACTCGGTGACGCTCCCCCCAAAAGCTCACGCACATTGGAAAGAAGGGCAGAGAGTGAGTGATAGCCATGTGATTCAACTGAGTATAATGGAAAAGAGCTCAACAGCGGCTTCTCTGGTCTTCTTGTTAAGACGCTTCTTTTTTAGAATTCCTTTTTGACGATCAAATAGACGATCATGAGAGCCAAAGACTCCTGGCTGATGATGAGATTGTGTAACAAGGGTCGTTTTGCTGTGCTGCATCAACTCTTTCTTTGTCTCTTCTTTCTATGCTATACTTTCTCTTGAGAAAAGAAGAATACAGTCATTACCAATGGGTTCCATGAAAGAATGGATTCACAAACCAACCATGATCACATTTGATTGGGGATGTATGATAGCTATCTCTATCAATGTAGGGTACCTTACACAGCTTGTATGTTAAAACCCCGCCAGGGCGGAGGTGAAAAAAAGCCAGGCCCTTTATTTTTCTCGGTCGGCGGCAATTCCCCGACCTTGCCTCATTTGTCCTTTCTTCTTTTTCCCCCTCCCGCTCCCCCAACCTCTCATTTATGAATCTCAACCACCCTTCTTTCCTCGATCAATCCACAATACAATTGTATTCGGACTATGCTGGCATTCAGACTTTGGACGAACTTTTAACCCACCTGCACACCATTCAACAATCCCTGAAGAAGGTATGGCCATCAGAAAAAGAAGCTCAATGTCGAAGGAACTCATCGTTTTCTTTCTTATCATTGTAAAGACAGGCACCTCTTACCGCTGTATAGATCAGTACAAATTTGCTACCTGTCGTATGAGCCGCCGGTTCTTCTACACAAAGGTGCTCGAATTTGGGAAAAATCAACATGATCCCTTCTTGATAGACATCGGGTGTTGCACAGGTAATGGTGGAAATCCAGGAAGGGTGTCAACATAGATAACAGCTCACAATGGCTCTCATTTCATTCTGAGCAGGAACTGATCTACGACAATTGCATCTGGATGGCTACCCAAAAGGGTATCTCGTTGGTATGGACAGCTCTTCTCACTACATCGACTGTGGCTACGACTTGTTCAAGGATCGAACCGGGTGTCCGCTGACGTTCGTTGTTGGCGATGTCTTTACAGATCTGGAGGGTGGTGGGATTCAAGACTACGACGGACGAACAGCAATTGCCATGGCGGGTAGTGTCATCCATCTCTTCCAAAGTACAGATCAAGTGATTCAGTTTGTAAGGCGCTTGACTCGACTCTTACGACCTGGTGGCCTCTTTGTTGGTGCACATGTGGCAATGTTGAACTCGGGATCTGTCGACAGGATACAACTTGGGAACGGTGGCGATGGTGCGGCCACGGATCGGCGATGGACCAAGCGATTCTATCTGGGACAGCAAGAATTCGAATCGATACTGACTCAAAATGGCTTTGTTGATATTGAAATGGAGACTGAATCACGGATACCGTTACATGACCAAGAACAGTATCTTCCGGAGTCCTCTACCAATCAACTCTTCTGGCTGTCCTTTTGCGCCACATACGCCAATTGAAATCCATCTCTCTATATGTACCATCTATTGTATTATTGCCCTCCCCCCCCCTCCTTCTCTCTCTATCCCTTCATTGTATTGCCTTCTATAGATTCATTACTATACATACTGCTCTTTGTTTTGTCAATAAAGATCAATCTATCACGAAGCTACGTTTTGTTTTTGTTTTGTCAAGTGTATCAGCATCATATTCATAAGTTGCCTATGTATCCTAAATATAACTGTGCTTAAATATATCATTCTGCATCATTCTAGAGAGCATACTGCACGGTACAGTAGTGTGTTTTGCATAGTACGTTCGACATATAGTGAAGTGCTGAACTGTGCATTGCATAAAGTTCTAAAAATAGACTTTTAAGAACATTTTCATTCACCTCCCCCATCCCTTCGCCCTTCTCCTATTAGTCGCATTGGAGACCTCCTTTCGCATCATATTATTACATACACATAATGCAGCTTTGCATTTTCGCCCCTCTTCCATCAAACTGACATACCCCCTCTTCCCATTTCAAGCCCAACCATCCCAAGTTAGCGCCTTCAAACCATCCCAAGCTTGTCTACAGTGTACCTAGCCACTAGAAAAAAAAAAAGGTGTACATACAATTGCTTTTTTATTCGCTCGACAACCCAGCTACAACCAACTAAAAACTAAACTATACACTTTGATGTCATAGCCCTAGTCCCCACTGGCGCATCCACGGCATCCACAATGTACGCATTCCACCTTTTTGCCTTCCGTCAGCTTTTCCTTGGGAACTCGACAGACACAGGTGGTTCCAAAGTTGGTATCACGGGGTTGAATACATCGTAAGCAGCATAGTTTTTCGAATCCAGACTAAAAGAGTAAAATCAGTTTAACAAAGCTGTTCAGCCCCAGTCAAAGCCTACCCCTTTACCTTTTTCCACTTTGCAATCAGATTGGCATCGGCATACTTGTTCTTCAGCAGATAATCGTATAGTTCCCTAGAGATGGCTTTGCGTTTATAATACAGATCGTAGATATATCTTGTTCGTTGATGATGGATTCGGAAGACAGGCCAAGTGCTTTCCACCACCCGCTTTCCTTCATGAGGTTCATTTTCAACTACATAATAACAGGTGTTAGTTGACATGTGATTCAGTATAGTTGTACCCCATGCGTGTGTTTCCTTACCATCTTTCATTTTCCTGGCGAACTCTTCTAGAGTAGGTTCGATCTCGTCAAACCCTTCTGGCGCTTTCTTAGTCCTCGTCGTTCGTATCTTGGGCATGTCGATAATGTGGTGTTGATGATGTGTTTATATATCCAATGACGAAGGGTCTATTGTATCGTTCAATGGTGTAGCCGATCGATGATGGGAATCGGTTCAAGCAAAAATGAATGAGAGAGACAAAGAGACAAGAGTGTTTTTTAATTTTGGTTCCGCTTAGTCTTGAAAATAGTGACTTACGCACTTTCAATCTCCGACGGGCTGACTTTTTTTTTTTTTTTT
>LT553604.1:228437-246738 GCA_900079185.1 Absidia glauca
TTGTATTTTAACTTCTGCTGTGAGATAGTTTGCGTATTACTTTTATTTCTTTTTCTTATGCATGTAAACACATAATAGCTTATGTAACTTCTCATATAAAGGAGGCAATGCTCTTTTATGATGAATCGTCTAAAATTCACCTTCTTGAGTCATTTTAACCATCCTCTATGATGCCTGATACGACACCCCATGGCTCTACTCAAGCGGGGGAATGGTGGTAGCCTGTGATGGTGAACGGTCATTAGCCTAGTGAATGACCTGCCTCGAAACTTTAACCGCCTACTCAGGAAGGCCGTACGAGGATGCACATCCCATTAGAATTGAGATTCGACCGCTCTGAAATGTAGGGCCCATGGCTCTACTCAAGCGGGGGAAAGGTGATGGCCTGTGATGAGGAACGGTCATTAACCCACTGAATGACCTGCCTCGAAACTTTAACGGTCTACTCAGGAAGGCCGTACGAGGATGCACATCCCATTAGAATTGAGATTCGACCACTTTGAAATGTGGAGCCCATGGCGGTAAGAAGCACAGGCCATCACCCGTCGCCTTTACGCTTGAGTATTTATGGGCATTTTCAAACTCCGCCGTGCCTAGGTTTTGAGAAACGGCTTACCATGCAGACAAGATTTCACCCTTGGGAGAATCCAATGGTAGGAATCTGATGGTACATGACAGTAGAATCCGTACAGAAAAAGCTCACTAATCAAATCTGCCTGCGTTTGGAAATATCACAAGAAACTCCGTCACCCCGCTTAAATTGGCCCTGAGACGTTCATCACTATAAGTCACTTCAGAATGAGCCTAGCAGATCCTAATGGTACGCACACGATCATGTACCATAGCAGAATCAGTCTGCCAAAAGGGAGCTCATTGCAAGGCGCAGTTCAGCTGCAATGGCATTTGTGAATTCTGAATTGACTTTTGCCGTTTTTCAGCCTGTTGGAAAACTCCGCCAGAAAAAGTTGAGAACCGTTCTCAGGTTTTCATTTCGTGATCATGGTGCTGGATGGGATCATGAGCCTACTAGATGAAATGTCATCAAACTTGAACGGTATGCTCAGGAAGGCCGTGCGAGCATGCACATGCCATTAGAATGCGAATCGAAATCTGAAGCCCATGGCGGTGATAAGCTCATGACTTTACTCAAGCGTAAAGGGAAGGGTGATGGCCTGTGCTTACTCACCGCCATGGGGCTTCACGTTTCAAACCGGTCGAATCTCAATTCTAATGGCATGTGCATGCTCGTACGGCCTTCCTGAGCATACCGTTGAAGTTTGAAGACAGGTCAATCAGTAGGCTAATGACACCATCTAATTCTCGATTTTTTAGAAAAAAGTTTTCGAAACTTTTCTTTTTTGTCTCGAGCGAACGAGCGAACGAACGAAGAACGTCCTTATTTTCTGACAATATTCCGCTGTCACAACACTGTAAATTGTTCACTTTTTTGAAAAAATGATGGACCACCCCCATGAAAAATTGTCACTTGTGTTGTAAGTGAGTTTTCTCGTAAAAGAGATAGCAAACCTCCCCTCAAATTTCATATGAAGATAGTAGTGCCTCATATCTACCCAATGATACGAAGAATGTTGGGTTTCGGTGAATAGCGGAATATTGTCAGGCAATGAGGACGTTCTCCTGTGGCCCAGAGCTGGAAATTCATCCATCAAAGCCGAACCTCCTTGGCATCAGTTGCTAGATAAGATACACAACTTGTTCTATGTAAAATTTGAGGTGAGGTTTGTTATCTCTTTCTTGAGAAAAACCATGTCCAACAAAAAGTGACACTTTTCATGGGGGATCGTCTGCCTTTTTTTTGAAAAGCGGCGGTTGAAATTTTCGGCAACTTTTTGTTTTTCTAAACTGGAGGATTGCCAGGAACACAGAGTGCTTGTGTATAAATAGAGCTCAAAAGACATTCGAGACCAAAAGTGAAATTTCTCTATCACCCTCACTCTATGTTACAGCACCCCTTCCTTCAGCAGCATCTTAATCTGTGACGAAAGCTGACCGGTGTGGGAAAAAGTGTTAGTTGTAGTGAATAAAGGAAAGTAGTGATGTTCAAGTCAGTTTTATTGAGTGAATGAGACTATGTGTAAGGGGAGGGGAAAAAACTGCGAAGGTATGTACAGGACTTGGAATGCCTAACCTAAAGCCATGACCAAGAGAAAGAAGGAGGAGAGAGATGACCGGCGGCGCAAAAAATTTCAGTGGCAGTGGGCAAAGGAGTGGTGATGTTTAAAAGTGTAATGGCTAGAGAATCTACAATGGAATAACCACATGTACATTAGTCCTGCTGCCAGAGAGCCTACATCCGTTACCATCTCAATTGTTCTACTAAAAAAAAGAAGAGTAGTGAAGGAAGATGTTAATGTTAGCAATGCAAGAGAGAGGTGGACAGGATGCTGAAAGGGAGGCTTACTTCTGCTGTCATTGTTGAGGATCGTTATGCATAGTTCATGTCAGATGGGATGCCATGGCAAAGCTGATTGTAAAATAAAAAGTGATGAAGAAGCAAAGAAGAAGCAAATAAAGGAGCGATGTAAAAGGGGAGTTCTTTCTGGCCGGGAGCGGAGTTGTAAATTCAAGGGAATGCTCGTATTCATGCACGGCGGGCGGCGTTTGGAAAACCGCCTCCACTGTAAAAAGGTGACCATTGGGTATGTCTACTTTTTTTGATACAATGCCCCACCACAGGGTGTCCAACATTTGCTTCATCAACACTTTTTTTGTTTATTTTTCGTCAAAACAGAGCTTGTCAATCAAGTAAAGCGGGAAAAAAAAGTTAACTATGTACCCTCCAAAAGGAAGACTAAACACTATGTAAAAAAAAAGGGGGGGGGGAAGCTATCTAAGTATGACTAGGCACTAGAGACGAGGGCCAAATCGTTTCCCACCGAGCACTTTTGTTCGACATCGGCGACCAAACCATCCTCGTCCGACGGATCGACCGATTGTTGTTGCTGTTGAGATGTGTTGAAACCCAGCATTGTTTCGGGCGTGACAGGCAAGGCGGGTTGTTGGAATGGATAGGGATCTTGCTGTCCAAGCGCCGCGGCCATGGATTGGAATTCACGAGGAGAGGCGGTTTTGAAGAGCCGTTTTCTTGCTGTTTGGTGCTTCAGTTTCTTTTGTGCGGGCGAGTCGGCGAATCGGACTTGTAAGGCAGCCGAGGAGCCCGTGATGGATTGGCCGTTGAATTTCTCGATGATGGTCACTGCGGAGTATCGATCTGTTAACCTAAAACATCACAAAGGTTTAAGCCGACTGATAGTTCATCCACAAGGTCTTACCTAGCAAACCCCACGCCACGACTCATGCCAGAGCGAGGATCACGCAAGATTCGGTTGGAGACGGTTTTACAAGGTAGAAACAAGTCTTCCAGTTTCTATGCAAAAGGGTCAATTCCGTATCAAGAAGGTGGGGGGCGGGGATTTACCTGTTCCGTCATATCCACAGGAAGATTCGAGATGTAAATATTTGTCGAGTTTTCATCTTGAAGATTCCGCAATCGAGAGCTGAAGGATTCCTAATATAAAAAAAAAAAGTCAGGAGTCCCGCTTCTCCAAGGCTTGTTTCCCCTGTTTACTTACCTGCCCTACCCGAGCCAACGAGGCCTGTAAACCAGTACTGCTCAAGTGGTCGATGGCTTTGAGACAGTCTTCTTCTTTTTCATACATGGCGAATCCGTAACCTTTGCATTCCCCTGATTTCTGATCCAAAATAGCCTTTGACGAGATGATGGAGCCAAAGGTGCCACATAAGCCCAAAAATGTTTCATCTGTCATGGAAGCCGCCAATCCCCGTACGTACATGTTGTGAGAGTGATACTGAGAGTGATCCTGTTGATGCTGTTGCATTTGACGTTGGTATTCTTCCTGTAATTCCATCTCTTCTTCTTCATGTTGGCGTTGTGAGTCTGGATGGAGTTCCTTTGCGTCATGTGGGCGAGGGCGATAGTGGTGCGGGCGTTTGGTGTGGTGCTGATGATGAGAATGCTGTTGTTGCTGTGAATGAGATGCAGTATGAGGAGGAGGATTACCACGTGGATCATAAGGCCCTGGAAGATAATGCCGAGGGGGAGAGCCTGGTGAGATGCTATGATGATGTTGCTGGCCTGTTAACACAGGAGAAGATATATGCAGAGGAGGGAAGCGTTGTTGATGGCCAGGGGGAGGGATGACATAAGTGGCATGCGTAGGTGGTGAAAGCGTGATATTGGTGCCTGGATAATGATAGGTTGGGCTGAAGGGTGGGCTGGTTGGATTCATAGGAGGTGACTGATGAGGGTGCAAGACAGGTGAGCCGGGATAGCTTTGATAGCCGGCATGAGCATAGTCGGTGTAGTACTGGACGGAGAAGGGTGGACTGACAGGATATACATATGCGTATTGTTGCGGCTGAGGCTGTGCTTGTGGTGGCAGTTGGTGAGGTGGTAGAGTGGGTGAAACGTAGTGTTGCGGCTCGGTGGAGTCTCCTACCATAGTGTTTGCGTCCATGTAGTTGCCCATGTACGGAGGATAAGGAGGTGAAGTTGGGGCCAGTACGTTTCCATTCTGATCAAAAGTCAAGGGAATCATATGAGGTTGATAGTAAAGAGGATGCTTGTTGTTGTGATCAACATTGGATGGTGGTGAAGAGGTGGGTGCTGTTGTTGCTTTGTTGGCATGAGCTGAGCTAACCATCAAGGTATACTATTGGTATATAGAGTGAGGAGTAATGCAAAGGTGGAGAGGAGGAGGGGGAGGAGGGCGAGGATGGATATTAGGAGAAGACAAGACACACAAAAAAAAGAAGTAAGGTGATAATGGAATTGGGAAAGGAGAAGAAAGAGAAGCGGCAAAAGGCCAGATTTAAAAAAAAAGGAGACGATTTATAGAGCCAACGTCATCGGGTTTTCTTTGCCACCACCAAGGATCAATCACCCTTATTTGACACGTGGTGACACACATAGTCATACATAAAGAAGCGCAAGCACAAACAATAAAGAGCCAACCATTATCGTCAGTCATTGCTTTATTGTGAAGAAGATCAAGGTCGGTATCGGACCCTGGGACCATACACCTTTGTTTTTTCAAGACGACCAGGGAGGATGTTTTCATAGACCATACGGACCCATCCACAGAGAATAGGCCGAGTTTGCCGAGGATCAATAAGGTCGATATCAAAGGCCTCCGCAGTTCTGACTACAAGTGCAAAAGGGCGGACAGCCAAGAAAAGTAAGTCATAATCGCAATTCATGCTATTAAATCTTACCGGGTGATCGAACGGCTTCGAATTTGGCCATGATGCTTTCATAGAGCTCTTGTCGTTTATCACCAGCAGCATCCAGTTCACGCTTATAAGCAGCCTAACCAACGAGAAAGGGGTAAGTCAAAAAGGTAGTAGTGATCATCTATCAAACTTACATAGATTCCTCCTATAAGGGAAGTGGTGAATGAGAGAGATGAGTCAGTACTAGGAACAAGGTCTTTACATGTATCACTTACCTTCCAAGGGCAAAGAGCCCCAGTCCCCTGATGGCCATGCAATTCTAGCATTGGGCACTCGGTTATCGACAAAGGCAGCCCCTGCGACACCAAACACCTTGCGCAAGACGACAGTAAAGTAGGGCACATCACACTGATACAGGGCAGCTGTCAAGGTAGATCCGTGTCGAATAGTTCTATAAAAACAAAAAAGAATCATGCATGAATGGACGCCAATCGATGTGTAACGACGACTTACGCTTCCTTTTCAGCCTGAGTTCCTACAGCAAAGCCTGCATAATCGGCAAAGTTGAGTAGCGGGATACCAAAGACGTCGCAAAGATCAATATGGCGCCTGAATTTATGACAGCTAGCGGTGGATAACACATTGCCTTGCTTGCTGCCATCAAAGGTGATGATACCGACAGGATAGCCATCCACACGAGCCAGACCGCACACAGCACCATCCCCCCATCGAGCGCCTATTTCAAACCAAGAGTCCACATCTACCACACGTGTAAGGATATCGCGCACTTGATAAGGTCGTTGTCGGCGTTTAGGAATAATCGAGAGCAATGCATCGTCCATGCGATCTGGGCGATCCCCACTTTTGACTCTGGGCGGTAGTTGTAATGTGTTGGACGGCAGATAGCTGAGGAATTGCTTGAGCTGGGCAAAGCATTCGTCTTCGTCGGCGGCGAGGTTGTCGATGGTGCCATTGGAGGTGTGGATCAAGGCCCCGCCCAGCGATTCCTTGGTGACGCTTTCAAACGTGGCGTTGGCAACAATGGGTGGACCGGCAGAAAACAAGGATCCAATATCTTGAGGTATCACCGAGAAATGAGTAAGAGTCGCTCGAGCGGCCCCCAAACCAACAGCTAAAAGGGAAAAGTGATGTTCTGTCAGTTAGACGCTTGTATGATGGTATGTGTAAGATTTACCTGGACCAAGAGCAGCAGAAACGACAGGGATCTCGGACAAGCTGGCAATCATATCATGCATACCGATCAAAGGAGGAAGGATTGTGCTCCCTTTATCCAAAGCCAATGTGACTGACCCACCACCACTACTACCGTCAATCAAACGTACCTATAAAGGGATGAATCCAATCAGAAAAACAAACACGGGGTATACATTGCTGTATACTTACAATAGGAATCTTCAGCGTCCGCGCCAGTTGCTCTGCAAATAACTAAGTGAAGGAGAAGTGTCAGTCAGCTTGTCGACAATCAAGGCGAGCGTTCATTTGGCTTACAGATTTCCCCCAGACTGCACCGTCGGCGTGGCCACCACGAATCGTAAAGTCATCAGCAGCAACAATGATGTTTTTTCGGTCTATCCAAGCCTTTCCTGCCAAGAAGTTTGCGGGGGTGTAGTCGTCGGTTTGTCCTTCTTCTTTTGCATAATTGGTGCGCCCTGCGATGCTTCCCAGTTCGTAGAAGCTACCAGGGTCCACCAACCGGTCGATACGTTCACGCACCCACAGTTTCCCTGTTGTCTTTTGTCGTATATAGCCTCGATCCTCTGTGTTGGCGGTTCGGTTATGCTGTTGTCGCTTTTGTATTTCCTGAATCACATCCTACATGCCCAGAAGCAAAAAAAAAGAATAAAGTGAGTGCCTTGACGAGGGAGATGCATGAGGTTGGTTACCTTCCATTCAGACTTTTCCAAGGCTTCATCAATGTTGCTAGAAGGGTCAAGATGGTTGGCAATCGCAGAAAGGCGATCGGTAGGTTTAGAAGGGGACATTGGTAAATTGAATGAAGAAGAAGAAAGAAAGGGAAATGACCCACTACCCCGCTTTTATCCTCTCCCGCTTTTTTCTCACAAAGAATTAAGCTGACAAAATTGAAACTCCGATTTTGAGCTGCTCGTTCTATATTCTCTCATGTATGCCATTTTCAGCCAGGTCAAAGACTGGTGGACATTACATTGTATCTACTCACTGACTGAACATTTTTTTTTTCATGCCCACCCCTTAGAAGATATCCAGTCTGTGAAACCCCATCGTCCCTGATATGTCATGGGCCACCACTTTCAGGAGCCCCACATTACAGTGCATACAGTCCTTGTAAAAGACCATCGTACATGATCATTCCATCCTTACTCTTTCCCTAGTTATTTTGCTATTACTTGCACGTACTTTATGATGGTGTGCCTAAACATAAAGGGGACAAGAAGAACTTGCCTTTTTGCATTCAGGAAATGCCAACTCCGCATACATGTCGGGGTTTTAAACCGGATCGATATAATCGAACAACAACAATTTTTGACGCCGACCCTTTCTTCCTTACAATTCTAATTCTCTACCAAAACGATTACTACGAACCATGGCAGCGATTAACGACAAAGTATATGCACGGGTCCATGAAAAGGCCAAGGAACATCAATTGACCGATCAAGAGCTCAAAGCCCTGGATACGGCGAGAAACCAGCTCAGTTCTCATGGTAAGCTCATCAAAGGACCCTTCGCACGGACTGATCTCTTTCTGTCTATCTAGGCTACCTGGGCGGCTTTACTGGTGCGTCTGCTGCCTTTCTTATCGGTAAATAAACAGTCTACCATGCCCATTACACCTTCTCACCCGCTGCATTCATCTCATTGTAGGTATGCGGAAGAAATACAAACCTCTGCAACTGTTGGCCCTTGCCGGCGGTGGTTTCCTCCTCGGTGCCCAATTTGGCTTTGTCAGGTAAATGCCACTGAAACAGACAAAGATAATGTACTAATATCCTTTCGATAGTGGTGCGTTGGCAGGCGTACAAACCATCAAAACCTTACCCAATCCACAACGCTTGGTCAGTGTGATCCGAGAAGTACAGTAAGTAAAGGCGAAGGGGCGAAGGAGGGGACGTTCTAACAAAAAAGTGAATCATGTAGGATGGAACAAATGAACGCCAAAGGGATGCTTCCTTCACAGCCCCACCGACCTGAACCACACCCTAAGGCCCACATGGATGCTCACATGGATGATACCTTTTCTTCAGAAGATCCTGCTCTTCATGGTGGTTATTCGACTAGACCAGGGTCTGAATTCCAAACTGATCGTGGTAAGTAACTCCCCCACCCAATCTTATCTCCCACTTACCGTGTTGTCTTTTTCAAGCTGTTCAATCTCAACAACAGAATGGCTGGCAAACCAACACTACAGAACAACAACAACCACAGCAACAACAAAGACCATCCTGGACACGCCAAGCGCCTAGTCAACCTAGTAAATGGGACGAAATCCGATCTGAAAACCTCCCCAACACAGCATGGGCAAAGATTCGACAAGAAGCCAAGACACAAGGTGTGGATAGTAAGAGCATCGAACAAGCAAAGGCCAATCGTGTTGCTGAACTACAAGAACGACAAGTGGGCGCAGGTGGATTCGACGATCTCCCTCGTACACGGGAAGAAGCCGAACAGCGGACGACAGGACGACGTAACCAATGGGGTGACATGGCTGGATAGAAACGCTAGCTGTAGTCTTTTAGTATAGCCTATTGTTTCAAAAATAAAAAATGTATAGATAGACAAGGACTTTTTGATTGATCGGTTTTATTTGGGATCACACAAAAAAAAAAAAAAAAGAATGGGCTGACTAGATCTATGTAAAGACTATTTTGGTAAGGGCGATTGGATAGTGATGGGGGGGGATTTATGCATTTGTAGGGACGCCTTCTCCAGGTTCAAAGGTTTTAGACTTGTTATCAGTGATGGATTGTACCAGGGCGTTATCTTGACCGTCCTTTTGGAATAACTCTTGTGCTTGTTCACGTTCCTAACCCCAAACCGAAACGATCAGTCCTGTTCTTCTCTAGCTGTCCGGTTACTGTTTTACCTTTTGCTTGATCTTGATGAAATCCAATACTCGAAGAGAGGGCAATTTGTAGATGACGTACAATCGGTAATGCTCTTTTTTCGTCACAGGGTTATCCAAAAGCACCAAATGATGTAAGGTTGATACGGTGGCAAGGGGTTCGATATCGCCGAGTTCTTCCAGGGTGTTGTTCGTCAAGATGATCGTGGTCAGTTGAGGCAGTGGTGCCTCCAACCCAGCGTCGATCTTTGATATACGGTTGTTGGCGAGCAAGAGATGTTTTAGTCGATGGAGACGAGGAAAGTTGCCCAACACCCGCAAATCATTGTTGGTGAAATCTATCGTATCGTTCAAATCCTACCATGCGTCATCATGAGTCATCTGTCTTTTCACAATAGTCACCGCACACCTTACCTTGGTACCACCCAGGTTTTCAATGGCTGGAATCTTCAGGTCTGTTTACAACAAAAGAAGAAATGCGGTTAGTCTACATGGTCACAGATGTTTTGATAACAAAGGTCACCACGACGCGAACCGACCATGGCTGGTGGCTCTATACCTACTTCGTAATACAAGTTCCCGATCCTTGAGAGGATTGATGTGAGTGATGGAGTCATTGATTAAATCTACAGTGAGTTTCATTATGTGAGTAAGGGAGGGGAAGGAAGAAGGAAAGAAGAAAGAGAGTATGCCTCCTCACCTCCACTTTTATTAGTGGCTGGGTAGCCTTGTCGTTTCTAACTCCGCCAGTCGGCTGGCTGTCAGGCAAGGAATTTCTACGGACAAGGTAATTTTGAAGGTAATCCGTTTTTGAAACTCCGATTTAACGTTATTACCCTTGGTTCTCCCCTCTCCTATTCTTGCTTCTTTGCTTCTTCAACACTTTTTTTTTTATCGACATTAGCACCGTACTACGAACGACTCGCTCTCTATAAAACGACGTTAAACTACAAACGCAGGGTAACTCACTATCTTGTCCATCATGGTCTTACCATGGCTAACATTTGCCTTTTGCATCAATACTCCTTTTTTTTTTACTAAATTCAACAGGATGGCGACGGATATGGGCTCTCTGGCAGCATGACTGGATGGGTATGTGCCTAGATTAGGAATTGGACGCAAGGGATTACGAAAACATGGGGAAACGCAATTTTGTTTAGGTGCACTCCCCTTCCATTGTAGAATCTTGCAGTCAAAGCTACTAATAAAAGCGTACCAATTTTTTGTCCATAACCTTCCGCCTCTATTACTGATACTTTTACACAGCTCGGACGCCTTTGTCCATCTCCATTCGCTTGGTTGTTACAGCACTTAGTCAATCCCATTACAACTCAGCGCCATCCCATTTGGCAACATTCAATCTTCTCTGATCCAGCCTACTTGTCACTCAAAAGGTAAACCAACATCATAGCATTAGAATATAGTAGCTTGCTCACTCTGAAAATGTTAGGGATCTGCTACGATCCTGCCCACACACGCCTCCAACAATGTGTGCCTATGCACTCTAGATTTCAAACCCCGATTGGCCATAAGAATATTTTTTTTGCCCGACTTTTACTTTTGCTCCTTCTTCCCCTCGTCATTACTTTTTTACCGCATTGTCATTCTTTTTTACTCCACTCCGACAAACGAACGAGCAAACGGACAGACGATCAAACGAACGAACGAACGGTAACTCTCCCCTTCTCATGTCAGGTTCATCTTTTGCTTACCATTACTAACTTTTTGCCTTTTGCATCGTTCCTCTTTCTTTTGACACTAGATTCGCTACAACGATGACGACGACGATAGAGACGACGACGACGTTAATGACGACTCCACCACTGCTTCATGTCGCCCAAAAAGGCACTTTTAAAATTTTGAAATGTAGAAAACATGGGGAAACCCTCGCAATTTTTTTTTAGGTGCACTCCCATTCCATTGTAGAATCTTGTAGTCAATGTCACTAACAAAAGTATGCCAATTCTTTACCCATACCCTTCCGCTACTATCACTGATGCTTTTACATAGTTCGGCCGTCTTTGTCCACCTCCATTTGCTTGGTTTTTACAGTAGTTTAGTCATTCCCATTACAACTCGTTGCGACTATCACATGAGCCTAACTACGGCCCCAAACATAGTCTTTACCGTAGCTTTTTAGTCCTCTTCTTCAATAAAACGTTGTCGGTATGTGCAGATAGACCTTACGATCATGTACGTGTCATTAGATTCATTCCAACTAGTAAACAACTGATGAGCTACTCATCTGTTATTTGGCCATTATATTGTATGAGGTCATGTTATGGGTTAGAGAAGAGTATTTCGGAGAATGATTCAAGTAGGCTTTATTGATACAAGGGAATTAGGGGGCTTTGGTACAGACTATGCTTGAGGTTGTAGTTAAGCTAATGTGTTAATGGCGACGGGCTGTAATGGAAATGCCTAAACTGCTGTAAAAACCAAGCAAATGGAGATGGACAAAGACGGCCAAGCTGTGTAAAAGCATCAGTGATAGTATCGGAAGAGTATGGACATATAATTGGTATACTTTTATTAGTAACTTCGACAAGATTCTACAATGGAGTGGGAGTGCACCTAAAAACAAATTGCGAGGGTTTCCCCATGCTTTTTACATTTTAAAATTTTAAAAGTGCCTTTTTGGGCGACATGAAGCAGTGGTGGAGTCGTCGTTAACGTCGTCGTCGTCTCTATCGTCGTCGTCATCGTTGTAGCGAATCTAGTGTCAAAAGAAAGAGGAACGATGCAAAAGGCAAAAAGTTAGTAATGGTAAGCAAAAGATGAACTTGACATGAGAAGGGGAGAGTTACCGTTCGTTTGTTCGTTTGCTCGTCTGTCCGTTTGCTCGTTCGTTTGTCGGAGTGGAGTAAAAAAGAATGACAATGCGGTAAAAAAGTAATGACGAGGGGAAGAAGGAGCAAAAGTAAAAGTCGGGCAAAGAAAAAATTCTTATGGCCAATCGGGGTTTGAAAACTAGAGTGCAGGATCGTGTTCCTGAAGCTTCAATTTGCAGCAGATCCCTTGACATGTCAGAGTGAGTAGGTACTAAAAAGTGACAATGTCGCTGTGAGCCTGCCTATAGATCTAAAGAGAGATGACTATTACTTTATTATTCAAACGAGGTACTACATTATGCATCTACATGTGAGAGAAGATAAAAAAGAGAGAAAGATAGAGAGAGAAGGGGGGGGATCAAACCGACTAGAGAAGAGGGCATACAAAGCCACCAGTGGCCGAGGTCACCAAGACAGTAGGCCTATAGCCGAAAAAGTCCAAACCCCAGATATGAAGCGTAATCCAAAACAAGAGAGAGAGAGATTCGTGCTCCTTTGCAGACTGTGGGACCAAAGAAGGTGGAGGAGAAGGTGGAGGAGGTGGAGGGGTGACAGGATGTAGGGCGGCGGTGCTGTTGTTGTTCAGGGCCACCGCCTGATTTGCTGTCCCAGTAGGGACGACGGTGTTGTTGCTACCTTTTATTTCGTCGCGCCGAGCCAAAGCGGGGGAAGGGACACAGGCCTTTTTGAGACTAGCAAAAGTTGTATCGGAGACATCGCGGGCCTGGTAATCCAAAGAGATGCCCAATTGGACAGTAGAGATCGCACGCGGGTCCAGCACCATGGATTCGGGATGATCATTCTGCAAGCCCTTCCCAATGACATTTCCCGTCAGGACATCCTTGACAATGACATGCCACTGCACCAGTCGGGTAGGTAACACCCAGTTTTGTCGATTGTCCACGGTAAAGTTCACCATCCATTGGCTTTCGAATTGTACGTTGCCGACCATAGCGCCTTGGTTGGTGGTTGTGATCTTGGCTGGTGATAATAAGGAGGCACCCTCGATGCGAATCAACGGGGTGCGGGGCCAAAAGATTGAGGAAAGGACGATAATCAATAAGGTTGCTAAAAATAATCCAAATACCCGCCATCGTCGACCACATCTTCTAGTAGGAGGCGGTGGTTTCGAAGAAGAGGTTTTACGCCGTTGTTGGCCCCCACACGACAGGTAGCAGCATCCAATCCAGTATCCTTTTTCTTCAGTATCATACGTTTGGTTTTGTTGTTGCTGATTTTTTATGTTTGATTTGTGTTGCTGGAGATCTTGGTCATTTTCTTCTTCGCCAAGTCGAGTAGTGGACGAAAAGTCGCTGTCGTTTTCATGCCGTTCGTCTTCTTCAGAGGGAGGTTGGTAATAGTCGTCCAAAGAAACTTGATAGTATGCATTGCTGTCTTTTTCCTCCCCATGCCCTTGATCTGGTTGCTGTAATGGTTGCTGTTTACTGTTAGCGAGAAGATCGCTACTGACAAGAGTATCTTGGCTGCCAAAGGGACGAGAGTAGTTATCAGTGCGGTACAATGAAGGAGATCGTGATGTTGGCGGAGGTGTCAGTAGCTCCAGGTTCAAATCAAGGCTACGATGTGCTGGTTCTGTTAAATTGTCGAGTGGATGGATGGTTCCTTTTAAAAGTGGAAAGAAGAAAGAGGGGTAAGAAAAAAAGACTGGGCGGGAAAATCTACCTTATATTTCAACTCCGCCCAGCGACCAGAAAATAGGAGGGGGCGAGGAAGAAGGAGCTCATTTGATTACCTGTGATCGCAGTCGATTCCTTTTGTTTCACAGATGAGGAGGCCGATGTGGAAGATAGCAATGACGATGACGATTTCATAAAAGTATCGGCAATCGTCAGTCTGGAGGCATTAGGTGTACTGTCGATAGCATGAATGGTTGCACGAGCGGAGTTTGAAGTAAGCGTGGTGGTTTTTATGCTGTCCTCGGTGACGATAGGAGAAGATACATTCGATAATGGCGAGGACGTCATAGGAGAGTGCTGGTATCCTGAGGTTGACATGAATCGATCTGCAATAGAGAGGCGAGGCACAGAGGACATCACAGGTGAAGAAGGTCGACGAGAATGCTGGTCACTGGCAATAAGCGATTGTGTCTTTAATGACTGAGATCGGGCTTTCTCATTGCGAGAAGCAGGTTTTCTGGCAACATCAGCCAGATTTTGGGATGACGATGACGAGGATCTATGCTGGAGTTTGGGACGGTTCGTAGTCATTGTTCTATGTATACAGAGGTTCTAAAGTGAAGAAAGAGAAAAGGAAAAGAGAAGAGAGAAAAGGATAAAAACATGAACATTAGAACTATTTTAGACAGCAGTAGTTATTCAAGGCAAGTTTTTGTTTTAAGGGGACAAAGTTGCAAAGTATTTTCAAATGCCGCCACTCCTCGTTTATAGGTGATGATTCCCCGAAGAAGCAATGCTTCTTGTGTTTAACCGTGCACTCTCTCGCTCGCTTTCTCTCTTATTCTTAGTGATGAAATGAAATTATAAGTAAGGTATCGTCTTTCTTTTTGGAAAGCAGGAGTTGACATGAGAGTTGGCTCCTTGTGTGCAATCTTTGATAAAGGTGTGTGAAAAGTCTTGCCCCTTTCTCTCCTTTTTGATATCTCTTACCGTAGCTATTCTACATCTTCTAGACTCTGTACAGAACATGTATTTCTTAAAGAATACTTTGACATAGTATGCACTGGGTAGAGAGGAATGGACATTTCATGCAAAACGAAATGTCATTGTGCTTGAATGAGACATTAGCCGTACCTTGGGCAGCATTTAACCTCCGCCATTGAGCTAATTATAGCCTAGAACAAAGAACCCGTATTTCCAACTCCGCCCAGTCCATTTTGATCTAGTAAAAGTCAAAGGGGTGTTCGATATATGATATGAACAAGAACAGGTAAGAAAGTAGCAATGAATCGTAAATGATTCAAATGGGTAACAGAAAGGATGATGGGATTTCTACACCACCCTATTGTAATGCGCTTTTCTACTTTTGAACCAAAAAGTGTCACACATCCAGTTAATAAAGATTTGACCAATCAGAATCGGGGATTTGGTCGTATATTTACTCTTGGCCCTCCTTTTCTTTTCTTCCTTTCTTCTTCCCCTTCCCATTCTGCCTCCTCTTTTAAACTCTCCCTTTCCACTCTTTTCGTTTCAAAAGAAACTCCTCCTATCGAAACACCCTTCGTCATGTTATTATCTTCAGTGGGCGTCTTCCTAATGACGGCATTGGCCGGCATTGTCTCTGGTCAACAACAAACGACAACATCTAGTAATGGGACCTCATTGAATCCTGTTGCCACTCAATACGGATCCACTTTTAAAAACGCTGGTGGCAAAGTTCTCACTAGCTTTGTCAATGGTAAGTGAACGATTGTCAACAACAACAAAGAAGGACAAGGGACACTGACATCATCCTTTGTTAGCTTATGTGATATTCTATGGCGATTGGTCTTCGGCCAACTCCACTGCTGATCAAAACACCTTCCTTGGCTTCGTCGATGGGATATCTTCTACCAATTGGTTCTCTATATGTAAGTAGTAATGATCAAAAGAAACCATTGAACTGACAAGGCGCTGTCCCTCTTTATTAGTGAAGGAATACACCGACGGCAACGGCAACGCAGTCTCAGGGCCACTCAACTTGGCAGCAGCAGTACACGACACGGGCAGCGCTGGACTGAACCTCACCGACCACAACGCACACAAGACGATCATCCTGAATGCTGTCAAATCAGGCTATCTGTCTGAGAACAATCAATTGGACAGCAACGGCGTATACATTCTCCTCCTCGGTCCTGATGTGCACGACTCTGAATTCTGCAGCACCAACTGTGGCTACAACTCTTACAGCGATCAATTCCAGTATCTCTTCATCGGCTACCCTGGTGCTTGTCCCAACTTTTGCACACCTCCAATGAACAAGGACCAATCCCCCAACAACAGCCCTTCGATCGACTCGGTCATCACCCTCTTCTCTCATGAAATCCAAGATGTGCTAACTGATCCTCGTATGGATGCTTGGTCTGTGCGAAATGGCGATCAGGTCGTGGAAGTCGGTGACTTTTGCTCAGGCACAGGCACCTCCACCGAACAATGGTTTGGTAACCTTCAAAAGGCATCCAATGGCGGTAGTTATAATTTGGAATTCAACGACGCAAAGTACTTGGTGCAAACGGTCTACAGCAAGGAACAAAACAAGTGCTTACTGTCAAAGTAGATTCTTATAGTCCTCCCCCACCTCCCCTCTTTGACATAGTTTAATCTATCCTTTGTATACCTTTCTTTATCGATCACATTCTCCTCATTGCTTCATCCTCCCCCTCCCTTCCTCCGTAGTATAGGTAGCAATCAGTGATGGCACCATTGCTGTTAGAAACTTAGTGACCCATAGCTATCCTATTGTATCCTTTATGTATATGAAATAAAAATAAAAGACCCTTGTTTTGTATGGCATAGCCCTACCCCTCCAATCGAGACTAGTCTCCGTCATCCTCATGGATTCCAAACTGACCCGATAAGCGATCCCATCCAAATGCCACGGAAAAGACGTTACTAATTACACTCTTGTGCCCCATGTTTTCCCTTTTCCTTCCCACTCCCCGTCTATAATTATGGAGATGCTGGTCCTTATTTCAATCCTTCAACGTTTTTAAGAGCATATAGAACCCCATCAGACTCTTTAGCTTGTGCCCCATTTAGGAAGCAGGGTTAAGGAATGCAACCACCCACTATGAATAGACCCGCATTTGGGGTTGCTATGGGACGTTTCTTTTTCTTTTTATTTCCTCATACATACAATTTCGTGATGGTCCGAACAGCGTTACTTGGTAATAGATTTCTAAATGCAGCGAACCAAGTTATGCTGACCCCACTCTTCTTTTTAGTGTCATCGTTGTGTTATGCCTTGGCCAATGCCAAATCTTTCAGTGTTGTTTCATTGGACACATGGATGATCAATGGCACAGCAATACCTGTTTCTCTAGGGGTGGAAATCATCAACCCATCTTCATCGGATGGCTTGACGATACACCCTATGGAACCAACTGAACATCCCATTTTACACCATGCCCATATTCATGCATCTTCCGAGCTCCGCCATGGCGGGGGTTCAAAATACCGTTATGTCCTCCTGGACCCTGAAACAAAAACGGCCCTGGATACCGAGCCTTTCTTTCGTACCTTGACGACAGAGAAGACTTTGAATGAAGTCTATGGTCGCCCTAGAACGGTGGAAAACAACTTGACTACTTTTCCCACTGCCGATCCTTCTCTCTTTCCCTTGGGCTTTGACCGTCCCCACGATACCTTGCATCGCATGAATGAAGTGGTGACGCTACATATCCATGCCTCTCCTGAAGAAGTGCAAAGAATGCATGAGAATTATCTTGATGAATCAGAAATTGTAGCCAATATGACTTGGATCAGGTAGGAAAAAAAAAAGATAAGGGTTTAAAACAAAGCCACTCATTCCCCTTAAAGCTCGGATAAGGTGCAACATTTCACAGCCTGTCAATTTGGTCTTGGTGGACGCTCGACCAGGCAACTCACCAAAGTCCCTTACAAGATCAGCTTGAAGAAAAAGGACCATCTTGGTGGTCTTAGGAAGTTCAAGTTGAGAAGCACAGGGAACGATCCAAGTTACATTCGTGAAAAACTGGTCTATGATTTACACCAAGCTGTTGGTCGGCCCTCCTCATTGGCCAGTTTTGTTCGGTAGGCAGAAAATTCGGCGGGGTTTGAAAACCATTGATAAGGTTCCTGTCAAACTAAAAATCCAAACTTTTTTTTTTCTTCCTTTTCTTCTTCTTCAACAGTGTTTTTATCAATGATCAACAAGCGGGGCTCTTTTTACTGACGGAAAAGTACGACAAGTCTTGGTTGCGCAACGAATTCTATCATGGCAAAAAGGTGGCAACAGGTGGTCTTTATAAAGCCGAAGGGGCGGTCGTTAAGGAAAAGTACTATGCTGATCTCAGCTATCATCGCAAGGACCTAGAATACTACGATGCTCTCTATACTCTGGCCGAAAAACCCAAAGGAAAGGAAGTCAATGGCATGGACAACTTGATGGCATTCACTCGATTCATCGACGAACAACTCAAATGGCAGGAAACACACAAGGATGATCTCGATTCTTCCGTGGCCTTGTGGGAAAGCAAACTCAATGTGAAAGGCTTCTT
>LT553604.1:250110-267448 GCA_900079185.1 Absidia glauca
AATGAACAGCAACAACAACAGGTAAACGGGGACGAATCATGACGTGGCAACACACTAACGCTACTTTTTTTTGCATCAAGGTATTGTTTCGTGAGCAAGACCAACACTTGGATTCTATGGCGGGCACTTTGATGAATCTAAAAGGGATTGCAGGCACAATGAATACTGAAATCGATGATCATGTCATGTAAGTACAAACCTCTTTTTTGTGCGCCTGTGATTTGATGTAGTGACGATCTTCTTCGAGGATAGATTGCTGGATGAACTTGGTGACAATGTGGATCGGACAGAAGGAAGGTTGAAACGCGCAATGCATCGGGTGACGGATATCTTGCGAAAAGAAGAAGGTAAGGAAAGAATGCATAGCTAAGCTTACTTTTATGACTTACACACACTGGCCGTGGGCCCTTGATCTTCATCTTTTGCCGATAGACTCCAAATCCGGTTATTGTGTATGCTGTTTGATCATCATTCTTATTATTCTACTTGTACTTGTTATCATTATCTAAATAAAGTTATCCCTCTCTCTTCTTCTTTTGTATGTGTCAAGGCGTTGTTGACTGGGTTGGCGGGGTTGGAGGTCTTCCATGACATCTTTTTTATGAGCCTCATTAAGGCTTAGGCGGATGTTGTTATTGATGATGCTTGTACCCTAATGGGTCAATCCATTGGATCAGGAAAGACTTTTGCGCGGTTACACCACAAAACTTGGCGTCCAGAGGCACAATAATCGGAGTTTGAACGTTGGTCTTTTCTCTAAAAGTTGAATCTATTTTTTGACTTTCTCCTTCCTTTCTTCCTTCTTCATTCTTTGGGTCTCCTTTTTTTTCTTCTTGTATCCACTCATTGCATCCCTTTATCAACAGCGTTCCTTTCCTTCTTTACCCAAGTCTATCTCAATACCACCTACTTCCTTGGATACACTTCTCATCAAGTCATGTCCGCTTGGCACAACGACAATGGTGGCAACAGCAACAGCAACAACAATCCCCACAACAGGACGGAACCTGGAACGGAAGATGATCGGTCCCTTGGTGTGCATCAGACCAACCCTAGACACTTTGAAGTATCGTCATCCGAATATGAAATGACAACTGCTCCAGAACGTCCTTTTTATCAACAGACTGGGTCTTATTACACTTCTGGTAAGGGTAACTACTAAAAAAGAAAAGAGCGACTGAATCCTATTGGATACGACTTTGGTTAATTAACATCATTTCTTTTCTTTTGATCGACAATAGCGACTTTTTCTGAAGACAGACAGTATGGACAAGATATAGATGAAGAAGGATTACAACTCTTGGACCACCCAGCGACAATACAACGGCCACAGGCTCCATTTGCATTACAATCAAGTATGACTCGCACCTCTTCCTCAGACTCATCATCGGCTGGTATTGCTACTGATCCATACTCACCTGGAGGCCATCGTCATCATACTCCGGCTTCTTCTACACCCATCGACCGCAATATTACTCACATTGAATCAACTGATAAAATCGAACTCTTTGAAAACGACGTTACCATGCGACGATCCGTCATCAAGGAACAACGAAAGAAACGGCAAATGCGAAGATCTTTACGGTATCGATTGCAAAACATCTTGAAGCGAACACCACAGGTCTCCTCTGAACCACGCTTGATCCATCTTAACAACGAATCTCTCAACTCCCAGCAAAAGTATATGAACAACTCGATCTCTACTGCGAAATACAACCCTATCACCTTTTTGCCAAAGTTCTTGTATGAAGAGTTTTCCAAACCCGCCAATCTCTTCTTTTTATTCATCTCTGGTATCCAGGTAAGTACCAAAAGTCGCTCCCAGGGAACAAATGGTCTCACTCTCTATCTCTCTTTTAGCAAATTCCCAACATCTCTCCTACATCTAAATATACCACTCTAGTACCACTGGTGATTGTACTATTGATTACTGCTGTCAAGGAAATACTAGAAGACTTTGTAAGTAGGATGGAAAACGAGCTCTAGTGCGCAAATGTCCACTCATCTGATGAATTCTAGGGCGTCCACAAATCCGATCGCGAATTGAACAACAGTAAATGCAAGATATACGATGGATCCCAGTTTCTGGAGAAGAAGTGGCGGGATATCAAAGTGGGTGACATTTGTCGTATTGAAAGCTCTCAGTTCTTTCCGGCAGATCTGGTCCTTCTTAGTAGCTCGGAACCTGAAGGGCTATGTTACATCGAAACAAGTAATCTGGATGGGTAAGGATATACATAGCATCTTGAAAGTGGGGCAAACGCAGTCAAAAGTCTCACTGTCTTCCTTCTCTTGTAGTGAAGTCAACTTGAAGATCAAACAGGCTCTTTCTGAAACCTCTCATATCGTATCTCCCTCACAACTGTCGCAACTCCATGGTGTGATCAAGTCTGAACAACCGAACAATCGTTTATACAACTACGATGGCACTCTCGCCCTTGCCGGTGACGGTGGTAAATCAAAAGACCTGCCTTTGGATCCCAACAAACTTTTGCTTCGTGGTGCTCAGCTAAGAAACACGAGTTGGATCTATGGTGTGGCGATCTTTACTGGCCATGAATCAAAACTCATGCTCAACTCTAGGTAACTGGTACGCTCTTTTCGAAAACAAAGACTCACTCAAACCATCTCCCTTCTCTAGCAAAAAGCCAACAAAGACATCCAATGTGGCTCGCATAACGAATCGCAACATTCTATACCTGTTTTCCATGCTAGTACTGATGAGCGTCCTGTGCTCAGTTGGGAATCTTGTCATTATGGTAAGCTTATAGGCCTTTTTGAGATTGGAAATGCTAACCCGTAGATCTTTTAGATGCAAAATGAAGAGCACTTGGCAATGTACCTTCCTCTGTCGGGTGCTGAGCGTGCGCAAGAATTCGGCTTCAACATTCTTACCTTTATGATCCTCTTCAACAGTTTTATCCCAATCAGGTGAGCACAGGACTGGATGAATGTCTCGATCTCTTTCGGTAACTAACCGGCTATTCTCATTCTGTGTAGTTTGATGGTGACTATGGAGATCGTCAAGTTTGTGCAATCAACGATGATAGACAATGATTTGGATATTTACTACGACAAAACAGACACACCCGCCGTGGCACGCAGCAGCAGTCTCATCGAGGAACTCGGGCAAGTGGAATACGTCTTTTCCGACAAGACAGGTACTCTGACATGTAACGAAATGGAATTCCGGGAATGTTCTATTGCAGGACTCGCATATGCCAACCAACCGGACCCTGATCGACGACCCAACAGCGACAATGACAGTAACGGTCAGTACTCTTTTACCCAACTCGAACAGCACCTACACCACTCGCAACACAACAACGTCATCCACGAATTCTTGACCTCTCTGATGACCTGCCATACCGTGATTCCCGAAACAAAAGAAGGCACCGACGAAATCGCTTACCAAGCTTCCTCGCCCGACGAAGGTGCTCTTGTCAGTGGCGCTAGTAAAGTCTTCAAGTACCATTTTTATGCGCGGCGACCTCATTCCATCAACTGTACAATCAACGGTGTCGATCATGAATACCAAATCCTCAACGTGTGTGAATTCAACTCCACTCGGAAACGTATGTCAGTGGTGCTCCGTGGTCCTGATGGCAAAGTCAAGCTCTATTGCAAGGGTGCTGATACCGTGATTCTGGAACGTTTGAACAATGATAATCCCTTTGTAGATGCTACCCTGGAACATTTGGAAGTAAGTCTGTCGGAATTTGCAATGTACCTGTCTGCCCCTGACCACCCCTCTCTCTCTCTTTTTTTTATATATATTAGAACTTTGCCAGTGAAGGGTTACGAACGCTTTGCTATGCCATGCGAGAAATATCTGACGAGGAATATGCAAGATGGAACCAAATCTACGACAATGCTGCCACCACGTTGGTGAACCGGGCGGACGAACTGGACAAGGCGGCGGAGATGATCGAAAAGGATATGTTTTTGGTGGGTGCGACAGCGATCGAAGACAAACTCCAAGACGGCGTGCCTGACACCATCCATACCCTGCAAGAAGCCAACATCAAGGTGTGGGTGCTCACTGGTGATCGACAAGAAACGGCCATCAACATTGGGTACTCTTGTAAACTGCTGACGGAAGAAATGGATCTGATCATCTGCAACGAAGAAGAACACGAAACGACAAAGTCTTTTTTGGAAACCAAACTGGCAGAAGCCATTGCTCACGATCAAATCAGTCAAGAGGTAAGGATCTACCAAATGTCCAAAAGCTATTACTCACCCACTCACTCTTCTTTTTCTTTCTTTGTTATGTATGTATAGCCATTGGCGTTGGTGATTGAAGGGAAAGCGTTGACGTATGCACTGGAAAATGATGTTGAAAAAATCCTTTACGATTTGGCGATCCGATGCAAGGCCGTGGTATGCTGTCGTGTGTCCCCGCTTCAAAAAGCTTTGGTTGTGAAACTGGTGAAGAAATACTCCAAGGCGATCCTCTTGGCTATTGGCGATGGGGCGAACGACGTCTCGATGATTCAGGCTGCTCACGTTGGAATTGGTATCAGTGGGGTGGAAGGTCTTCAAGCTGCCCGCAGTGCCGATTTCGCCATCTCTCAATTCCGATTCTTGAAAAAGCTCCTCCTCGTGCATGGCGCCTGGGCGTACCAACGACTGTCAAAAATGATCTTTTTTTACTTTTACAAAAACGTGGCGCTCTATCTGACTCAGTTCTGGGTAAGTCGATCGTGTGAACCATGTAGATGATACTTATCTATTTTTTTTTTTCTTTCTAGTATTCGATCTTCACCGGGTTCTCAGGGCAGACATTGTATGAATCATGGACAATGTCTTGCTTCAATGTCATCTTCACCTTCCTACCACCCATGGCTATCGGTATCTTTGATCAGTTTGCTTCGGCGCGACTCCTCGACAAGTATCCCCAAGTATATGCCCTTGGACAAACCAACGAATTCTTCAATCAAAAGCGCTTCTGGGGTTGGATCTTGAATGCTGTCTATCACTCTGCGGTAAGTTCGGAATGCCACATGCTGCTTTAGGTTTACTCACCTTTGTTTGCCGCTCACTGTATTAGCTCTTGTTCTTCCTTGGCATGGCGGCTTTTGTCGACGACGGTGTGTTTGTACAGGGATGGTCTGGTGGTCAATGGTGGGTGGGGACAACTATCTTTAGTGCCACGCTTGCTACAATTCTTTGGAAAGCTGCCCTGATATCTGAGTAAGTGCCTGGACGGAGATGATGGGTGCATGCCCTGATACTAACTGATGGTCTATAGCATCTGGACAAAGTATACGTATATTGCCATCCCTGGATCCATGGTCATCTGGTTCATCTTTCTTCCATTTGTTGCCTATGTGGGCCCACTTTTACCATGGGGCATCTTTTTGGAATACCAAGGCATCGTCCCTCTTCTCTTTGGTAACTTGAACTACTGGCTCTTCTTCTTGATGGTCCCGCTTTTATGTATCCTCCGTGATTACTTGTGGAAATAGTGAGTTTGCGTATCTCATACATGAATACCATTGATCGACTGACCCATTCTCTTTTGATAATAGTGTCAAGCGAATGTACCGGCCCAAGCCCTACCACTTTTTGCAAGAGATTCAAAAATACAACTTGCCCGATTATAGGCCCCGTATGGATAGATTCCGTCAAGCTGTCAACAAGGTACGTCGGATCCAACGTCTCAAACAATCTCGGGGCTTTGCTTTTGCTCAAAACGATACGGATCAAGGCAAAATCATTCGCATGTACGATACCACCCAACAAAAACCAGTAGGATAGTGATGTACCCTCCTCTTCTTGCCTCTAGTGCCTCTCCTTTCCCTTTTTTTATAATGTTTATTAGTACAAATGTATGTATATTGTATATTCTTTCTATCACTACCAATAAACTTACCACCATGGCCTATTGTGCTTGACCTCCACCTAGTCTCTTTGCCCTGAATCAGGGCCAACTTTTATTTCCAACTCCGCTTCTGGCTCTAAAGAGCCTCCCTTTCTGTTAATCCCCTTGAATTCATCACTTTTTTCCCTTCCATCGACAATAGCGCCGCGCCGCACCACGAACTACTCGTTTGTCTACTCTTCTTTGACCTGTACGACTGACACTTTTTTCGCCACCGGTTAGCTCCCACTCCTTAGTCTCTTGGTCATAGCATGAGAATGTAGTAGCATGTTCACTCTGACTCCAACAACAAATATGTGCCTATGAACTCTAGATTTCAAACTCCGATTTGGCTACATGAATTTCTTTTTTGCCCGATCTTTACTTTTGCTCCTTCTTCCCCTCGTCATTACTTTTTTTACCGCATTGTCATTCTTTTTTCCTCCACGACGACAAACGAACGAACGAACGAACGGACGGACGAGCAAACGAATGAACGAACGGTAACTCTCTCCTTCTCACGTCATGTTCATCTTTTGCTTACCATTACTAACTTTTTGCCTTTTGCATCGGTCCTCTTTCTTTTGACACTAGATTGGGTACAACGATGACGACGACGATAGAGACGACGACGATGCTAATGGCGACTCCACCACTGCTTCATGTCGCCCAAAAAGGCACTTTTAAAATTTTAAAATGTAAAAAACATGGGGAAACCCTCGCAATTTTTTTTTTTAGGTGCACTCCCATTCCATTGTAGAATCTTGTCGAAGTTACCATTACAAGTATACCAATCCTTTGCGCATACCCTTCCGCTACTATCACTGGTACTTTTACACATCTTGGCCGTCTTTGTCCATCTCCATTTGCTAGGTTTTTACAGCAGATTAGTCATTCCCATTACAGCCCGTCGCCATTAACATTAGCTTCCCTACAACCTTAAGCATAGTGTGTACCATACCCCTTAATTGTATTGTATCAATAAAACCTACTTGAATTATTCCCGATAGACTTTTCTCTAATCCATAATCATAATAGGACCATATACGTTATAAAGACTAAAAACAGTCGAGTAGCTCATCATTGGCAACTTTTAAAACATCACTGGTTTACTAGTTGGAATGAATCTAATGACAAGTACACAATCGTAAGATCTATCTACGCATACCTTCTAAGCTTTATTGGTGCTAAAGGACTAAAGGGCTATGGCACAGACTATGTTTAAGGTTGTAGTTAAGCTAATGTGTTATTGGCGACGGGTTGTAATGGGAATGACTAAACTGCTGTAAAAACCAAGCAAAAGTAGATGGACAAAGAGTGCCAAACTGGGTAAAAGTATCAGCGATATTAGAGGAATGGTATGGTATACTTTTATCAGTAACTTTGACTACGAGATTCTTTTAAGGAAGGGGGGGGCACCTAAAAACATTGCGACGGTTTCCCCACGTTTTTCGTAATCCATTGTGCCGAATCCCTGATCTAAGTACATGTCCGTCCAGCCCTGATGCCAGAGAGCCTACATCCGTTGACATTCCATCCGATCATCTAAGAAAAAAAAAAAGAGCATTGATGCAAAAGGTAAATGTTAGACACGATAAGACAAACATAAACACGGTGGCAAGAATGAGTGAGTTAACTTGCATTCCTCAGTTAATATAGTTGTATAGAGAGCGAGTCGTTCGTTGTGCGATGCTGATGTTGGTGGAAAGCTAAAAGTGATGAAGAAGCAAAGAAGAAGCAAACGAAGGGGATCTAGAGAAAGTTGAATCTATACATAGTGACCAGAAGCGGAGTTGGAAATACAATACACTGCAGTTTCCCCTCTGGATGGATAAAAGCGGAGTGTGAAAAGTAGGTGATGATTTTAGAACCCTGGAATCTGATTGGGTGATGTTCCGACACAAAACTCCAGGAACCCAAAAGGCCTCTGACAGGTGCATGCCGTGAGAATTACCCACACTTTGGAGGAGGTATCACTTCCACGTGCAAACCCAACCAATAGGACACCCATGCTGTAAATTGTTGGTTCCTATGCTGAACAGTACCTTAAAACCCATTCAAGAAAAGTACTACAAATCAACCAAGCGTTTTATTTAAGATAAGAGAGAGAGAGAGGGGTATATATAATGCAATTTGACAAAAGATAACAGTAGAGAAGGCTAGACTAGAGATGAATGCGGGAGCCATTGATACAGAGAGATTGAATAGACTGACAAACCACCTTGATTCGACCAAACTCCAGACCTTCTTGTCGTAACGAGCTGTCCTTTTGATGCGATCCCATGATAGTGCTGATATCGGTCGGTTCCAGAGACTTTTGGCCCATGGCGTTCAAGTAGATCCATTGTTCCTCTTCCGAATCCTTGTGTTGTAGAATGCTGAGATACCGAGGAGTTCCGCCGCGTCGTCGAGAGCCTGATAAACCGATGGGCTGATGGTACTGGTGCATTTGTGGTGATTGAATAAACGGGTACCGGATATGCACCTCTTTCCATTGGATGTCCGGATGATCGAGAGTAAGGGTCGGGATGCCATGTTCCAAGGCAGCTTCGTATTCACAGGAGGTAAAGTAAAACCGAGACAGGGACCGACAAACGGACAGGATCTGTTGCAGAGTGCTATGGCCGATGGTTGTTGTTGATAAACTGAGTGACCGGAGCTTCTTGTGGTTCGCTGCTTGAGTGGAGTTGCCATCCATCGAGTCGTCCTTTTTCGGCCCTGATGCAAGGGCAGCCATGCCTCCAATAGCCAGCACCTCGAGTTTTTGACAGGAAGCCAAGAGCTGGAGAACGTCGACTTGACAGGGTGATAGCTTGTTGGATCGGATGCCTTGTTGCTGGATCGTCAAAGAGGTAAGTGAGCCAAGTTGTCCAAGAGCTTTGTAGAATGAGTCGTCAGGATGAGTTGCCACGGGCCGAAGAGTGAGGTGTGTAAGTTGGTTCAAGGATGGATGGTTGACTAGAGTTGCAAATGTGGCGGCAGCAGCGTTGAGATCATCGTCTACCCGGACTACATTCACGTGCTTGACTAGCTGTTGCGGTTGCTTGTTGCGATGGCGGAGATGGCGGTGGGTTTGGTCATGATCGGGTACGGGAAGGTGTTTGAGAAACCAACGATCCCAAGGGATTCCTGCAAAGTGGATGTGTAAAAGATAGCGACATGACTGAGCCCAGAGTTTCAATGCAGATCTGAAGTCGGGATGATCGTCCATGCTCTCCAGTGAGTCTTCCTGTTGCTGTGGTGTATGTTCGTCGTCCATGGTGTTGTTGAGGCGATTCCATTGCCAGTAGTTCCTTCGGTGTACAAACCTTGTCTGCATTTCCAATGATGTCAATCGGGGATACTTGTGGGCGAGATATCGAATCCATGGTGAGCGACCGGGTTTCTCCAAGCTCTTGTAGACTAGTTTGAGACGCCGCATGTGAGTCGTAGTGGGCAAGTTGCATAAAGAGGAAGAGACACGAGAAGGCACGGTGACCGGCACAGTTGACAATAGGGTGTGTATATCCAAAGTAAGAGATGACAGCCGAGGGCAAGTGACATGAATGCGCTCCATATCATCCAAGTTCATATCCAACTTGACCGAGATTAGGGAAAGCTGTTCCAGTAAAGGCAAGTGTGTTACCAGACTAAATAAGCCAGCCAAATCAGCATCGTGCAACGTCAGTTGAGTCAATGAGCCGCATAATGATAAATGTGATGATGAGAATGATCGCTGGTGGCATTGGTGCTGCTGTCGGCATTGGTCGGTAGAGTTCGTATTGGTGGCGGGCCAAACAGGAGCCATTGTCTGATGATCCCACATGCGTTGTTGACAGTCGGATGTTTGATTATCATATTCACATTCACCATCGTCGCCAACGTAGGAAGAGTGCCATCGAAACCTAGATTCACGCACATTTGGGCATAATCGGAATAGCGACTTGAGATCTTGTATGGTGAGTTCACACTGGCTGATGTCCAATACACGCACTTGACCGCCTAACCCACTAGCTTGTCCATTTTGCAACGACGAATAGAGCGACCGACAGGATTGAATACTGGTGAGGATACAATGTTGATACAGTGCCAGCCGAAACGAAGGATACCAAGCATGACATATAAAGAGACAGGTGTACTTGTCTTGCGTAGAGAGGTTTTGGTTGACAAGGTCGAAGAGTTCCAAAGGTAAAGAAGAGAGCATGAAGGGAAGCGGGGCTGGGAAAGAGAAAAAAGAGAAGAAGAGATGTGAGTTGATCATGATCGGTAAAACAGGACCTTCTTTTTATACTCTGTTTATTTATGTTGGGTTACCTTGGACCAAAAAGTATAGCAGTTGACAAAGAGCATGAGGAGGATTGAGGGAGAGTTGAGTGGCAAAAGGAGAAAAAAGGGGCGAATTCTAACGAAAATGGCTGAAAATCAAAAGCTGCTGAACTTTAAATCCCCAGTGCTTACAAAGGGCAAAATTGGTTCATTGGCTGTAAGATTTTTGACCTGTGTGGGTGGAAAGGGGATTAGACAATGCCAAACCACTTTTTCGCACAAATGACCCATCCTTACCTTTTGATCGAGAGATTGCACCCTCCATTCATACAGAGACGGTCGCAGTAGGCCGTTGTTGTCGCCCCAAAGATGTGATGTGATGGGTTCCTAGTCTATCCAAGGGACTGTATACAAAATAAGGCAAAGTTAGATGGAACAAGTGATGCGCCATGTCAATAAGTTTTACTTGTTAAGACTTATCTGCTTGTGCTCCTACACTGCATGAATGGTTCCACGGATTCTTCTGTTTCCCTTGTAAAACTAACAATAGTGATCATCATCAATCGAGTTAATAACCATTCTCTCCCCCCCTGCCCTGACATAATTACCTGGCCGATCCACCTATTTGGAAACCTATAGACAAAAGGTAGATCGGGTTATATAAACGGACGCCAATTGCACATTCGTACTATGGGCTTACTTATGACATGGTCCAGATTTGTTCTTGTTGGGAGATCTTTGTCGATAGTACCAGCGCCGTAAATAAAGCCTATCCAAACAAATAAGCAATGCAATGATAAGTAACAGGGATATATTACATAAATCCCATCCCCCCCAACAAGTTGCAATACCTTATTTGTCCGTCGAGCCCACCATGGTTACCATGGCTACCAGAGATCAGCAGGAGGATCAAATCATATTGACACAAACAGTTAGGGCTTGCGAGGATTTAAAAGATAACAGGTCGACCTAATCAGATATCATTGGAGTTGAGTATGCAAGTAGAATCATCTTTTTCACAAACGAATGATTATGGCTAAGCACACGTACCGATTCCCGCGTTCCTTGGTTTGGTCTTGCCAGATTTAGTGGTTATGGTAAGTTTAAGGTGCCATCCAAGCAGGTGTAGTACACTCTATCTTAAAAATAAAGACAACGGTTGTTACTTTTAAGTGCACCAAAGCCATTCTGTTGGTAGTGAATCAAGCATTACTTAATGTGTCCGTCCCCAAAGTCCAATCAAAGAAGCGATCCAAGCGGTCTGGGAGTTGATAAGGACCTTTGTGTCCCTGATTTCCATATTCTTGACGTTCGCCATCCATTGATCCAACACCACAAGTAAGGAAGGTCCCCAGGCGAGACGAACCTGCTATCACTTGGCATTCCCGCTTTTCCTGATCCATTATGAAGACGTGTGTGTAACTTTTTGAGCCATTTCATCTTGTTCTGACAGTCGATCCAGGTGACCGGGTGAGCAACGTCGTACTTTTTAACCAACCACCAACCTAACAAGCATTCATTAGTCTTCCTTGTTCTTTTTCCTTGTAACTTTTAGTGCTTACCAAAGTCATACATGGATCAAGGCAAGTTTGATACACATGGAGCCGCCCAGTAAGATTTGTCGCCAAGGTTTGTTTGTCCTATGGAAGAATATCACAAGCCAAAGTTGAGAGCACTACATTCAATCTGATAGACTTTTCCTAGGAAATTACCGTCCTATATGGGAGTAAGCGCTTCGCCGTTTCTTGGTCATCACCAGGTAACGCTGTCTGTAGTAAGAGGTCAGAGGAAAAGGAAGGTGTTAGTACCTTTGCTTTGCACTATTATACTTACAAACGCAAACCAGCAGTACCATTGTCAGGCCAGTAGCCTACTTTTCTTTAAGCCCCACTCTAAAGAAGACCATGATAAAGAAGACTTGTGTTCAAGCAGTTCACTAAAACCAAAGTGTCAGTTGCATTCAGATTTAACAGCATACTCCGCTTACTAGGTCATGTCCACACAGGAGGCAAATCTGGCGGATGGTGAATGTCGGTCGGCACTATTGTTCAAGATTCGGATAATCGTTCTTCAACAGGGTAAGTATACACAAAAGATGGGTCCATGTTTCGTTGCCAATGGAGACAATAGTGTTCGTTAAGGCAAGACTGTTGTTTTCTTTGATGTATCTAGGCGTAACGACTGCAATGAGATGGAATGACGATGGACACGATTCTAAAGATGGAAGAGAGAGGAGAAAAAGGGGAAGGGGAAAAATGCTTTGTCTACCGCGACCAAGTTTCAGACAAATCTATTTCAAACTCCGATACACTACACACAACCTACCAGGTCGTTCGGTTGAAAACGGTGAGCTGCCAACCAGCAATATGGATGTCAGTACCAAAACCAAAGGAAAGGATCCGTAAGATTACTGTTGACGAAGCTTTGTTGGGGTTATTTGATCTGCAGTGGAAGGGTTGGTGTGGCACACAGCCCCTACCACAGAGGGCACTTTTCCATATATAGAGACATGTATGGCACTGCAGACGGGCCTCTACCTTTTGATAAAGACTTCTGCATAGATGCGGTAATGTTGTTGGCAATTGCAAAGAAGCTTCTTTCGTTGCATTTTTCCTCGTTGCCCAAGAATCAGAAACAAAGGCACACAAACATACCATTGAAACGCTGACCAATTAAATCCACTTGCTTAATTCAAACCCCGATTCTCGGTTTTAAAATTTTTTCTCCCCTTTTTCTCATTTGCGTTGCTGCTTCTCTTTCTTTACTTTTTCTTCTTTTGATAACGCAATCTCTCCTCACCTTCCCTTTACTCTTCTTTTTCTATATACTCATTCTTTATTCTTGTATAGAGAAAGTGTTGTTTTACATTACCTCCCCCTTCTTTTACTTACCTTCTCAACCCCTTTGGGGATTCTGTTACCTTTACCTTTCATCTTGAACTTGTCATCATTATGGAAACCCAACATCCTGTATATTCGGACCAAGTTTTACCTACTTCCATCCAAATGGGACATCCACAGCAGCAACAGCAGCAACAACAGCAACAGTTTATATCATCTAGTCAATCAGAACCTGCATTTCCGTTTCCCTCAGCAAATGCATGTGAAAATCATCTACCTCAGCAAACCCAACAACCAGAACAAACTCAACCCAAACTGGAGCTGATGTCTCAACTATCGACACCTGATGATGGACAACCTTTAATGCAACAACATATGCTACAGACTTCTAGTGGCCTGTCTTTACAATCCACATCTTTGGCTTCTCAAGAGAAACAATCCTTGCACCAAGATCTTATCCAGCAGCAGCAACAACAGCAGCAACAACAGCAACAGCAGATGATCAAGTCGGAGTATGCTCATGATACTATAATGAATCATAACCAACAACCTCCCCCTCCACCAATACAGCTACCGTCTCAGTATCAACATGGCGGCCAGACGTCTATCCTGACTCCACTTCAAACGCCTGGACTGTCTCAAGGTGTTATCAGCCCGCAATCACAGGCCGACCTCTCCAATTATCCGTTACACGCCATCGATCATCAGCAACAACAGCAACAACAGCCAACGTCTTGCAGTATCAATCCTACTTCTCATATCGCAGTACCTGGTGAAACGCCTTCTATCTTGGGCTATGTGGGTGGTGAACTAGACTCGATGACGGTGCCACACGATCGTACGCCATCTTCAATGGAAACTAACAACATGGTGACTAACTTTCAGGTAGGCTTTCTCTTTATTTCCCTTATCAATCACCCTGTGTTACTCACCTTGTGTCGTTGTTGTCTTCTTACCCGCCCTTCTATAGTCCCATCATGGCGCTCTTACTGGTCAAAATCTATCAAATCAAGATGCTTTCGGTAACGCTCCTTTGATGGAAGCCTTGGGTCATCAAAATCAAGGCCGTGAACAGATGGCTATGGATCTGAATATGGGCTTTGATCAGTCTCGTGTTCCCGGTGGTCAAGACCAGCAACAACACCAGCATTCGTTGACCAATCAAACACCATCTATGACCATTCCGTCTCAGCAGCAACAGCAGCAATTGTCCAACCACTCATCGTCCATGACCATCCCGTCTCAACAGCAAAATCAGCATCAAAAACTGACAATGTCACCTTTGGAGGCTGTTCTGCAACAGCAGCAGGAAATGGAGCGACAATCAGCTGAGCAACACCAAGAAGCTGTGGCGGCGGCGGCTCAACAAGTCATGGCCCAACAAATGGCTCAACAAGCGGCTGTTGTACAACAATTGGCTATCCTTCAGGAACACCAGCTTCAACAACAACAACAACAACAGCAGCAGCAGCAGCACCAGCAGCAGCAGCACCAGCAACAACAGCATCAGCAACAACAACAGCAACAACATGGTGGTGGGGTACAACAAACGTCAGCTTTGTCTGAACAAGTAGTCATGGATCCTTCCTTTCGACTACAACATCCGCCACAAACAGCACAACAGCCTCCCGTGCAACACCAGCAGGAGCATCATCAACAACAAATGATCACTCAGCAACAAATGGTTATGATTCAGCAGCAGCAGCAGCAGCAGCAGCAACAACAACAACAACAACAACAACAACAACAACAACAACAGCAGCAGCAGCAGCAGCAGCAGCAGCAACAACAACATGCTGTAGATCGTATGAATCATCCAATAATGACTTCTGTACCAATGCAGGATGGATCTCAGATTCCTCATCACACTGATTATCACCTTCCATCAACAAATCATGCGATGGTGCTTTCTCAAAACATCGATCAAAATGGTGCTCAAGCATTTGGCAGCCCTGGAACTCCGACAAATCAGCAGCAGGTCTCACTCTCATTACCGTCCTCCTCTTCTTCTTCACCTTCGGGCCATCATCAGCAACCTCCTGATACTCCGACACCAACCATCTACTCCAATACCGAAGGCAAACGTCCATTGACTACAGATCATCTACCGCAACAGAATCAGAGGCAGCGACATGAAAACACTCCAGCGGCTAAAAAGGCTCGTCGACATACTGTGTCAGCCTCTCGCCCACCCATCAACACTGGAAGGCCGGCGATGATCAGCAACGGGCCTCAATCTGCAGTATTCTCGGTTGCTATGGGCAACTTCTCTGACGAACAAGGCGATAACACCGATAACAGCAGCAAAACAACTCACCAATCGAAATCATCATCAAAACCTGCTCTTCAGATTGCTTTGCCTCCCCCGCCGACGCCTGCCGAATTGGGACTTCAAGAAAATGCCAACGTCGATACAACATCAACTCCTGATCTATCTCGAAAAGTCGCTGAAGCATCTTCGCCCAACGTCTCTGCCAAGGAATTCGATGGAATGTCAAGGGATCAACTTATCGCCCGGTTGGTGGCATTGGAAAAGGAAAAGCGGACCTCACAACGAAGCAGCCCTTCATCATCGTCAAATCCTGGTTTACCTTCCCCGCCCTCTGCGCCTGCCTCTGCGTCTACGACCGCTACTGATATACCAAACCACCAAGACACCGATCAAGAGGACGACGAAGATCAAGAAGATGACGACGACGATGACGACGACGACGATGAAGAAGATGACGATGACGCACTCAGCAGCAAAGATCAGGCCGGTGCCACCACCAAACAACAGTCATCAAGCTCGCCTTCTCAGCAACAAAAGGATACCGATACGATTATGACAGGGTCTGATGATCAACAAACAGCTTCAACGGATCCATCCAACTCTGTCGAAGATCGGCCTGCTTCATGTGGTTGGCTTCATTGTGGACAACAATTCGACAATCTGCAGCTATTGATTGCTCATATCAGCGAATCGCATGTTGGAAGTGGAAAAGCTAGCTACCGCTGTGAATGGGAAAACTGCGCAAGGAATCAAAAGCCGTTTACCAAGCGACACAAGATGTTTAACCACTTACGGACCCATACTGGTGAACGCCCCTTTGTATGCAAGGAAGAAGGTAAGTTTGGCTCGGATGAAGAAAGTGATTCGGCGACTGATTATCTTTTTCTATTTTTCAACAGGGTGTGGAAAGCGATTCTCGAGACCAGATTCTTTGACCACGTAAGTTTTAAGCTTTTGACACTGTTTCCATGGGAACCATTTGATCTAACGGTTTCTCCTTTGTTTAGACATATCAAAACTCACTCTAACATCCGGCCCTTCTATTGTACTGTCGATGGATGTGTCAAGGCCTATTATCACTCGAGGTCTTTGAAAAAGCACGAAAGAACACATCAGCTTGCGGCTATGGGAATGCATGATCCTTCTGTCGCTGGGTTTGCTCTTCAACAAAATCCGATGATGGCTAAAGTAATGGTCAACTCCCCTCTGGACTTGCAATCTGTGTCCCAACAATCAGCTGGTCCGTTTGGTGATGGCATCGCTCCTCCACCTCCTCCGCCAATCGAATACATCCATCATCACCAGCATCACCATCATCAACCGCAACCTTCCATTCAGCATTCTCACCCAAATGTGGGGCTACAGTTACAGAACCCTTCTCAGCCAATCCATCATCAGCACCACCAGCAACCACAACAGCAACCATCATCAAATCATGCAATGCAGCCGCTATCTGTAAATGGTGTTCCTGGATCAATGGCTCATCAACAACAACAACAACAGCAGCAGCAGCAGCAGCACTTCCAAGCGCAACCGTCATCAGCCCTCAGCTCACCCTCATTTGTACAACACCCACCTCATACAACCCAATTCATCAACATGGCATCGAACACTATTGACACCTATACCCAACAGCAGTCGCAACCGCCACAGCAGCAACAATCTCAACCTCCATCTCAACAATCACAGCAGGCCTTTGGTCATTCAAGTATGGAGATGGAGCAACCTTCCTCTGATCCATCATCAACGATAAACACTCCTACTGCTCCTACGGCTGCCTCTGGTGAACAATTGATGTCCCAGCTGTTTGATTCTGCGAATCCAAATGGGTATCTCCATAGGATATAGTCTCTCTCTCACCCGCCCTATCTAACATCTCTTTACCTCTTATTTATTACTATATACTTGCCCTTTATGCGTTTATATGTACATTGATCTATAGTTATACTGTATCCTCTTCTGCCCCTCCCCCCATCACATTTCTTTCCTGGTTGGAAGAATAAAAAAAAAGTCTTTGAATGCATGATTGACCAAGCCACTGCCTAACGTAGATTTCAAACCCCGCTACTCCGCTCATAAATAGGATCTGTCTTTTTTTTTTTTTTTTTTTTTTTT
>LT553633.1:822-13448 GCA_900079185.1 Absidia glauca
CGTAGGGTATACATGCACATGCCTACAAATTTCACTCCGGCCCAACCAATGGATCTTTGATGCCTCTTGAGCTGTCAATAATGAGCTACTCATCTGTAGTTTGTTCTCTATGATGTACATGGTTTTCTTGTGGTAATGAATTATAGAGACGTCTTTCAAAAGAATTATTCAAGCAGACTTTATTAATACAATAGGACTAATGGGGATATGTTGCAGACTATGTTTGAGGCTGTAGTCAGGCTAATATGTAAATGGCATTGGGTTATAATGGGAATGACTAAACTGCTGTAAAAACCAAGTAAATGGAAATGGACAAAGAAGGACCAGTGATAATAGTGGAAGGTCACGGGCAAAGAATAGGTATACATTTATTAGTAACTTCGACTACAAGATTATATAATGGAATGGGAGCAATGATGCAAAAGGCAAATGTTAGGCATGGGAAGACAAAGATGGACAAGACGGTGAGAAGGAGAGATTACACTGCGTTCGTCTTCGCTCGTATTTCCTCATGGTCGTGGTCGTTCGTGGAGCGATGCTAATATCGATGGTAAAATAAAAGTGATGAAGAGGCAAAGAAGAAGGAGGGAAAAGGATTAATGACAAAAGTGAGCCTTTGTAGTCCGAGGCGGCGTTTAAATATTTGCTGGCAAGGATAATGAGGGGCTATGTGTTTTCACTACGTTCCATTTTTGACAACCATTGACATTATGCGAAGATGATGCTTTATTTTCCATTTCGAGATCACAAACAAACAAAAAGACAGCAGTTACCCCAACTCTGTATATGATTACGCTAAACTAAATCAGTGGACACTAGACAAGCCATATAAAAGGATCCTTCCTATCAGAGCACCCTGTTGACCTCTTCAAATAAGACTTGAGTTGTACCAGGACATTCCCGCTCGGCAACTTGGAATGCTCGGCGTAGTGATTCTAGGGCAGCTTGGCTCTTGTGGTTCCGGCACCCTGCTTGAAGCTAAAACAGAGGACAGAGGTTAGTGACGAACGGGCATCATACCTGTTTTATTACCTTGGCGAGCATAGGGGCCACAGTGTCACGCAAGATGGCGTCGCTTTTGATGGTGCTGATGCTTCGAGAAGATGTTGATTTCGGTGGTAATCCAGAAGACGGAGATGTGATATCATTGCTTTGATGGTTATTGGTCGTATTCGAAGAGGCATGTTGGGTCTTTTGTTGTTGGGTCTGTCGGGTATATTTTTCAGCAGCAGCACGAACGGTGTTTTGATTGGAGCTGGATGTGTCGTCCAAATGTTGTTGCCTGATTGTCAGATTTTGTACTGTAGCCTAATGAAAAGTGTTAGCATTAAGGATTGTATCGTTTTTGATATGACCTTTAGCACTTACATTGATATCATTGTTGCGGGACAAGGGTTGGATCTGGTTCTTGCTTGCGGTTTTAGGAGACAGGGGGTTTGCCGTTGGTGAGGATGATTGATTGTAGCCACCAATGGAATAGCGGCTTGGAGTAGATGGTAACGCTTGTTGTCCCGCAGTTGGTCGAGGTGGTGGTGGTGCCGATTGTCTAACAGTGCCAAAGTCCCATCCATCATTGTCGTCCAAATCACCACTAATCACACCAATTATGCGTTAGATAAGTAGGCTCTTGTCTTTGATTAAGCTACCGTTACACTTACTTGCCATCATCGTCCGATGAGTCGCTTCCTTGCCCGTTGCCTTGATTCTTCCAATGATGATGACGTTCGATAAGTTCGGTCAGATATGCCACCTTTTTGCTAGTCCTGATGAATTTGTGCTTGAGCAATTCCTTGGCTGAAGGTCGCTAAGAGGCGTAAGAAACACAAATGATTAGAAGCTGTCCATGTTCAGTCTTGGTCCTGCTATCTACTTACCTGAGAGGCATCCTTTTGGAGGCAGACGGCAACAAATTCACGGAATGCTTTACTATATGGGCCACTGAGGGTAGGTGGAGGGTTCTTTGGAATATGGAAGAGCACCTTCATAGGATGTATATCTGCGTAAGGAGGTTCACCTTTTGCCAATTCGATAGCGGTGATACCAAGCGACCAGATATCTGCCTAAGTAAAGCGGTTGAGAATCACTGTACAAGTAGAGAGACGAATCCACTGCCTACCTTGAAATCATAACCCGATTGCTTGATTACTTCCGGAGCCATCCAGAACTATAAACCAACAAGAGAAAACAAAGTAGTTTCACTGGTTAGAATAGGGGGGATGAAGTATGAAAGCAAATCAGCTTACCGGAGTGCCAACAAATGTATTTTTCTTCGTCAAAGTGGCGGTGATCTATGTGAATAGCAAGCAAGTTAAGATACTGTCGATTTCATGTTGCGTTGCTATGGTTATACCTGTCCGGAGACACCAAAGTCCGCTAGTTTAACTACAACATCAAGGGGTTAAAAAGGGTTGGCATGTAAGAATTTGAGGTCACAAAAAGTTTACCTCCGCCATCCGAACTGAGTAGAATGTTTGCCGCTAAAGAAAACAAGGTAGAAGACAGGGTCATGTTACTAGGTGCGGTGTTATAGCAAATAGCCTGGGTTACCTTTGATATCTACATTAGTAAATGAAAAGTGGGGTTAGCATTGTTTTCGGGCTAGAAATCACTAGCATAGTTGTTTACCTCGATGCAGTTTGCCTTCCCCGTGCAGGTAGTCGAGACCTTTCAGAAGTTCCCGAACGATGATGGCTATATGAGCTTCAGATATGGCACCAGACTTCATCTAAAGATCAACAAGAAACCAAAGAGTCAGTATCCATTACCTGTGTGTTTATTCTGTAGCCCCTTACCAAATCACTACAAGATCCACCATGACAGTATTCCATAATGATCCATAACCCTGTCCCTTTCAAGAATGATCCATGGTACCTAGATGAAAATAAGCAACATAAGAAATAACCCACATTCAAGCCATGAGCGTCCATTTCACTTACTTTGTTACAAAAGGTGAATCCAGTTGAGAGAGGATAGCGATTTCTTGCTGGATGTCATCGATTTCATCTTCAGCACTTTCCAAGTCGATGATTTTGATGGCCACAGGTTTATTTGTCTTGATTTCAATCCTAGAAAGGGAATAAAAAAAAAAAGAGTCGTTAATGAAGTATCCTGACCTCTTTCTCCCCACCTCCTTCCCTTTTGCCCAGCGGACGTTCTTCTCCTATTTTCCACTTTGAAGGTTCATCACACCTTGGTGGTGAGGTTTTTTGTGTCTTACCCTTTGTAAACTTCGCCAAATGAGCCTTTGCCTAACAGGATGAAGAAGGGAATGGGTCAGCCTGCATCCATAATGATTCACCATGCTTTACAATTTCCAAGACTTACCGATGCGTTCATGTTTACGGTAGTACGTTTCTGGGTCAGTGGAATGTCTTGTAGAAGAGTTCTAAAAAGATGAAAGGTCAGTCAGTGCAGTCATCTCTTTTCCTCCATCAAGTAAAAGCCTACCATTGTACGATCCAAGAGAGAAGGGGAAAAAGTTGTAAATATGTGCGGAAGGGGAATGTATAAGAAAGAGAAAGAGAAAGAGAGAGAGACAAAAATAAAGGGGGGGGGATATAAAAAAAGGGGCGGAGTTTAAAACAAATGTCCAAAACAAGCTTTTGCGAAAACAAACCAAGAACGTAAGGTACACAATCAATCGATGACAGCTTCTGTTCCATCAGGTACACAAAAGGTCACTCAGTCATGCAGCATTGTCTATCAAAAGTAAAAGGAGTGTAAACTGTATACCATAGGGATCCATCCATGTCGTTGTCGAGGCAACCCTGACATCTGCCGTGTCTGTGATACCTATCATGCAGCAAACCCAGGCATAAACGGTAAAATTGCTGTAAAAATGGTCTTCTTTAATGTGTGCAGGTAAATAGGTAAAAGTAATAAAAGTAGTGTAATAGATGGAGGGGGAAGAATCAAGCGAGGGGAAAGAGACTATGCTAAAAGGGGTCCAGCATGGAGGTATAAACAGTACTGACAGACTGAGCCATTTGTTGTACGCAAGGCGTGTTTGCTGAAGTGGCATAGATGAAGGAGAGGATGTTGAATAGTTTATCGGGCAAGATTGATTTGGCGGAGGATACAGCAGCAGACGAAGGAAGAATGTCGATGAGCGGTACTCTGACCACAGATGATGTCGATGTTGATGAGGAGGACGAGGACGAGGATAAGGACACTACTGACGTTCTACGAATGGATGGTGATCCTCGGGGCAGTTGATTGTCGGCCATTTCATCAAAGAGAGCCACGATTCCATGATGGCCAGCATCCTGTGCCAGTTGACGAGCCGTCTTGCCGCCTACCGTCAGAATGGACCCATCCGTCTTGCCAATAAGCACCTTGACAACGTTCACCTTACCAGTCCAGCTAGCAAAATGAAGCGCCGTAAACCCGCTCTTGTCCATTTGATTCACATCGCAGTCCAGGTGGACGAGAATCCGCACCAGTTGATCATAGCCCCGAATCGCCGCCAAATGTAAAAGGGTGTGCTTGTTTCGGTTGGTGAGAGACACGCAGTTCTTGATCCAGCAGAGTTCCTGTTGTTGCCGAGATGCACCACCGCCGTCGATCGTATTGATGGGTGGCACCATTCGATTAGCGGCCACCAAAGCTGCAATGACCTGTTCTTCCAAGTGTGCATAAAACAGCCTACATGCGTTGTCGTAGGCGGCTTGAGCAGCTTCAGTCGTCAAGTAATGGCGGTACGAGAGGTTGCGAGTGCTGCCTGTTGAGAAGGATCGAGAAGGACCACTGTTGTTACGATCCTGTTGGTTATTGTTGCCTCCACCTTGGACGATCCGCATAGCAATCTGCCGAGCATCCTCCACCTTGCCCATCGTTTTCAGACCCACCACCTGCAATGCCAATTCCATAAGAGCACGGTCGCTTTCGTCAAAGTAAGTAAAGAGCACGACATCTTGACCTTCCAACATGAGAGGATGTTCCTTGAAAGACACCACCACAGGACCAGCAGAAGTAGCAGGAGGGAGAATGCATAAAAGAGTGTTCGAGCTCCAACAATGAGTAGGCACCGCGGGGTTTTCGCCAAACAAGCATGTCAACCCTTCGTAGAAATTGGAGCCTAGGACAGTAACCTCCGAACCACCATAGATCGGGCCTTCTGAGGGAATGAGTCGATGGAGCCGGGGGAGATTGTTCTTGTTCTTGTTCTTTTCCGTGGATTTCCGTTGTTGAAACATCTTTGAGTACACGTTGCTCATGACCCCAGTGATGCCTGTGCTGCCGGATTGTGTTGAAGGTTGTTGCTGAGCCAGGTTACTTGCTGTAGGCGTGCGACGTCGATTCATCATATTAGAGAAGGAATTTTGCGACAAATGGGATGGCAATTGCTGCTGCTGCTGATGTTGTTGGCCCATTGATATGGCGTCTTGTTGCTGGGATTGATTTTGTGAAAGCAAAGATGGGGTAGTTGTAAGTTGGGTTTGCTGATGTTGCTGGTGGATGTGGTGGAGCTGCTGAAGAGCCTGCTGTTGACTGGTGGTAGAATCCATAGGCATGATGTTGTCCATATTCGAGTAGCTGGAGTTCAAGAATTCGAATAGTTGGCCTTGCTGAGTGTTATCCATGAATACTGAAGAAGAAGCCCCTATGTTTTGTAGTGGAGGGGCAGGTTGTATGTGTGCCGCATATTCATTGGACAATTTATCTTTAGACGCAGTAACAGATGAAGTATCGCCATCAAGGAGGTGAGGAGTTCCGTAAGGTTGGGCGGAGCCTGGAGTGAGGTGCTGATTATCGAATACAGAGGGAGATCGGGATGGATGATTGGTGTGTCGTTGCATGATTGGCGTGGAAGATCCCTCTTCAAGGTTAGAGACAGGAGTTGCTGGCGTCGAAGTTACTGGGCTTGAGATGACAGAATCGGACTCGGCATCATTATTGCTGCTAGGGCCTTTTCGTTTTGATAATGCTGGAGGTTTGACATCCAAAGACCCTTCATCATTCCGCGATCGTTTCCTATTTGCTGTTGTTGCTGCTGTGGTGGTTGGTGGTGGTTGAGGTGCAGGTGTAGCAGACTGGGCCTTGGAGCTTTTGTGGTCGTCCGTAATCATGATAGGCGGCGATCTTCCAGTACCCAAAACATGATTGTGGCAATCCTTGATAGTAAATACGATCCTAAAGACAATGCATTGTGAGAAACCTTGTTTCTAGTTCTCTGTACCTTGATCCTTCCCCCTATGCACCTTACCTAAATCCGACCTTTTCACTATGATGGCGACAGTAGCATGTCACCCGAGTTGGTAAAGTGGCTTCCCCGGCGTTGAATTCGACGTATTCGTTGCAGTTGAAGAGAAGGATCTTTTTTCGTTCCTCGGCCATGATGTTTTCATCGGATAGATCTGGGAGGTCGTTAGCAAACAGAGCGGCGAGTTTGGCGGCACCACCTTCCTTGTTAGCAGCACGGGCCACCTTGTTGTCACGTTTTCGTTTCATCCGTTTGCGCTATAGAAAGAACAATTTCAGTTAGGAGTGTAGGGCTAAGAGAGGGGGGGGAGATATGATGTTTACCTCACGATGGACACAGCTTGAGCACATGATGATTTCGTTATCAGCCTGACCATCACACACTACGGCGGCTTCCAGTCTGAGCACCTCGGATTCCACCAAGGCAGGCTTGTCATCGATTGCTTGTGTTTCGACAGCACCAGATTTCTGATTCTTCCGCTTGAGTTTGTCCCGGGCCACCATATGTTCGGGTAACATCAGATGAGACCAATTCGTCGCCAGTTCACCAGCAGCGTTCGTCAATTGTAGGCATATCTTGATCTGAGTTTCCACACGAGATTTTGCACCAGATAACGGTAACCCCGAGACCTTTACACGCCATGGACATTCATGCTTGGACCTGTAACATGATACGATTAGACCTCACCTTCGCTTTCCAAGACACATCTTTTGCCATACTTACATCATTAGAGATCTATCCCCAGAGGGACCCATCATCAAACTGTCGGGAGTCATGAATTCACTATCCGTCTTGTTATCTTCCTTAGAGCCGAGTAAACCATTCTGTCTACTTGTAATAAAGTAAGGAGGTAAAACGTCAGTCAGTCATATGGTGTCATCATTCATGATATACAAGGGAGGGCTTACCCTTGAATGGCTGCTTGTGTTAAAAAGTCTTCAAAGTTCAAACAGTTTCTTGCCAGCATGGGAATAGCATGTAATAAAGGATTGGTGAAGACCTATATACGACCAGTTAGTACTCTAATTTATGGCTATATTTCATTACCCCTTTCACTAACTTACATGAAGCAACGAGGAGCCTTCCTTTGACTTTTGTTTCGAGTTTTGCTTAGGTGTGGCGAGAGGATCCTTGGACTGTTGCTGAAGTTGTGTTTCGTTAGACGTCGATGAAGTTGCTTCGCCTGTGGACTTTTGTGTTGTGGAAGAAGAAGGGGCTGTGTGATCCGGTAGTGATAGGAAAGGCGGATCCATAGATAGGTGTTGGTAGTTTGCTAGGTCATATGAAGTTGATTCTATCTTGACACCATTATGGTCCACTTTGGAAGTGAAGAAGTGAGAGTTATTCAGATCTATACAGTAGAGGGATGAAGTGAATGAGTGTCAGGGCAAATTAGCTAGTATGAATCAGTACCACTAGCATGAGCCATCCTATCATCAAACGAGAGTTGTTCTGTGTTGTATTCCGTCACTTGGTGTAAGAACATGTCCATAATCTGATCAGGATGGTGATGGGCTGTTGAAGAAGAATCGTGAGCGAATTCGTCGGATGGATGTTGTGACAGAGGAGTGGAATGATTAGCCGATAAAGAGGCCGCACTATCGTTCGGTGATGGATCCATGGAGGAAGGTAATCTGTAATACCAATGTGTAATAAATGTTAAGGGAGGATGGGGGAGAAGGAAGAAAGTGAGTTTAAAGAAAAAAAGTTTTGGAAGTGATTCAATCTGAAGCGGGGTTTAAAAATGTGCACGTTCTTGATTGGACCCATTCACCTGTCGGCCTTTTCAGGAATAGATTGCTGAGGGCAGGATAAACATCCTTCTCTCGCCCTAGACAACAGCATTGAGGAGGTCTGAAGAGCTCAATCATATCATGTGCCCCGAGGTTAATCAGTACCTTTGCCTTGAAGGCGGAACAACGTCATCTTGTAGGTGATGGAGTCTTTTGTCCCAATTGAATGGGTACCATCAGGATGACTGTTACACTATTCTATTGTCTCTCCCGCCATTGGTCCCACCTTTCTCGACCTTTCTTTTTTTAAAGTCATCACTATGCCAGGACACCCTTAGCGCTTACAAAATAATGTACTATACTGTACATGAAAGGGTGTGAAGAGCTGGGTAGGGCATGGCTGTTGTGCACCTGTCCTGAATATGTACCTCGATCAAGGCATCCCCATCATTCATTGGCCAAAAAAAAAATGCGCAGGCATTTTTCAAACTCCGAAATCCTTATTCATATAAAGTTTTCTTTCTTTCTTTGCTTCCTTTCCCTCCTATTTATCTGTCTTTTGTAGAATCCACTTTTACTCCATAACCTATAGAACATGGCTAGTACCTCCTTATTCAAGTGGATGGGTATTGTAAGAGGGCAACGCATCCGTTATGACTGTGGCACTAATTCTTACCTTTTTTCTCCAGGGTACAATGACGAAACCACCCCATGATGCATCCACAGTGGAAGAAGGTGAACGTTATCTTGGCTTGGAAAACGTAAGGTTTACTGAAGCAGCTTGAATTCGTTTATTGTGAACTAAAGTTGTCCTTTTCATTCCTGGTGCCTGCGATAGTTTGGGAACACATGGTAAGAACGAAAAAGTAGGACTCTTTTTCTAAACCGGACTGTAACTAACTACTTCTCTTGTAGCTACTGCAACTCAGTCCTTCAAGCCTTATACTACTGCAAGCCTTTCCGAGATTGCCTCAGTCACTTCCCTCTTTCTACGTCCACCATTGCAATCAACCACAGTAACACTGGTCTCAGCAATATCAACCCCGACTATCCAGCCTCAACAAGTCAGCCTTACCTTATACCTACCACCTCCTCACCACATATCAACGGACGAACAAGCAACAACCCAGCCATTCCCGGTAGCAAGTCTCTGCCACATCATGGCCTGACTGCTGACACACCCCTGGGTGCTCATCTCTCCCCTGGTTTAGAAGATACGTTGTTTGCTGCTCTGAAGGATCTCTTTTGGGAAATATCAACTCACCGCAAGAAAACAGGCGTGGTGGCCCCTGTCAAATTTATCAACAAGGTCAAAAAGGAAAATGGTATGACAAAAGAGAAAAGAGAGCATGATGTTTGACGTTTCTTTTGTATTTGCTGTACGGCATTAGAACTCTTTCGATCTAGTATGCACCAGGACGCTCATGAATTCCTCAACTATCTACTGAATACCATTGCGGAGGATGTCGAAAAGTATCAAAACAGGGAATTAGGTGAATCTGATCGGTCTCATGGCAGTATTCATTCATCGACAAGTGATACTAATACTGGTAAGTCTAATGGAACAGAACGAATCGAATCGAATCTAATCAAACCTTTCCTCTTATCAGATTCGTCTCGGTCAACTTGGGTGCACCAGCTATTCGAAGGGGTATTCTCCAACGAAACCAAATGCTTGACCTGTGAAACGGTATGATCTAAAGAATCACAAAAGATGTCAAGTATGCTAACTAACTTTATCTTGGATTAAGATTACTAGTCGGGACGAATCGTTTATGGATCTATCGATCGATGTGGAAATGAACTCTTCCGTCACTTCTTGCCTGCGTCAATTCTCTGCTAGCGAAACAATGTGCCATAAGAACAAGTACTTTTGTGACGAATGCTCTGGCCTTCAAGAAGCTGAACGAAGAATGAAGATCAAGAAGCTGCCCAATATCCTTGCCCTGCATTTGAAACGATTCAAGTATCAAGAACAACTACAAAAGTATATCAAGCTTACTTACCGGGTCGTCTTTCCCTTCGAACTCCGACTCTTCAACACTGTAAGACTTTTGGTTGTCATGGTGAAGCTGTTGATACTAATATAAATTTTGCTTCGACTACATAGTGTGATGATACAGAAGATGCTGATCGACTATATGAGCTGTGGGCTTGTGTGATCCATATTGGAAGGTAAGGATAGCCGACTGTTCCACAGCAACTGATCAAGTCCCTTTTTTTGTGCATAGTGGACCTCATCATGGTCATTATGTTACAATCATCAAAAGCAATGGCCAGTGGATGCTCTTTGACGATGATGAAGTAACAGTAAGTATGTCCACACACACACTACACACTCTTATTGATCACTTTGACATCTCTTTAGAACATTGAAGAGGAAGATATCCAAAAGTACTTTAGCGATCTACCAGGTAGTGGATGCGGCTATGTTTTGTTTTACCAAGCTGTCGATCTGACGACCATTCATGAATCAGACGATAGTCACCACTACAGCAATGGCAACAACAGCAATACAAGATTCAACGACGACGATGCGATGCATAGTCAACACGAATCACCGTCTTTCCACTATACTAACGGCAATACATTACCGTCGTCACCGTCATCATCACCACAGGGGCTGCAGAATTCCAACACAAGCAGCAACGCACACTTCCATCCACCGACCTTAGTGACGGACATCCCATCTCAAAATCCCGATCTAACCTCAAATATGGAACAAGGTGCCACCAACAACCGAGGCTCTTCGCCACCTTCAGCACCATCAAGAACAAGGACCTGGGGATTAGGTCGAAAGATTAGAGACAAACGAGAAAAGAAGTAGTTTAGATGTGATCCCCATTAGTTAGTATAGGTTACCTTATTAGCTTGTATTCTGTAAAATTCGAACCTGTAATAAAAATATGCTCGTTGCCCCTCTCTTGTTGCCATTTTTAATAAGCAATCCCATGGCAAAGTGGTACAAAACCACGGGGACAGTGTCAAATATCGGACTTTGAAATTGGCGGGGCTGAAAATGAATGAAGAGGAAGTTGAGGGGAAATTGACCTTTTCTTCTTTTCTTTCTTCTTTCCATCAACAAAAGCCAGCTAATGACGAATCACACACCAACAAGCTCCAAACTAAAGCGCATCCTTCCCAAGAAGTCCAAAGTGAATGTATCACCGTTATCTCAAGTCACCGATGATATAAGGAGCGGCAAGGATCTGGCAATGTCAAAGAACACATCACCCATCTTACAACCACCACAGCCACCATACGGAAACTACAGTGCAAAACCTTCCTCAAGAAACATTAAAGGGAGCATGCCAACAACAACTCGAACCTCTTCTATCTCATGCAACACCAAAGTACCGGTGACTATGGCGACTCCTGTCTCTCGCAGTCGAAGGTCTCATTCACTACACTATACCAGCCAACCGACGTCTCTTTTATTGAACCAAGCAACTGCACGATCACCATCACCACCACCGCCACTACCACTCTCTCCACTTGCCAACACTATCACCTATCAATCTATACCCTCGCACAAGAAGACAACCAACACCACCAAACCCAGCAAAATGAAGTTAAAGAGGCATTCCATCTCTTCCACCACTCATCCTCATAAACAGGCGCAACCACAGCGATCACGAACTCTAATTCTAGAAGACGAAATGAAGAAACAATCTCCTCGAACACCTTCAGCGGCTGCCGTTGCCGCCTTGACACCGACAGCACCATCACGATTATTGTCGAAAGCGCCAGTGACTCCGCCCTCACCCAGTCGCCCAACTCCGTCCCTCCCGTCCCTGCAGAAAAGTCGATCCACACCTCTACGACCGTTTTCAAAGATCAAGACCTACAATGTGTCATCAACTCCTCTGAAACCTACTCCTTCCACCTCGACATCCGCATCAACCCAACGCCACCGATCGGTCCGCACCCCTTCTTCAAGGCTAGAACGTGGATTGGAAAAGAAGAAACGACAACAAGAACTTGAAGATCTGATCTCTGGACGGCGTGGCAGCACTTTGAAACTCTCCTTGACTCCAAAGCACACCTTGATGACTTGATTCATTCCCCTTGTACTATAAAGTAGTTATACATAATCCTTTACCTAATCTTAACCCATAGACTCTATAGTTATTTCCCCCCCCCTTTCTCGTCATTTGTCTATTACATACGAGATTATACTTTAGCCTAGCAACCAAACCATTCTAATAAAACTATTTCATCGTTAATCCAATCATTTCAGGTACCGTTGTACATTGTCTATCGAGTTTCATCTCTTGTTACCTTGAGCTCCGATCTCATCGTGTCATCTTTTTTTTTCTTTTCTGCGTTATCCTTCATGTTTCATATAGCTTCTTGATATGTATCTCCAGCTCACCATCTCCTTGTTTCATGATGTACAGTTAAAAGGCGGGCGACTTGTCCATATGGAGTCGTCTACCTTGTAAATGCGCATAGGCTCAAAAATATATTTCAAACCCCGCATATTATAATCGGGCTCGAATAGTTCCTTGAAAGGAATCCTTCTCTTTCCTCTACTTTTTGCGAACAATGGACACTCTTACTCTCCGTGGTACCCTTGAAGGTAGGTTTTGGTTCTAACATCACTTTGAAGGCTAGGATCGGATGGATGGATGGATGGATAGATGGATGGATGGATCAATTGGAATGAATCACTCACTTTTTTTTTTTTT
>LT553633.1:19247-30117 GCA_900079185.1 Absidia glauca
TTTGTACTTTTCAATCTCCGCACTTATCAACGAAAAATCACAGTTACCCAATAAAGCGCCCCGCCATGAAATAGGTTTCCTGTCTTCTTTCTCTTGTGCTGTACATGGTTGGCCACTCATGGATCCTTTTCTACAATCCGTAAGTACTCCATACCTTTTTTAATACGGATACTAGATAATTCAAACCGTGGAGGATTACCGTTGACCTTTTTATTTCTTCCTAGACAGTGGCGAAAAACCGACAATCCCGACTAGATCCACTCCATTATCTTACCCTACATCAGGCAGCAACAACGCCTGCGACGAATTCCACACACCAGAAGGCATATATAGACTTGAACGAAAGTGGCTGATTCCCTACATTATCCCTCACTTTGCCACAGGAACACATGTTACCATCGCTCGTAATCCTCCCCGCGTACCTATGGGCTCCACTCTTGGTCTAACAACAACAAGGACAACTGTCAATCAAACATCGTCAACCACCTCATCTTCAATATCGGATATTATCTATGGATCATCGTCCTCGACCTCATTGTCGGGGTGCCAGACTGACTCTGTGTCACCAAACGGAGAACGCAACATCCACAATGGCATAACGACAGCTCAACATTCCACCGACAAATCAGGGTCTCCTACTTTAAACATACCAATCGCCAGCAAATCCAATCGTCAGCACTCGTTGTCCAAGCAATCAAGCCAATCATCAGACCTTTTATCAACCAGCACCACTACACCGCTGTCCACCATTCCTACGCTGTCGGTCGAAAGTATCAGTAATGATAAAGAAACATCCGAGCTATCTTTGGCCACCACTCTAAGCAACACCGGATCATTCTCATCACTCTTCAGCGGCCATTGGCGGAACTATCACAGCGATCACCATTCTCCTCGGCCCAAAAGCTCCCTATTCAAACTCAAGTCATCCTTCATCGAAAACGTCCAGACTCACGCCACCCTCTCCAAGATTCTGGCCAATCGCCAGCGTGGTGACACCTTTTTGTTCTATAACAATGGGGCTTGTTTCTTGTGGATGGATTCGAAGATGAAGGTAATATAACGACTGTATTGTGTATGTATCTGTGTATTCACCTCTTTTACTATGTAGGACTTTTTGACATGTATCACCTTTTCAAAAACCATCCCCACCTGTCATGATATTAACAAGACGACTCTGGCCAACGACCGCCTGGACATCGTTATAGGGTTCAACACTGGAGACTGTATATGGTATGATCCACTATGCCATAGGTATACTAGATTCAACAAACATGTAAGTCAGCCGAGGCAACTCTTTATCAGGTACTCATTCGTCTCTTTCTTCTTCTTGAACATAGGGCGTATTACACAATGCAAAGGTGACAGACATCAAATGGGTCCCAGGATCGGAAGATCTCTTCATGGTCTCTTTTGACGATGGTGCCATTCTTATTTTGGATCGGGATCGAGAAGATCAGCCCTTGACACCACAACAAGCCAAACTATCAAGCGATTACGAGTAAGTAGAGATCAGTAGTAACTCTTTGTGCCAACGTCGGTCTAATTCACATTGATTCTTAGGTTTATCATTGGCAAACCAACCTACAAGCACAGCCAATACAATCCTGTCTCTTTTTGGTACGTCAATCGGAATGGAATCACGGCGATGGAGTTCTCAAAAGATGGATCATTGGTCGCAATGGTTGGATCGGATGGTCTTTTACGGATATTCGATTTCGCCGAAGAAAGGCAAGTTTGTCGTGGTACAAGGCATTTATTCCCCTCCCGCCGCTTTACTCATGCCTTGTATATCTTTAGATTGTATGATATTTTTAGTGGCTACTTTGGAAAACTACTTTGCCTGGCATGGAGCCCTGACAACAATTACATTCTGGTAAGTAGAACGGATACAATGGAAGATCGCTTATCTAATGTTATGTACCACTATGTATGCATGAAAGACGGGCGGCCAAGATGATCTCATTACCATTTGGTCTCTTGCTGATCAGTGTATTGTAGCCCGTTGTCAGGGGCACAAATCATGGGTAAGGTGTAAGAAATCAGATTGACAATGGCTCATGCTTTAATACTTTGCGTTATAGGTGACGAGTCTTGCTTTTGATGCTCAACGATGTGATGAAAAGGTGTATCGATTTGCTAGTGTTGGAGAAGACTGTAAGTTGATACTTTGGGACTTTTCGACAAGTATGCTCCACAAGCCAAAGGTAAGGCATACTCCGCCTTTTTGCCCACTACTGACTAGACTTTTTTGCTATTAATAGAAACACAAACATACACTGGTTTCATGCATATTGCCTCACCGGGATTCTTCAACGGGCCGATCCACACGACTATCAGCGACATTCCATCTAGACTCGAACGGCGGAATGCATCATGTACCAGAAGCCAAGCGTAGTGATGAAGATGACAATGGCCAAAGCGACGATACTATAATTGATGCGACTGCACGCTCGTTTTGCCAACCCAACACAAAATCCTCACGCTTGTTGAAAAGACGGCCGCCACATGATGATTCTCCCTCGAGCAGCAATACTGGCAATGGCAATCACTTGAATTGGACCCTGGCTAAGAAATGGCCTGCCACAATCCACCCGCTCATGGACAAGTCTCGTGTGCCATTCCTGCAACCTTTGGCCACCGTAACAGCCCATGCCGACCCTTGTACAGGTATCTATTTCGACAGCGCATATGACGATGGTGTATCTAATGGTGATGGCGACAACAATGATGATAGTGATAGTATAGTAACCAGTGATCGTAGAGGTTGTGTAAAAAGATGGTGTAAATAAAGGGTCTGGATCGTGTGCAGCTAATGTCGGGGTTTGAAACTGGATTGTTTTACCGCGCTCAAATAATTTGTCAACCCAGGTTTGGTTGGTCTTTCTCTTTCTTCATTCTTTTTTAATCTCTTATTCTATAATGTCGTCGTGGTGTAAGTAGAAAGAAAGAAGGAGATAGAGAGAGAGGACGAGTGGTTTACCTTACTCTAGAGGTGCGGTGACAAAGGTCTATTTACTCATTGTACTTGTTTGATCATCTTGCCGTAGTCTCTCAATTGTCAAGCACTGTCTCCAATGTCACTGGGTTGGGGGGTACTGTTGAATCGATCAAATCTGTTGGGGAAACTGTTACGGATGGCCAATACTATGGGGCGTTGTCTGACAAGGATTTGGATTGGACTCTTGCTTCCGGGTCGTCCACTGAAAACCAAGTATTCTATGTCACAACTCGAACAGGTGGGTTCGCTTTTGTCCAGCTGATCCATTCCAACATTGGGTAAGCAAGCTTACTGTGAAACATGATACACCAAGGTATGGGCGATTCATTCATGTATTGCATTTTGTGTGTGTGAACTGTGTAGGATTTGGAACCCCACCATCTCTTTCACGTGCCGATTTTACGATCCCAGCAACAACACTAACATCTTCAAGAACATCAACATGTCCAAATTTGAACTCTCTGAAGACAAACGATCGGTGAAGACGGACTTTTTCAACATCACCTTGGATGCCGAGCAACAAACCTACAAGGTGCAGATTACACATCCTGATTTGGTGGTGTCTCTAGACTTTACTCGGGTGGATCGTGGCTTCAAAGTGGGCGAAGGCCGTACGTATCTTGGCGGTGATCAAGGCTCTGCTGCCGGCTATGTCTCACACAAATTCTGGCCTCGTGCTCAAGCCAAGGGCACCTTCATTGTCGACAAGCAACTACACGAAGTGGAAGGTGACGGGATGTTTATTCATGCTATCCAAGGCATGCAACCTCAACTGATTGCCTCCAACTGGAACTTTGTCGACTTTCAAGCACCCGAAGCCGCTCTCTCTATGATGCAATTCCAAACAACAAAGCAGTACGGTGCCGTCAATATCAACCAAGGCTCCCTGGTGCTCCACGACAAACTGATCTGCGTCTCCATCGATAATCATGTGGAGTTACTGGACTTACAAAAGGATGAAGATACTGAATACGACATTCCCCAACGGATCAAGCTCACTTGGAAAGGAAAGACAATCAAGGAAGATGGCGTGGATGAACCTACAAAGGATGTCTCGGTGGAAATGATCGTTACTGTCAAGAACTTGGTGGACAAGATCGATGTGCTGGCTGAAATCCCTTGGTTCTTGAAAAAGTTGGTGCAAACCTTTGTGGTGAAGCCTTACATCTATCAATGGCTCGACAAGGCAACTGCTACCATCACCGTTGGCGATCAAGTCGTGGAAGTCGAAGGTAACTGCTTCCAAGAATTGGTCTTTGTCTCGGGTTTCTAGATCCATTCCTTCTCCCTCCCCCTTCTTTACTATAATTGTGCTTTAGAATACCCTCTTCTTTACTAGTTTTACTCTTCCTTCATTACCGTATCTTTCCTTCCCTTTATAATGCTCTCTCTCTTTCTCATAATGACCATATAATAAAACAAAGTGAACATTGGTTTTGCTCTAAGCTGGGTTTGAAAATATTGATAGCACCACGATTTTCCATAAATCTTTATTTTTGCTTCTTCTTCCCCTCGTCATCACTTTTTTAGCCTCCCACTGTCATTCTCTTTACCTCCGCGACGACAATCGAACGAACGAACGATTGAACGAGCAAACGAACGAACGAACGGTAACTCTTCCCTTCTCACGTCTTGTTCAGCTTTTGCTCATTACTAACGTTTTGCCTTTTGCATCCTTCCTCTTTCTTTTGACACTAGATCGGCTACAACGATGACGACGACGATAAAGACGACGACGATGTTAATGCCGACTTCACCACTGCTTCATGTCGCCCAAAAAGGCCCTTTTTAAAATTTTCAAATGTCAAAAACATGGGGAAACCCTTGAATTTTTTTTTCTTGTGCACTCATCTTGTCCATAGTAGATTACCTAGCCAATGTACCGATAAAGCGCACAATCCCTTGCCCCATTACCAACGTCTACTACTACTGATACTTTGGATAACACTGGTCTGCTTCCCTCCTCCCTTTTCCTTAGCTCATTACACTAGATTAGTCACTCCATGACAAGCCCTGTCACCCACTAGGACTTGTAGCTTAAGCATAATCTCCTTTAACAAAGACAGGCTTATAGTAGTTAGTAGCTTAGCCACTCGTTTATACCTCTATTCAGTATATAATAAAGCTTACTGGAAACCATCTTCAGATTTTTACTACTTTCCATGACTAGAGCAGTAGTGTCTCTGTTCATAGGGCTAAATTCTAATGGGAGAATCAATTCCAGGCACCATTCTTTGTCACACCACCATGGGCATTTGAATTGCAGCCGATGGCACACGCAACTCATCACCCAACTTTAACACACAGTCCATCACCCAACCTTTAACACAATCCCCATCATTCAACCTATAACACACCGCCCATTATGCCTATAACATACAATCCATCATCCAAGCTTTGCCGACAAACTAGTTTTGTCGCCCTGAAGGGCACAACCCCTGAATTTATAACAATACGCACGATCTTTTGCTTGATGGATGATAGTAGACACATAGATTCATTAGAATATAGGGTGGGTCAGTAGCAAAAGATAGCTTTATTTTCAACGACAACAACAGGGTAACTAAACTAAATGATGATCACATAACAAAACCAGGATGATGACTACCTAGTTAGACAAGACCAAGCTGACAAAATCTACGTATGCGTAAAGTAAACAGCAGTTAGACACCCATTGATCTCTCTTTTGGAGCCTTTATCACTTACCAACATAGTTAATGCGACCATCTTTGCCCACTTCGACTTCCTTCAAAAGTTCATCCACTTCTTCATCCAAAAGCTTTTCGCCCAGGTTAGTCAGTACTATCAAGAAGAAAAATAAAGTCGTTAGCGTCGCTATGTCTTTTCATGTATACTAATCTTACCATAACGAAGTTCACCAGCTGAGATATATCCATCGCCTTCCTTATCAAACACTTGGAAGCCTTGGATGAATTCCTGAGAGGTACCGGCAGGCTTGAAGCCATCAGGTCGGGTGAGGATGGTCAAAAAGGTACCGAAATCAATGTCGACCTCTGTATGCGCACAAAAGAGGAGGGGGTGAGTAACGGTATCTGACCTCTGTTTGCTTTTGATATCCATTACCTTGCTTTTCGTTTCCTCCTGCTGATTTGATCAGTTCACGTACTTCTGCTTGTGTAGGGTTCTGGCCAAGACCACGTAGTAAATCTCCAAGGTTGGTGGAGGAGACAGTGCTGTTTCCCTTCTTATCATACAAAGAGAAGGCTTCCTTCCATTCTATAGAGATGACTTTTTGTCAGTACAGCGCAACAAGCACACACGTTGTCTATACTTACCATCTAATTGTTCTTGGGTGGGTTGGTTCTACAAGAAGAAAAAAGATGTGAGTGGCGAATACTTGCTTCACATGTCATTTGTCTATACTTACAGTAGGGCTCATGATGGTGGTGAGATGATGTTCTAAATGTTTGAATGAAGAAGAAAGGAGAAGCGACGAGGCTGAGACAAAAAGGAACGGGGCAATAAATAGAAAATGGGCCCTCGATCTGATTGGCTGCTGATTTTCGCTAGTCGGCGGGGTTTGAATATCTGACTTTTTTTCTCCCTCGAGGCACATTTGCATAAGGCACACCCCATCATGGGCTAGAACGGTGTCAAAGAATCACCTACCATGTAGGGCTTGTCGACGACTACTAAAGCAAGGAGGATGAGGGGTTTTTATATGTTCTGCATACTCAAGTCAATGGCAGTGGCAAAATCCTGTATGCAAGATCGAAGGTAAGCTGAAAGAAGAAACATCGGCAACATGTGTATACACTGCATGCATGATACCCCCCCCCTCTCTCTTACATTTACAGTCTGTTCCTATCCTTATCGACTTGGTAGTAAATCCCACTTATTCCAAATGTACTGTGTCATTTTTTACCGAATGTATCATCTTACCGTCACCTGGTAAACGTCTTGTGATCCAGAAACGTTTTACATGCGTCAAAAGTTTGACAGGTCGGGGTTTCTGGGCGGGATTTGAATCGAGAAGTTGGATCCTGCCTGTTCCACGAAACTCGATAGTGGACTCATATTTGATGAATGCTTATTAGAAATCAAAGAATGATAGTAAGATAACCTAATGTAGAGTGCAATCATATGTTATGTGTGGAAAGAAAAGGACGGGAGGAGTAGAAAGAGGATGCCCGCTTTGTAGGGTCTGCCAAGCTCTGCCAGCCAACAACTACGGATGCCCCTCGACCTTTCCGATTGAAAGCTTTGAAAAAGTATGCAGTAATGTCTTTGATGAGCTTCGTTTGTATATTTTGGTGGAAGAGGGAGATTTAAGGCTGTATCAAGAATATGCAAGGCGATACAAAGGGGAGAAGACTGGCTGTGGTGTGTATGACCAATAGACTAGATGAATCAATATATGAGCTATGTGATATCAGCTATGATGTATATATAATTATGATAATGCTCAAAGTAGACGGGTTAAGGAGAGATCGAAGGTTTGAAAGGGGTCGAGGGTGAGGAAGAAAGGAGCATGGGCGGAGTTTCAAATCTTGAAATAGCTAAAGGGAGAGTTGGATTTATCGCCCCTCTCTTCTCTTTCTCTTTCCTGTCCTTCTTTTTATATTTTACTCAACTGTGTGGATTCTTCTCACCCTTCATTATTTGTTTCTTTCTGTTTATCCTTCTTCTTCTTCCTTGCCTTTGAAGCAAAGCATGCAACACTGATTCTGCTTTACATTGTTTGAATTGTACAACGCCGCACTTCTCACACCAAATTACATTGTCAGTTGTTGACTATACCCAAACCATATACCTTGTATACAACTCATCCCCCCAGCATATATCTCACTGTCCTGATCTCACTATCCTGTAAACCTTTGGATCTGCACCCTGAATCTACCAACACAAACAAGCAATCTCTACTCTGATCTAATCAACAATGGACCACGACAACACATTCATTACTGCTACAGAAACAGCAATCACAACAACTTCAGAAACAGTAACACACTTTACACTGGATGAACACCTTTCTACGTCTTCTTCTGATCTAACTGGAGGGATCTCCTCCATTGACAACAGCAATAGCACCATTCGATCTCCGCCTCAAACCAGACGACAAAAGTCGCTTGTTCGACCTGAACGGGAACGGGTGGATAGCCATCATCGCCAATATCACTATCGACAACGAGCCACCAGCCGTGATCCGCATACAATTGCGCCAAGCTCAACTGGAAATCAGCCAATTCGCCCTTCTGAAGACATGGAACAGCAAGTACACTTCGCACATGATACATCTACTACCAGTCATCGACAAAGCAACAGCCACGAAACGACAGGCCCACCTAGAATGATTCGACGAGGTAGAAGTGTGCTTGGAAGGAAAACGTCAAGGCAAATAGGCGGTGCCACTAGTCCTGGTCATCAAGCGGCGGTAGAGGACGACGACGACGACGAAGACTTGCCCGGCGGTGCGATTGATTTGGCGAAACCATTGACCTTTTGGGAGAAACTACCGGACCCATGGCTCACGTACTGTCAAATCTTGACCTGCTGTATTCCCAGTGCCATTCTCAGTATATGTGGTAAGTACAGACAGATGAATAGGAGAGGGTCATCATTACACAGCATATGATTAACATACATATTATTTAGGGATCCCCAAAGGACCTGGACAAACAGCTTGGCGTGAAAAGATTGGCCTGCTATCGTTTATCTTGCTGATCATGGGATTCGTGGGCTTCTTGACTTTTGGGTTTACTCAGGTGGTCTGTCCCACTCCGCCTCTCAGCCTGGAAGGAGGACAAGTGAACTCGGGCTACCTTATAATTCATGGGTGGGCGTATCTCTTAGCCGATTGGAATGGTCATCCTCAAGCGCCGAACATCAATGCCTCGTCCAACATCATGTATCCTCCTATCAATGCTGGCGGTTACGATGCATCCTTCCTATTCCAGAGCAAGTCTGCTTTATCCTTATGCTCCAATGTCATCACACCTAAGAATCCGACAGCAAATGTACCCGACACCTACTTCCCATGCCGTCTCTTCAGCCCAAATCAGACGGTAGCTCCTAGCCCAACCACCTTCACCAACACCTCGGCCTGTCACCAATCTCCTGCAGCTCGCTCCATGTATCATCGATTCATCAAACGTGGCGTCCCAAACAGCAAAGGTCATCTCACCAAGGCCGCAAGAGTCTACTATAGCTGGCAAAATATATCCACCTCCAATCAACTAGCCGTCTACAATGGGTAAGTCATATCCTCCCCTCCTCCGCCCACCATTTACTTACATTGCTGATCTTCTATTTCACTTCCTAATTAGGGATATCTTGAACTTGGAGCTTCTAAAGTCCCTACCAACCGACACATGGGCTATGCCGGCGAATGGTCTCATGGCTCAAATGATCAGCGATCCCGCGCAATTTACCGGCAGAGACATCAGCCACTCTATCTCCACAAATCGAAACTCTGGTGCGAACTTTTTAGAGGAAGCCAAATGTCTGTCGTCGATCATCAAGGTGGGCTCGTTGGATACGCTTAGTCTTGGGTGCATCAGCTCCGATATCATTCTCTATGTGTCCCTGGTGGTGATTCTAGGCGTGATCTTGGCAAAGTTTGGCATGGCGATGATCTTTGGCTGGTGCTTATCTTGGAAACTCGGCAATTTTAAAGAAGGCAACTCTTATGCCGCTCGCATGAAACGGGAGGCGGAAATTGAAAACTGGGCTCAGAACATGTCATCTACTGGACCGATCGAAAAACCAAGGATGCAAAGTATGTATTTGGGCAACAATGGTGGTGGTAAACGCAAGACTCTCTTTCCTCAAACATCAAGGTTTACCCAGCCTAAAGGTGGTGCGGCAAGGTTTGATGTGGAAAAGGTGCCTGCCCCTGTCTGGAAAACTCCGACAAGGTGAGTCTCATTTCTCCTCACAGCTTTCACTTTTTTGTTTCTCACCTGTCTATTTACACTTTTTAGCACTCGCGAAGGGTTTGCCACACGACAATCGACCTACTTTGGATCATCCACTCCCTCTGTTCGCTTCTTCGGCGACTCTAGTCCTCGACCATCATCAGTCTCTTCTGACTTCAACAGTGGGGCATCCTCATCTTCCGGCACAACACCATGTCCATTTCCCTTATCGCCCTACGTTATACATCAACCTACACCAGACTATATGCCATTCAACTTTCCCCTGGCCCATACGGTGTGCCTCGTGACCTGCTACTCAGAAGGTGAAGAAAGCCTCCGGACGACCCTGGATTCCATAGCAACCAGCGACTATCCCAACTCACACAAGCTCCTCTTGGTCATCTGCGACGGTATCATCACTGGCTCTGGAAACAGCCGCTCCACTCCTGATATTTGTGTGTCTCTGATGATGAAAGATCTGATTATTCCCGAGGACGAGGTGGTACCTGCTCACTATGTGGCGATCGCCGACGGCAGTAGGCGGAACAACATGGCCAAGGTGTATGCGGGATTTTACAAGTATGACGATGCGACAATCGACCCTTCCCTCCAGCAACGGGTGCCGATGGTGACGATTGTGAAATGTGGCACTCCTGAAGAAGCAGCAACGGCGGCGAAACCTGGAAATCGGGGCAAACGGGATTCGCAGATCATTCTCATGCAATTCATGCAAAAGGTGATGTTCGACGAACGCATGACGACGATGGAATACGAACTGTTTAACTCTCTTTGGAGGGTGACTGGGGTGGCGCCGGACGTTTATGAAATCTGCTTGATGGTGGATGCCGATACCCGGGTGTATTTCGACTCGCTGAGCCGTCTTATCAGCTGTGCCGCCAAGGATCCTGAAATCAGTGGTATGTGCGGGGAAACAAAAATCGCCAACAAGACAGATAGCTGGGTGGCCATGATACAAGGTAAAAAAAAAAAAAAA